>JBBGZY010000836.1:205000-396811 GCA_037952925.1 Lithobates clamitans
GCGCAATTGCTGCAGATTTGTCGGTTGCACATCCATGATGAGAATCTCCTTTCCCACCACATCCCAAAACTGCTCTATTGGATTGAGATCTGGTGACTATGAAGGCCATTGGAGTACAGTGAACTCATTGTCATGTTCAAGAAACCAGCGGTGAGATGATTTTAGCTTTGTGACATGGTGCATTATCCTGTTGGAAGTAGCCATAAGAAGATGGGTACACTGTAGTCATAATGGATGGACATGGCCAGTAAAAAATACTCAGGTAGGCCATGGCGTTTAAACTCAGACCAGCCTGTCTGGCACCAACAACCATGCCACATTCAAAGTCACTTAAAGTATAAGTCCAGGTAAAAATGAACTCTAAACCTGCTTTCTGTCACATTCTAAACCTAATTTATCTAACCCTGTAAAGCAAAAATTGCTGTACCTATTCTGCAGCCCATCTAGTCCAGTTTCCAGGGGGAAGCTGCGTACAGGAGAGGACCGACAACTGCTGTGAAATGGCTGGGAAGTGACATGACCCATAGCCTTACTATGGGGCTTCTGTTGTCAGCTGCCTCTCCTGCACCTGCCTCCGACCTGAAGCCGCAGTTGACAGCTGATGCTGGGATCAAACTGGATCGGCTGCAGAATTAGTATAGCGATTTTTGCTTTACACGGTTAGATAGATTAGGTTTAGAATGTGGCAGAAAACAGGCTTTACTAATACCCCAAACAATGATGCGGTGCAACTTTTTAAAAATTAAATCAAAACACTGTGCAAACAAACTGTGCACACAAAAAACAATACAAATAAAGTCCAGTGAATTTCCACACATGTGAAGTTGTAGAAAAAACGATGATTCCACTTCATTCACCACCGTGACATGTTATACGCAAAGTGAATCCATCGCCCATATAGATGAGCCTCTTACCTCCTTACTGTGACCTCTGTGTTACCAGTGGGTTTCACCCAGCATTTTTCCCTCTCCAATACTACTCTGTCTCTTGTTCCAATGGATGGATGGATGAATGGACGGATCTCCGATTCCCACAGCATGTATACAGGAAAAAAGCACACAGACCTAGTGCTCACCGTTTAAAACTCTCATTTGTTATAGGAATAAAATATTGCACTTACAAACAAGACACTATAGGAAGTGCTAACCATAGTTCTCTTGTCTCTCAAACACAATTAGCAGGGCAGAGATGGCCACGGGATAGCGTCATGTACGTGATTCCTTGTCCTATACGTACGTTACGTACAAACCTTGGGACTTCCTCAGTAGGGAGCAAGTTAGGTTTTGCCTGAACTTCTACTTTAAATTCCCTTTCTTCCCCATTCTGGTGCTCGATTTGAACTTCAGCAAGTCATCTTCACCACATCTAGATGCCTAAATGCATTGAGTTGCTGCCATGTGATTGGCTGATTAGCAACTTGTGTTACCAAGCAATTAAACTGGTGTACCTAATAAAGTGGCCAGTGAGTAAATATGCGCATAAAGTAAAACGTGCTGCGCTGCCAGAATAGATGTACAATAAACTATATCTGTCCTGTGAAGCCGGCAAATTAAAATTAAAATAAATTAAAACGAATGCAACTTAAAATGAGTGATGTGAAGTGTGCTGATCCACGCAAGTATATATTTTCCAGAGCCAATGAACAAATAAATAAAGTCTGTGCAATTACAAAACATATATAAATGTGTAAATCCACACACTATATACTGTTGTGCCTATAATCACATGACAAAACTATAGAATTGAAAACAGATATGAAAACGCAAAGTCCAGAATTGATTATTAGACGTGATATGCAAATAATTATGATGTGAAGGTTAGATGGCTAATCCAACTGTGCAAAATGTCCTTTTTATTAATGGCACATGACTTCAACATTAACTGTGCATATCAATGAAGATGTACTATCTTCCCTCTTTACCGTGGTGTCACCTCTGTGCTTCCTAGCCTCTCACCCCAATGCAGATTTACGTAGCAATACCCCCGAAGGAGCTAGCTTAAGTTAGTTACTCAGCCTCTCAACCCTAATAGCCTCAGCCCCCTCTGGCACACCTGGCAATAGTGTAAGTGCAATGACCAATCAGGCCCAGATTAAGAGCATCATGGGCCTGGTGCTAAGGATGTTGGTGGGCCTTTTTATGAAAATAAATAAAATGAAAACGCAAACAATGATTTGTTAAATTTAAATTAGAGAGAGAGAGGGGGAAAGAGAGAGAAGGGGGGGGGGGGGGGGTGAGAGAGAGAGAGAGAGAGAGGTGAGAAAAAGGGGAATAGAGAGAGGGGGAAAGAGAGAGAAGGGGGGGGGGGGGGGGGTGAGAGAGAGAGAGAGAGAGAGGTGAGAAAAAGGGGAATAGAGAGAGGGTGAAAGAGAGAGGGTGGTAGGGGGTGAGAGAACAGGGTGAAAGAGAGGGGATGAGAGAGAGAGAGGGGGGTGGGAGTGAGGGGGTGAGTCTGTGGGGGGCACAGCATAGTACATTACACGGGAGGGGGGGGGTATAGCACAGTACATCACATGGTTGGCACAACACATTACATGGTGGATACATGGATACAGCACATTTAATGGCGGGCACAGCACATTACGCGGTTGGCACTGCCCAATACAGCACATTACAAGGTAGCCACAGTACATTATATGGTGGGCACAGCACATGACATGGTTGGTACTGCACAACACAACACATTGCATGGTGGGCACAGCACATGCACACAGTGGGCACAGGACCTTATATGGTGGGCACAGCACATGACATGGCAGGCACAGCTGAGCACATTACATGGTGGGCACTGGACATTACAAGTGGGCACTGCACAGAACATTATATGGTGGGCACAACACATTATATAGTGGGTACTGCACATAGCATGGTGGGCACTGCACAGCACATGACAAGGTGGGCACTGCATGACACAGCACAGCACATTACATTGTGAGCACAGCACATTAAATGGTGGACACCACACATGACATGCTGAGCCCTGCACACCACATTCCATTGTGGGTACTGCACGGCACATGCCATGGTGGACAATGTACAGCACATTACATGGTGAGTACAGCATATTACATGGTAGGCACTGCATGGTGCAGCACATGACATGGTGGGCACAACACAGCACATGACATGGTGGGCACTGCACAGCAATTTACATGATGGGCACTGCACATAACATGGTGGGCACTGCATGACACAGCACATTACATGGTGGGTACAGCGCATTACATGGTGGGCACTGCATGGCACAGCACATGACGTGGTGGGCACAGCGCATTACATGGGCACTGAATGGCACATAACATTACATGGTGGGCACAACACATTACATGGTGGGCACTGCATGGCATAGCACGTTTTATGGTGGGAAATGCAACTGCACATTACATGTTAGGAACTGTACATGACATGGTGGGCACTGTTGAACAGCACAGCACATTACACAGTGGGCACAACACACTACATGCTGGGCACGAAACATGGCAGGGTGGGCACAGCATAGCACATGACATGGTGGGAAGTGCACATGACATGGTGGGCGCTGCACATTACACAGTGGGCACTGCACATTACATGGTGGGATCACTGTATGGCACAGCACATGACATGGTGGACACTGCAAATTACATAGTGGGCATTGCAAGGCACAGCCATGACATAGTGGGCATTGCACATGACATGGTTGGCACTGGATGGCACATCACATGACATGGTGGGCACTGCACATTACATGGTGGGCAATGCAAGGCACAGCACATTACATGGTGGGCACTGCACATTACATGGTGGGCACTGCACATCACATGAAGGGCAATGCAATGCACAGCACATGACATGGTCAGCACAGCGCATTACATGGTGGGCACTGCACATTACATGGTGGGATCACTGTATGGCACAGCACATGACATGGTGGACACTGCAAATTACATAGTGGGCATTGCAAGGCACAGCCATGACATGGTGGGCATTGCACATGACATGGTTGGCACTGGATGGCACATCACATGACATGGTGGGCACTGCACATTACATGGTGGGCAATGCAAGTCACAGCACATTACATGGTGGGCACTGCACATTACATGGTGGGCACTGCACATCACATGAAGGGCAATGCAATGCACAGCACATGACATGGTCAGCACAGCGCATTACATGGCGGGCACTGCAATGTACAGCAAATGACATACTGGACACAGCACATTACATGGGGGACACTGCAAGGCACATGACATGACATGGTGGGCACAGCACATTACATGGGGGGCACTGCAAGGCACATGACATGACATGGTGGGCACAGCGCATTACATGGTGGGCACTGAATGGTACATAACATAACATGGTGGGCACAACACATTACATGGTGGGCACTGCATGGCATAGCACGTTTCATGGTGGGAAATGCAACTGCACATTACATTTTAGGAACTGCACTTGACATGGTGGGCACTGCAAGGCACAGCATGACAGGGTGGGCACTGCACATCACATGAAGGGCAATGCAATGCACAGCACATGACATGGTCAGCACAGCGCATTACATGGTGGGCACTGCAATGTACAGCAAATGACATGGTGGGCACAGCACATTACATGGGGGGCACTGCAAGGCACATGACATGACATGGTGGGCACAGCACATTACATGGGGGGCACTGCAAGGCACATGACATATCATGGTGGGCACAGCACATTACATGGGGGGCACTGTAAGGCACATGACATGGTGGGCACAGCACATTACATCAATTGTCACATCAATTGCTGCCAGTGTGCCCATCAATTACTGCCAGTGTGCCCCATCAATTGCCATTGTGCCCATCAATTGCTGCCAGTGTGCCCATCAATTGCCGCTACTGTGCCCCATCAATTGCTTCCAGTGTGCATCGCTCGGGAGTCGGAACCTGCCTGTCTCGCAGCGCGTCATGATGGCGTCCTCCACATCCACGCTCCTCGATGTCTCCAGTCCTCTCTATCAGGCATCCAATCACAGTGCCTGTTGTTTCAGCCAATCAGGTGACAGGTAACCAGACCCGAGCACCTGATTGGCTGAGAGACGGCTCAGTGTTAGGAAAGCGATTTATTCGCTTTCCTAACACAACACTGAGTAAATAGCGAATGCACAGCATTGCGCTCGCTGTTTACCATTTTGGAAGCCTATTAAAGCCTACGGCTCTAATCAGGACGCCTATTAGAGCACACAGCTCTAATCAGGCTCTTCCAAAAAAAACCCAGCCGCTGTAATTCAGGTGCCCGGCGCCCGACAAGGGGCCAGACACCTGAATAGGGGGCGGCAGTGGTGACCATAGATAGATTCATGCAATGCATGAATCTATCTATGGTAAGAGAGAGATGACAGGAGAGAGGGGGCGGCGCTCCTGCGCCCTTTATGGACGCGCCGCCACTGACAGCAAGTCCACCTCCAAATGGTTCAAACAAAGCAAAATGTAGGTTTTGGAGTGACCTTGTCACAGCCCAGACTTAAGTCCAATTTAGATGATTTATAATGACCTTACACAGGCGGTTAATGCTGGAAAACCCACCAATGCGGCTGACTTAAAACAATTCTGCAAAGAAGAGTGGGCCACAATTGCTCCACAGCAATGTGAAAGGCTTATTACCAGTTATCGCAAAAGCTTGATTGCAGTTGTTGCTGCCAAGGGTGGCACAAACAGTTATTAGGTTTAGGGGGCAATTACTTTTTCGCATAAAGCTAGGCAGGTTTAGACAGCTTTTTTTTGCCTTAATAAATGAAACCATCATTTAAAAAATGTATTTTGTATTTACTCGGGTTATCTTTGTGTAATGATTAAATTTGTTTGATGATCTAAATCATTTAAGTGTGACAAATATGCAAAAAAAGAAAAAAATCAGAAAGGGGGCAAATACTTTATCATTATCTTTATCTATATCTGATTAGCCATTCCCATCTCTTATCTACCTAATATGATGTAATAAGGTTCACAGTCTGTTTCATAATTTTTAATATTGCAATACACAGAATATTTTATATATATATAAAGTATTCTGTGTATTGCAACATTAAAAATTGTGAAACAGACTGTGGACCTTATTACATCATATTAGGTAGATAAGAGATGGGAGTGGCTAATCAGATATAGAATTACAGGAAACTTCTGGTCAATGTGGTCATATACAGTATGTTTACAGACACATACGTCAGCAAAGAGAGAAAATGGGAGCAGCTCAATCAATTTAAAATTAACAAGGAAAGTGCGCATGGAAAAGGGAGTACACTGCAAACACACATAAAAAAATAAAATCAGCAGCAGTAGCTAGTTAAGAGGATCTACCTAAAACCTTTTATAACAAATTATTAAAAACATGGGTCTCATTTGAAGTCATTTAAAAATATATGTGGAAACAAGATGCCTCTATAATAATCTATGGGAGTATCAACTATGATACACACTGTATATACTGTAGAAACAAGCACAATGTTAACAAACTTACTTAGAAGTTATCAAAGACCTCCCCAAATGAACAATAACAGAAGAAAGACAGAGCCTTTCTCTCATTTCTGTGTATAATGCACAATGATCAAATCAACAATTTTCAGCTTTGAACTGGTTAAAGGAAATCTACGATCAGAGCATACACTTTCATTGTATAACATTAGCATTGTAATAGGAATACAAGCAATAGTTATTTTTGACAATCCAATGTAAGCTTACTTGAAAAATATCCTTTCATGCTGTGAGTGCTGCCTGTCTGCTGGCAATATTTTTCCACAACTTCCTGAATTCCCTGCATGCTTTGCAGCTTCTCCTGTACAGATTACTCTCAATTCTAAGGACTACATATCCCATGGTACCTTACTGCCTGCAAGCTGTGATCCCTATACTGACTCAGTCTCTTGAAACTCCTCCTCTAATCACATCTGTAGTTCAGAATGCAGTATTTGTGAACTTTGTGACACAACATTGCCTATCAATAGTACATAGTGAATAGGAGTCACAGAATAAAAAAAAAATGTGTGGAATTCTTCACTAATAAATATACAATCTTCAAGGTCATTCAGATTAAAAGAGGTAGACTAGAAATCATTTTAAATACAAATTAATAATTAATATACAATTGTACATTTTGCTCATAGATGCGTTTTAAGCAAGGGTTTTAGATTTGTAGCAATTTATTTATTTTTTTTTTATTGATTTTGTCAAGAATAACAGAGAAGACAATAAACAATAGGGTATGCATTAATAGTATATGTATATATATATATATATATATATATATATATATATATATATATATACATATACATATATATATAAACAACAGACGGTGTTAGGATTTGCAGCAATTTAAAGTGTCCCTAAACCCACAACAGTAAAATCAGTCTGTATATGCAGTAAAGCATGCTTAACATACTCAGTGGAACCTAAGGGGGTTATTCCTCTGCATTGTTTAAAAAGGCTGTTTGATCCTGTCTTCATGGGCGTCCACAAGGAGGGGCAAGGGGGGGCAACTGCATCAAGAAGGTGTTGCAATTGCCAGTTGCACTGTGTCGAAGTGTCTGCCGCGCCCGTGGCCGCCGCTGACTTTTTTCTGAGTCTGCTTGCTGCTCTCTGCTCTGTCCTGACACTGACACTGTCTGCTCGTCAGCTCGGCCGTTCCGCCGCTCCTCCTCAGTGATTGCGTAGATGCCTGTGTAGTGTGTACATGTTGTGTAGATCCACCCACTCAAGTGCAGTCAGTGGCCGAGCCACCCAGTGATATGCTGCCAGTGCCTAGACAACATAAGAAACGCGAGGAACCACAGGTAACAGCAGTTAGGAGGAAGATAATTTTTATTTATATATTGCTGGAAAGATATGTCTCTTTAGTGTATATATGTTATCATGAGATAAGATATAGAGATAATTCATCTTCTTCACTTTGTATTAGAAGTTAGGACTCAGGCCAGGCGTACCAGACCAGTCCATGCCCATATAATTTATATAGCCTAGAGAATGTACATCTTTTTGTATTGCAATACATCTGTTGTGGCCATATTTTAATCTTGACGAAAACAGCTATAAAGATTGTATAGCTGTTTTCATCAAGATCAAAATATGGCTATAACAGATGTATTGCAATATAAAAAGATGAACATTCTCTAGGCTATATTTATATGGACTGGTACGCCTGGCCTGAGCAACTTCCAATACAAAGTGGAGCTGAATAATCTCTTATATAACACACGTATCTTGAAAGATATATGTGTTATTTAAGAGATCATTCAGCTCCACATTGTATTGGAAGTTTCTCAGGCCAGGCGTACCAGTCCATATAAATACAGCCTAGAGAAAGTATATCTTTTTATATTGTAAATTTGCAATGTATTGCAATACATCTGTTATGACCATATTTTGATCTTGATGAAAACAGCCTATACATTAAATTTTTGGTGCATTTTAAAAAGTCTGAAATGTTATGACAGCCCATTCTCCAGGTTTCCTCCACAAGACTGAAAATGTTTCAGTACTCAAAATAACGGGGGTTAGCAACCTATCGATCTTAGTCCACCTGACGGCCGCAAACGGGTTTCTGTGCCGCTGACCCCCGCCTTCTATGTGCCAGTCCTTGTCTCCCCTCCCAGCCTCTTTCATGGCTCCACCATGCCATCTATGTCCCCGTCTCTCTCGCTCTCCCGCCTCTATCTTCCTCCACCGTCATCAGTGAACAACGGAGACCGGGAGGAAGCACAGCTCAGGACAGAGGGCGGGAAGAGGAGCTGGCCAAACAAACTTTTTATGGTAAACCACTGGTGATTGGTTGCTAGCACACAGGGTGGTTCTAAGCAACCAATCACCAGCTTGCTAATATGAAAAGTCACTCTGCCAGCTCCCGTCCTCTGTCCAGAACTGTGCTGCCTCCCAGTCTCCGCTGTGGAAACAGCTAGGACACTGTGCTAGGGGAGGGAAGGGGGGAAGGTCACTGCTATAGAGTAAAGGGGGGGCAGAAGACACCACTGTGTGTCGTCCCCCCCCCCGATCCCTGCATTCTGAGCACAGCCTACTCCTAAACTCTGGATTCTGAGCGCAACCCACTCCTAAACTCTGCATTCTGAGCGTAACACATCCCTAAACCCTGCATTCTGAGCACAACGCATTCCTGATCCCTGCATTCTGAGCGCAATCCACTCCTAAACTCTGCATTCTGAGCGTCACACACCCCTAAACCCTGCAGTCTGAGAGCAACGCATTCCTGATCCCTGCATTCTGAACACAATGCACTCCTGATCCTTGCATTCTGAGCACAATGAACACCTGATCCCCTGCATTCTGAGTGCAATTCGCTCCTTATCCCTGCATTCTGAGCGCAATGCACTCCTGATCCCTGCATTCTGAGCGCAATGCACTCCTGATCCCTGCATTCTGAGCGCAATGCACTCCTTATCCCTGCATTCTGAGCGCAATGCACTCCTGATCCCTGCATTCTGAGCGCAATGCACTCCTGATCCCTGCATTCTGAGTGCAACGCACCCCTGAAACCTGCATTCTGAGAGTAATGCACTCTTGATCCCTGCATTCTGAGCACAACGCACTCCTGAACCCTGCATTCTGAGTTTATATCTTGTGCTGTGGGTTTATATCTTGTGCTGTAGTTTTATAGCTGGCGGTGCCATTTTTGTAGCGCTCTGGATCTTTGTCTTGTGCAGTGGATCTATATCTGGTGCAGTGAATCTATATCTGGTACTGTGGGGTTATTTCAAGTGCTGTGGATCTGCTGTTGTGGGGTTATATCTTGTGCCATGGGGTTAGATCTATAGAGCTGGTGCTGTGACAAGTCTTTTGGGTTCAATCTAGTGATGTAGCCAGGTGATGAGCAGAGTACTTAATGATCTCCATTTCGTTTTAGAAATTGATATCCGCAAAATTTTTTCAAAACGCAAATTGGATTATGTAGAATCTGAGGGGAGCAAGACAAGAATCTAGACATGGTGAACAAGAGGCAGAATCAAGCACAAGCAGTTCTGCAGTCCAGTTCCAGCTCTAACAGAATGTAGCCATGTTGATGCTCTGTAAATGATATTGGATTGTATTTTAATTCATCAAAAAAAGTAACAGATGATCTTAAATACAATCTGCTAATAAATACATATAAACCACCAGAAAATTATGACTTCAAGAAGGATTCAGTCAGACCACGCTTTTTCCTACAGGTGTGGATTAATCAATATTCACCTTGGCTTAGCTACTCTCCACAACTGAAAGGTGCGATTTACAAGTATTGTACAGTTTTTCCACAGCCAGTTCATTGTGGGATACAAGGAGCATTCATAACTACGCTTTACAAGTATTTCCGTGAGAGTCTAAAAAGAAGATCTCTTATTCCTAATGTGCCTTTGCTGAGTGAAACACAGTGGACAGCCAAATACAAAAGCATTCAAATTTTTAGCTCGAACTTTGAAGATATTTTTAATCAATTAAGCTTACTGGTCACTACAGCATCAGGGAAAACACGTCAGGATGCATATCAATTGCAATGTTCTTCAAGCACAGTGAGCTTCCTCTTTTGCTTGACCGTCATTTCAAATTACTCATCAAGATTGGAATCAGTAAGCCAGGCTCTCCAAGCTGTTCAGCTTGATATCCTCAATGTGTGTAATCACGTGCAAGACTATGTTTTGCGATGCAGAAGAACAGCTTAAAGAAATTTTTTCAAACGTTCAAACAATGGCAGAAGCATTGAACATTGAACTTTGTGTTCCCAGACAGTGTGGCAGGCAAGTATTTCCTTCTAATTGTGGTTCCTCTTCTATGGAAGAATACTATCGCCAGTCTATCTATGTGCCATACATGGACTCAATCATTGCATCATTAGAAAGCCAGTTTGGCAATGAAAACAAGTAAAATTTCAGTCTGTTCTTACTTTACCCAAAACAAATGGCAAAAATGACACTTGAGCAGTACAAATGCCATATTGCAGACATCAAAGAAATTTACGGCATTGAAAACCTGGAAGCCGAAGCAGTCACGTGGTTTGAGATCTGGTCAACGAAGGATGAGCAGTTTAACAATGGATTTCTGGATTTGCTGAACCACACAGATTTTTTTCCATCAGTCCATCAAGCAATTCTCATTGCTCTCACAGTGGAAAGGTCTTTCAGCACAATGAGAAGGGTGAAAATCTGGCTGAGATCAACAATGGCAGATGATCGCTTATCTGGTTTGTGCATGATGAGCATACATAGAGCAAAAATTGCTGAAAACAGACAACAGTTGATTGACAAAGGAATTGATAAATTTGCACAGGACCACAGACGTTTGCACAGAGAAAATGCGTTTTTCGAGATCACTAATCAATGAACAAAAATTGTACAAAAATACTCTGAAAAATGTGATTGTTAAATTTGAGCAAGAGTGTAGATGTTTGCAGTTAAAGTTTATATGTTTTATTTTCCAATTTGGCTGAGAACAGTTATTTAGTTATAAAATATACATGTATATATTTAAGTTAATACATTTCAAAATAAAAAATCATTTATCATATATTTTATTTGTCATTTGTTAACACCAAATGCAGATTCTACATGTGGTTTTTTTTTATAACTCAATTGTAGTGCCTTGATCATGTGTGTATAAATAATGTGGTGCATTCAATAGTGTAAACATAAAAACAGATTAGAAATTGCTAATCAGACAATGGCAGCTTGGTCCTTCTTTTGCATCAGGTTTCTCAAAACTTTGCCTGTCTGCCTGCCTGAGCTTTATGTGATAATGACTAAGCCCCTACCCCCCTTCATGACATTGTCGAGAAGGAGCCGAGCATGGGTGTCCATAAAATGATGCCCCTGAAAAAAGTCCTGCGACACCCATGCCTGTCTTCTCTGTTCCTCCCCTTCTTCCACAGTCCCCAATTCAGGACAGTCAGAATAGAAAAAAACTCCTCCTACACGCTTTAACCAGACACTGATAGAAGTCACAAGACTGCTCTAACTGCTGAGTTTATATTTACTAAAACAATTGCATTTTCATGTTCTGTGTACTGTGGGAGACCAGATATAGTGAACGCAGGGTCTGGGGTTTAGTAATACTTTAATGTCTGAGATGAATCCCTAGGTTTTGTGGTTCATCCAAATTCCAAAATTTTGTCTGAAAACAATGTGCAGGACACTGATAACTGGTCCAGTAAGCACAGGCTTGGGCAGGCAGGGAAAGAATGTATCCTTCACTGTACATTGGGTGAACCTTATGGTACCCGGTGATGGGATTTGTGCAGCACAGAGCACAACACTCCACTTTGCGGTGCTCTTTTATTTAATGGGAGATGGTGGTAGGTATGTAAACTTTAACCCTTCCTCCTCATTGGCTTCATCCACTAAGTCCTCATCAATGTCAGAATAGGGACCAAAAGGCCCACCCATACGTGTCCCAGAGCCTAGGCAATGTTGCAGGTAAAAATGCCATTCAGTGGTGCAGCTGGAGACAGGAGCCACAATGAGCCAGATTTGGTATCAGCTCTCCAGGCCCAGGTTAAGTTGTGGCTTACCCCACATCAGATGAAACCAGGCTAGGTTGTATGTTATAATAGCATAAACCTGGTAGCTGCCCTTCCCCTAGGAAAACATTACATATGTTCCTTTTCTGGCCCATGCTTTAAACCAAACATGAAGCAGTGCCTAATCATCTAGGATATTGCACCACTTTGGCCACTTTTGTCAGGAAGTACTTTTGGGTGTGCCGGAAGATCTGCGCGTGCACATATTATGTGCTCATTTGTGTATGAACAAGCCCTACACTGACCTACCTGACCACTACACTGACCTACCTGACCCCTACACTGACCTACATGACCCCTACACTGACCTACATGACCCCTACACTGACCTACCTGTTCCCTATACTGACCTACCTGACCACTACACCGACCTACCTGACCACTATACTGACCTACCTGACCAATACACTGTACTATCCTGACCCCTACACTGACCTGCCTAACCACTACACTGACCTACCTGACCATTACACTGCCCTATCCTGACCATTACACTGACCTACCTGACCACTACACTGACCTACCTAACAACTACACTAACCTACCTGACCACTACACTGTCCTACCTGACCCCTACACTGACCTACCTGACCCCTACACTGTCCTATCCTGACCCCTACACTGACCTGCCTAACCACTACACTGACCTACCTGACCAATACACTGTCCTAACCTAACCCCTACACTGACCTACCTTACCACTATACTGTCCTACCTGACCACTACACTGACCTACCAAAATCCTACTTCCTACACTACTCTCACTCCACCGCCCCCATCCCCCCCACACACACACCTCAATGTAGATCGGATGATCTATCCTCCTCCATCTCATCATAGCTCTCCTCTGCAGCGGGCGGGCAATATTGATTAGGAGTCCCTGCCAGTGCCATCCAGCCACTCCTTGGTGTCCCCTGCCAGCCAGGAGGTCAGCTAACAGCCGCTGCCCGCACCTCTCCCAGTGCTCCCATCTCCATCGAGCCCCGCCCCCTCAGCTGCACTCACACAGACACAGGCCGCACCAGAGAGGGGCAGGCTGGAGCAAAAGAGTTCCGGTGGCCATTCTGTTCAGATATTAATGTGTAATGTCACAGTGGGGAGCTCAGCAGGACAAATTGGGGGATTGGTGGCACCTGCAGTGGGTGTGTTCCCGGGACAGCCAACACTTAAAGGGGCTCACAGTGACCAGGAGAGGAGAGCCAAGCTTACCCACATCTGTGGCATCACTGGGACAGAGGCCGTGGCTGCACGCTAGGTGGTAGTGCGCCCTAGGCAGCTGCCTAGTTTGCCTAGTGGTAGTACCGGCCCTGGCATTATATGTGGGTGGGACCAGTAGCTGGAGGACAACATTGTCTATTTTGCCAGGATCCCCAGCTGCAGGAAATTTGTGGCATATGGGGCCCGTTCTGCTACATTACACACACACAGACATTCAGGTGATCAGTAAGAGAGACCACTTATAGGTGGCCACCCTATTGGATTCCTTGTTCAGGTAGTAAATGTCTGATGTTCTTTGAGCAGGGTCTTTTAAAGGTGCCTCTTGCCATATTTGTTGGTTCTTAAGTTTTGTCTTCTGTTGTTTCTCAAACATAGATAATCTTTTTCACCCCTTGTCTACCAAGGTGCAGTTACAGTATAAACGACCATGCATTCAAGGGGTTAAAACAAGCAATAGCAGTCATGAGCTTGATACTGTTTTTTTAAGCCAGCAATCAGCTTAAAATTAAAAGCATCCCTGTCACTCACAGATATGAAAACGATCATGTGGGACACACATGTACCCACGCATGTGTATACCGCAAATGTGGTATACATATAAGATATTGCGAATGTCAGAGTGAGAGCAATGATTCTACAGCAATAATTAATGGTTTATTCTAAATTGGTAACCTGTAAAGGCTTTTAAAGCATTGCCTCTAAACAATTATAGGTACTATCCTTTTTTACTGGCGCATTCAATACGAAGGCTTGACATGTTTGGTATCCATTTACTTGATACAACTCCATCTTTTTTTTTTTTCATACAAACGGTTTTTATTTGTTTAAGGAATGAACATAAAAAAAATACAAAGTAGTTCTGTTATGTAAAATGTCACTATAACAATTTGGGATGCAACCCAAGTGACATAACAATCTCACATATAGGATACAACAGTCAGTTTGAGGTCACAATGGGAATAACCCTTGTTCATTGCTGGAGAGATAATAACTACTTTTAAGAAGGGAAAAAGAAAAAAATGACAGAATTAAAGAAAAACAGTAAACACTCTGTATTCTGGATTGATAGTGATTCTGAGCTTTGGTGGTTAAATCTGTTTTGTGCCCAGGTATGCTGGGGGGGCCCTTGGTGAAAAATTGGTTTCAAGTAGTATAGTTAAGACAACGATCCATAAGTGGTCCAGCCTGACCACTTATTGTGGAAGATATGCATTGTGTCCATTATAGTGTGATGAATCCGTTCCATTATTTTAATTGATTCCATTCTCTGAAGCACTTGGGGCCAGAGAACCATTGGGGAGCACCAATTCAAGGCTATAGCCCACAGGAATGCACAGAATAATGTGTTCACCATTTTCGGAGTAGAAGGAGGTACATCTGGTATAGGTGTGAAAAGCAAACAGATGGGGGCTGTCAAAGTCACCATGGTACCTGTTATCTGTGCCACCCTGCTGGCTGCCTGGGACCATATGTGTTGCAGTTGTGGGCAGCTCCAAAAGGTATGAAGTAAGGCGCCCGGTTCCTGACAACCCCTAAAGCAAGTATCTGGGACTCCAGTGTAACATTTATGAACTCTATCCGGGATGAAGTACCACCTCGTGTGAAACATGACCACTGTCTCCTTAACCTATAACAAAGTACAAGGGAAGGAAATATTGCTGCCATGGTGAGATACCAGAAAAGGAAAATTGAGATAAGTATGCAGAACAAAATTTTCTGTATGTCTGGTATCTCCTCATTTCAGCACTGGTGGGAACTATGAACAAAAATCAATCGGCGCAATATAAGGTGAATAATTAATGTGAATAATCAATAATTATTAATAATTACTAAAGTAGCCGCTGTCACTTAAAGTGATTTCACTTCCACCTGTAAAAAAAATTTGTGCCAAAAAACAGTGCTGCGCTACTTGGTGATTTATAACATAACTTAAACCATATCAGAGAAGAATCAGCAGCTATCCCTTCTGGGGAAATGAGGACACCTGGCATACTATGGATCACAGACCTCCTTGGATAAATGGCCCTTTAATGGGGTTCCAAGAACCCCGATCGTCTTGCCCGATATGCTATTATATGTAAAAGAAAGGTAACATCTAGTGCTCCCCGTTTCCAAAGTGTCATCAGTGCGCTGACTTCTTCAGTAAGGGGTGGCAGCCACCCCTTACTGAAGAAGTCAATGCCCTGACGACATGCGTCTAAGGGGCGGAGCTTACGCACTGACGTCATGCTGCAGCCATCTCGAAAATTGGATGTTTGCCAATTGCTATGCCTTGCAGCTGATTGGGCTTCACTTGTAAGTATACCTATTTACCTTTATATTATTAAATTCTTTGGAAATGGAGAGCACTAGATGTTAACTTTCTTTTACATATAATATCAAAATTTGGGCAAGACAATTGGGGTTCTTGGAACCCTAATAAGGAGTCATTTATCCAAGGAGGTCTGTGATCCATAGTATGCCAGGTGTCATACTTTCCCTAGAGGGGATAACTGCTGATTTTTCTCTGATACGAGGTGAGCAACCTGTGAAACTGGTGGTGGAGAGTAGGGATAGGCAGAACGGACCGCTGTTCCGTTCGCACCAGAACTTTCGAACACCGCGAAAGTTCGAACAGGAATAACAAACACTATTAAAGTCAATGGGACCCGAACATCAAAATCGCAAGTGCCCATTTTGAAGGCTTATATGCAAGTAATTGGGCATACAATGGTTATAGGGGTCCGGGTCCTGCCCTGGGGGACATGTATCAATAAAAAAAAAAGTTTGTGAAAAACATCATTTTTAAATGAGCAGTGCTTTTTTGATTTTTAAAGTGAAAGCCTAAAAATAAAAAATTCCTTCCAATATAGTGCCTGGGAGGTCCCCTTAGTTTAACTGTAAAGTGGTAGAATCTGCTGTAGCAATAATTGCATTTATAAAGCCAAAAAAATGACATTTTCCCTGCAAGCTGCCTTTATTTTGCTCAGCAACAGCTGGGGAGCTAGTGTGTATGAGGCCACAATGTAGTGCACTGGGAACAAGATTAGAGATTTTTTGGATACATTCTGGTGTCACTTTGACTTTGTATGGAAGTAATGTGTGTGTAAAAATTGGTCTTTGAGTGTCCGTGGCGCCTTCCCACCGTAACCCTATAGAGGTAATTTTGATGAAAGCAAGAATTGGCCTTGCTGTAAAAAATTGCAATGATAAGCACCTGTCAAGCAGGTGCGTAAAAATCACTCTTTGGGTGTCGGGGGCGCCTTTCCACTGTAACCCTATAGAGGGACTCTTGATGAAGGCAAAAAAATTGCAATGATATGCACCTCTCAAACAGGTGCTGAAAAATTGGTCTTTGGGTGTTAACTGTGCCAAAAACATTCTTCCAGATGAAATGATTGAACACCCTCAAAGCTAGGCAGCCTCAAAGTCCTTTAGAGATTCCACATCCCAAAAATACTTAATCAGTGACATTGGCATCAGGGGTTTCATAGCTGGTAATCCAGTACTGATTCATTTTTATAAAAGTCAAACGGTCCACGGAGTCTGTGGACAGACGTGTTCTATGATCAGTAATGAAACCTTGAGTTGTTGGGCAGGGCAGCTCAACACCTCAATAGCATACTGGGCAAGTTCTGGCCAGTGGTCTATTCTCATGACCCAGTAAGTCAGTGGATTGTCAGCTGGAAAGCTCTCCATCTCTATTTTGGCCCTGAGGTAATTGTCCACCATGTGATGCAGACGCTGCCAATGGGATGTGGAAGCTGACAGCCATAGGCGGCAAGGACTTAAAAAATTCCGAAATGCCTCACTTAGGCATACTGCTTCTCCAGCGCTCCTCTCTTGACCAACAGATGTTAGGGAGCAGCTCTCAGACTTCCCCTTTTTTTCTCTTGACCAACAGAAGACTACGTTTTCCACAACACTGTAACCTACTGGAGACAGGAAAAATGTTCAATAAAATCATCTTTAACCACTTGAGGTCCGGTCCATAGCCGAATGACGGCTACAGCGCGGACCTCAATCTCCGGGAGGACGTCATATGACGTCCTCCCCTATGCACGCACACCGCGCGCACCCTGCAGGGTGCGCGGTGTGCGCGCTGTGATCACCGAGTCACGGAGACTCGGATGATCACAGATCCGCGTAAGGGGCTGGTCCCGGCCCCTTACCATGTGATCAGCTGTCAGCCAATGACAGCTGGTCACATGATGTAAACAAAAGCTCGGTGATCGGTTTCGTTTTCTCCTCACGCTGACAGCGTGAGGAGGAAAAAAAAGCCGATCACCGGCTTATGTCAAAGGGACATCGGTCCCGAAGAGGAAGGAGGCACAGATGCCTCATCTGTGCCTCCAAGTGCCATCTGCCAGTGCCCACAGTGCCCACAAGTGCCACCTATTAAAGCCCACAAGTGCCACCTATTAAAGCCCACAAGTGCCACCTATCAATGCCCACAAGTGCCACCTATTAGTGCCACCTAGCAGTGCTGCCATCAATCAGTGCCCAATCAGTGCCCAACACTGCCACCCATCAGTGCCCATAACCGCCACCCATCAGTGCCCATCACTGCCACCTATCGGTGCCCATCAGTGCCGCCTCATCAGCGTACATCAACGAAGGAGAAAAATTAACTGTTTGCAAAAATTGATAACAAAATATTAAAAAAATATAATTTTTTAAAAAAAATTCTGTCTTTTTCAATTTTTCGAACAAAAAATAAAAACCGTAGAGGTGATTAAATACCATCAAAAGAAAGCTCTATTTGTGGGAAAAAAATGATAAAAATTTCATTTGGGTACCGTGTTGTATGACCGCGCAATTGTCATTCAAAGTGCGACAGCGCTGAAAGCTGAAAATTGGTCTGCACACTAGGGGGGTTTAAGTGCCCAGTAAGCAAGTGGTTAATGTGTCCTCAAGAGATTTTATCTTCTGCACTCTCTGTGGGGACGGGATGAGTTCTGAGACCTTCCCCTTACGGTGGTCAAGGAGGGTTGCCAACCAGTAATCATCCTTCTCCTTTATGCCATGTATTCTTGTGTCCTTTCTTAGGCTTTGAAGCATGAGTTTGCCCATACGCCTCAAATTTGCCAAGGCTTGAGAAGCAGACTCCTTGGGGTCACTCAGGGTGACAGCATCTGGTACTTCCTCCTCCCAGCCACGTACTACTCCCAAGGGTCCTGGGGTTGAAAAGCCATCACTTACAGACTGACACATGTCTTCCTCTTCTTCGAAGCCTATGAAAGTGGCAGAATCCTCCTCCTCATCCTCCTTCCCTCTCTCCTCCTGTGTGTTCTGTGACATAGGAATGATGGTGTCTGGATAAACTGGGCCTTGAGAGGAAAGGGGGTCCTCTTCCTCCTGCTGCTCTGCCTCCAGTGCCCTGTCCATAATGACATGCAGAGTCTGCTCCAGCAGGAACACAACAGGGATTGTGTCACTGATGCATGCACTGTCAAGGCTCACCATCCTTGTGGTCTCCTGAAATGGTGACAATACAGTGCATGCATCCTTAATGATCAGCCATTGGCGTGGGGAAAAAAAGCCAAGGTGGCCTGAGCCTGTCGTCGTCCTGTATTCGCACAGGTACTCGTTGACGGCCCTCTGCTGCATGTATAGCCGCTGCAGCATTGACAAAGTCGAGTTCCACCTGGTGGGCATGTCACAAATCAGGCGGTTTACGGGCAGGTGGATTTCAGCCAACCAAGCACTGGCTGTGTATGACCGCCTGATATGGCTACAGATTCTTCTGGACAGCTTTAGCACATCTTGCAACCCTGGGTATGTATTTACGAAACGCTGCACCACCAAATTGAGGACATGTGCCAGGCATGGCACATGTGTCAACTTTCCCTGTCTAAGGGCGGACAGGGGATTTGAGCCATTATCGCACACCACAATTGCTGGCTCCAGCTGGTGTGGTGTGAACCACCCCTGGGCAGATCCCTGCAGAGCTGCAAGAATCTCTGCTCCAGTGTGGCTCCTGTCCCCTAAATACACCAGCTGAAGCACTGCATGGCACCTTTTTGCCTGACACTGGGAATAGCCCTTTGAATGCTTAGAGGGGGTACCTATGTTCATAGGACAATTATGCAGAGCAGGGCATGGAGGTGGTGGAGAAGGAGGTAGAGTTCATAGGTCTGGCATCCTCACCACCAACTGTATGGAGACGTGGGGGCACAACAAGCTGCAGCACTGAGTCCTGTCCTGCATCCTTTTGAGTTTAAAGCAGCGTTACCCAATATCATCCCTGTCCATGCTTGCTGGACCACGTGTCAGCAGTAAGGTGGATTTTACAGCTTACTGCCTTGCCCAACGATGCCAGAACATTCCCTTCCACGTGATGGTAGAGAGATGGAACGGCCTTATGTGAAAAGTAGTAGCGACTGGGAACCTGCCATTGTGGTAAAGCACATTTTGCGCATTCACAGAAGGGGCAGAATCCACCAGGCTGAAAGGCAGAAGTTGGAGAGCCAACAGCTTTGACAAGCTTGCATTTAGACGCTGGGCATGTGGGTGCCAAGGACTATATTTTTTTTTCGCTGCAGCAGATGGGGCAGAGAAATTTGCCGGCTACAGTCTACAGCTGGTGGTGTGCTGCTGGCAGATGTGCTGCTAGGACCTGGGACATCCTGTGCTATACTATCATTCCTGTCAGTGGAGGCTGCTGAGAGGTAATGACTCATTATAGCAGGGGCAGACTGAAGTGGGCAAGGAGGAGGAGGGAAAGAATTGTGCCCCTTTTGTGTGACTTTTAGGTGCTCTTGCCAACGAGCTGAGTGGTTGGACAGTAAATGCCTTGTTAAGCATGTGGTACCCAAATGGTTGTTGTTTTTGCCACGTTTGATGTGCCCGAGACACAGTTTGTGATCTGCTGCAGCTATGCGGAAAAAGGCCCAGACAGCCGAGCTTTGGGGAGTGGACTGGGAGATAACAGCTGCAGAATGTGATGGAATAGGGTGGCTGCTCTCTACTCTTTCTTGTCTTTCTTGATGTCTGCCTCTTTGGGGTTGTGCAGTATCACCTTCAGTTTCCTCCTCTGCTCTATCTGGCACCCAAGTCGCATCAGTGATATCATCATCATCTCCATCTCCTCCATCTCCATTATGACCACTGGAGACAACTTGGCAACATGCTGCGGCTTGGGGAACATGAATGCCAATTTGTCTACCAGTGTTCCTCCCTCTCTCTAGGTTCATGTTCCTGTCATCCTCAACCTCAGAACCAACATCTGAATCCAGTAATGGCTGGGCATAATCGAGGAGCAAGTGGCTGATGCTGTGGTCAAATAACTCAGCTGACTCCTCAATGGCTGATATTGGGGCTATGGCAGGAATAGATGTGGAAAAGGAGGCAGGTTTATCCACCCTGGCAACTGCAGGGGACTGCACACTCATCTCTGCTTGCGTGACAGAGCATGAGGAGGATGAGGAAGGTTTAGTAAGCCAGTCCACCACCTCCTCTGCATGCTGTGGCTGGATAGCATGGGCAAACTCACTAAAGAGAGGAAATGATGCCCTGCCTGAGGACTGACCAACATGTCAACCTTTGCCTGTGGACACATTTGTTGCTGGCCTCATTACAATGCCAAGGGAACGTCTGCCTCTCCTTGTTGTCCTCCCAGACATTATTGGGAGGGAGGGGGCAGTGCTTATAAGCAAATGTAAAAAAGAAGCTGAAATCTGTACGTAGATGCACTTTAATCAATGTAAAGAGGTGTTTGGTGCACTTTAATTTGAGTACTCACGCTACACAGACACACTACACTATAATATACTGCAATATAATGCGCCAAATGTACAGTGACGCACAGAACTATATAGCATTAAACTGGCAATGACGCACACAAAAGTAAATGGCGTTAAACTGACAGTAACACACAAAACTATATGGCGTTAAACTGGCAGTAACACACACAGAACTATATGGTGTTAAACTGGCAGTAACGAACACAGAAGTAATGGCGTTAAACTGGCAATAACGCACAAAACTATATGGCGTTAAACTGGCAGTAGCGCACACAAAATTATATGGCGTTAAACTGGCAGTAACGCACTCAGAAGTAAATGACATTAAACTGTCAGTAACGCAATCAAATAGACAGTGTTCAACCGTCACTACACTGACACTATCTTAACTGTCCCTACTCTAGCTATACACTAATGTAAAAATTACTGACACGGTCTCACTACACAACACTGAAACTATCTGAGCTGTCCCTACTCTAGCTGCACACTATGCAAAGCTGAATGATGGTCCTCTTCACTACACTCACACTATCCCTAGACTGGCACTAAACTAATATTCTACACTGACAATTGAAGCAAAATAGCACAGTATAGCACACTAACTAACTAATAGCACTGAACAGAGCCCTGTTCTATCTCTCTCATCGCCAAAACACTGAAAATAGCTGCCATTGAAAGAATACTTTTATACTGTTAGGTGGGAATGAGCCATGATTGGATAAAGTCATGATGACAGTGTCCAATCATGACTCTAATGCCCTGTACACATGGTCAGATTTTCTGACGGAAAATGTGCGATCGGAGCGTGTTGTCGGAAATTCCGACCGTGTGTGGGCTCCATCAGACATTTTCCATCGGATTTTCCGACACACAAAGTTTGAGAGCAGGCTATAAAATTTTCCAACAACAAAATCCGATCGCGTCAATTCCAACAGTGTGTGGACAATTCCGACGCAAAGTGCCACGCATGCTCAGAAGAAATTCCGAGACGGAACAGCTCGGTCTGGTAAAATTAGCGTTTGGAATGGATAGAGCACTTTTGTCAGGCTGCAATGTTTAAAATTGTTTAATGCAGCGCACTCTCTTCTTCTTTATAATGCTAGTAGAATGAAGTAGTTTTGCTGCTGATATTCACACAGACTTCTCACAAACTTCTTTCTTTATTATTTATCGTGATTTCATCAATATATTCTGCTTTGTCACATCTGTCAAAAAAGATATATGTTTCTTTTTGGGGGGGGTTGTATTTTTTTCAAGCCTGATCGTGTTTTTTTTTTTTTTATTTATTTTTTTTTTACTCCAGAATATTTTTGGGTGTGTTTTGTGTGTCAAGTTACCACAACACCATTATTATCTTATATTATTTAATCTCAAGGAGATTGCTTGGTGTTGGTGTTTCTTGTTAATTTAACATTGTATATTTGAAATGTACCTGCCTCCTCACAAACAAACTGTCCTTTTTGAAGGAAAACACACATAGGCGAGAATATATTCGAAACAAAAAATCCTTTATTAAGGGCTCAGAACCAAACAAAGAGGAAGGCAACACTGGAGAAACAGCAGAAATTGGTGAAGCCTTTGACCCCCAGGGCAGACATCAATTATTTTACTGCAAAATTGGTGGCCTGAGGAGTCCATATCTAAGGGAGTGCAGTCTTGTCCAGAAGTCCCAGAGATCATGAAAGCAGCAGATGACATGTATGTCCCCAGGCTGTGGTCATACAAGAGGCTGCATCTTTTGCCAGACCAGACTGAACCCAGGTCATCACTCTCTGGTCTTCCTTCCACGCTTCCTTCCACGCTGTGGCTCTGGTGTTGGAGGTGTGGCAGGAGGAGGAGTAGGAGGAGGAGTACCTGGAGGAGGAGGACAATGGGTGAGCTGACAAATGTGGGTTTCACATGTGAGTTGGCCCCTCAAACCCTTATTTAGAGCTTACAAAATTACAAACTCACATAAGAGTCGTTGACCCTCCTCCATCTGCATCATTTTGCATGCAGTTAGCTCTGCAAAATCATCTTCCACACTGTGGGGTGTTCTGAGGGCCTCAGTAGCCTTCCAAAAGAGGCCTATTGCAGCATCCTCCAGGTTACTCCTCTTCCTGCCACTTTGTCTTTGAAGGCAGAGGGGAGGGACCTGGGTATCGGGCAACCTGCTTGGCCCGGCCACCTCCTGGCTGAAACTTCCCTGTGTATAAAAAAGGGACATGGTTTTAGTTTTTGGTTCATCAATCACAATCATAAATTAGTACTCCAAACTAACATATATTTAACATCATTCATTTGACAACCAGAAATATTTAGAAGAATGCTATACCTTGCTCAAGCTGGGCTCCTCCACATGTTGCTGCCTGGAAGGCCCAGGTTGGGCGTCAGAAGCCTCAGCTGAGGGGGAAGGAAGCGTGGAAGGAAGAGTGGAGAGTGCTGGCCTGGGTTCAGTCTGACCTGCCAGAAAATGCAGTCTGTCATAGTACCACAGCCTGGGGACATAAATGTCATCTGCTGCTGCTGATCTCTGGGAATCCTGGACCTTCTTGTGCTCCCTTAGATAAGTGCTCCTCATGCCACCAATTAGGATCTTCAAATAGGTGATGTCTGCCATGGGGATCACTGGCTTCACAAATTGCAGCAATTTATCCAGCGCTGCCTTCCTCTTTGTTTGGTTCTTATATTCGGGGTGGTTTACCTGCCACAGACAAGGCAGCTCTCTGAACATATCTATGAAGATTGGCATAAATTCCTGATCATTGACTAGATCCATTTTCACTCTAAGACACAACACTAGACAAATCCTAATGTCAGCCTAAAGTCTTTAAAACTTGTCTAAATACAGGCCTCAATCTAAAAGCAGTATAGGCCAAAATTTAAATCTTACCTTCGTTATCACGATCGGCGCCTCCGATACTTCTTGCTCCGCTCACAGATCGTACGTACTACGCACGCATATTACGCTTTATATACACTGCGCATGCGTGAATTTCCACCCGCCCCTGATGTTCTTTCTAGTCTATTCCCCGCCCCTTCTCGTTTGGCGCAGTGGGGGGAGAGCACATGGCGGAGACACAGCAGGTGTCTGATAATTACACCAACGAGGAGGAGGAAAGCCCGGAGCCTGAAACGTCCCGATCCCGGAAGAGACGATTTAAGGCCTCAAATATGTCCTTTGGGGAGATGTTGGAGATGGTCAATATACTGAAGAGGGCCAACTATGACGGGAAGTATGGACCTTACCCCAAACCCAATGTCAGAAAGGCCAAGATCATGGCAAAAGTTGTCAAGAGTCTGCAGAAGAATTTCGGGGTACGACGATCAAAAGATCAACTGAGGAAGCGGTGGTCGGACCTCAAATTAAGGGAGCATGAGCAGTACAGAAGGATCAGGAGAGTGCTGCAAAAAAGTAAGTAGTTGTCCTGTGTTCCTATTCTTTATTTTTCGAACGTTCGTGCTGCTCCATGTGCTTTTCTTTACTGTTGTACAGTTTAAAATGGCAACTTTTATGTTCATGGGCACATTATTCGTTCGTATGAAACATTGTTCGTTCGGCATAGAAAACACCATGTTTTGGACATATGCATTTGAATACATTTTTGCTAGCCTACTTCTCATCAAATAATTTTGGTGTCTAGATGGATTGGAGCTAGAATGAAATGCAAACTAGATTCTGTGTAAGGAGAGGACACTCAGCAGCTGTTTACACATCTGGACACAGGAGCACTAGTGTGGGACACCAGAACACCCTTTTTATTAGGGGGTCCCACACAGGTGCTCCAGTGTATACTATAGAGGTGTCTCCATCTGTGAAGCTTGTACAAAACAGGCAAGTATTCAAGCTTGACAAAGTGACAAAAAAAATTCTTGGAACTCTGCCAAAACAGACAATTGTACCCCACTTCCAAGCAATGTTTCATGTTCCTATTTCTATCATCAAATATCTGTGTGCTAAGTATACCTATTTCTTTTTTACATAGGGGAGAAAAGACTTGAGGACACCACTCATCTGAGGAGACCACAGACCCCCCCCCCCCCCCACCTCATGAGGAAGTGAAAATCCAACAAAGTCAACAGGAGGAGGAGGAAGGAGACGTGGTGGAAATAGTCACCACAACAGGTGAGTGTCTGCGACCACAGGCTCAGGTAAGAGATGGATGCTGGAATATTTATAATGTGTGTTTTTGTTTTTATATTTTTAGGTGATCGTGATGTTGTTGGTGAAGGACATTTCACCAGTGAGAGTGCACAGATCCTGATCGGGGGGATAATGGGGTGTAATAGAGACTTGGAAAACATCCAGAAAAACATCAATGATGTTAAAAACGTAATGAAGAACATCATTGATGTTTTAGGGAGAGTTTAAAACACCTCCAAATCCCTTACTTTTTTTAGTTTTTTGGAATTGAAAAACTTTTCAGATTTTTGGACATATTCGAGAAAAGCCAAATTTTGAAGATGCACACAGTGTGTCAACATGTGCTATCTGCCATCACGGGAGATCAATGTAGGGGTTTTGGGGGTGCAACCCCTTCCTCAATAATAAAAGTAGCTGTGACGAAGGGGTTGCACCCCCAAAACACGTCCCTTGATCCCCTGTAATGGCAGCGAGCACATGTTGACATTCGGCAATTTGTGTGCATCTTCAAAATTTGGCTTTTCCAGGGGTGACTTCACCCCATCTGAACGCAATATCAAACACAGTTTATAAATACTCATGTCTGATATTGCCTTCAATTTCTACAAAAGTTGAACTTTGTAAGTTCCAGATTTGTGTATTTCTTGTTTGTTTGAAACATGCCTGTTTTACCTTAAAAGGACATTTCTACTTTTATTAATGTGACCAAAAAAATTGTTATACAACAAACATGTTGGTTTGTTTTAAAAACCTTTTATAAATGCACATGTGATTGTGCTGGTATTAAAAAGATTGATACTCAAGAATGTGTGGATTATTGTTTCAATGCTCCTAAAATTTTGTGGTGGTAAAATTGTTGTTTTCAGTGACAATGGGGGTTATTTCCTAAGGGCAAATCCACTTTGCACTACAAGTGTAGTTTCAGTGCAGGCTCAAGTGCACTTGTAGTGCAAAGTGTCTTTGCCTTTAGTAAATAACACCCAACAGTGCTTTTTTAGGTTACACAATCACGCCATTTTCAGGACTCCCCACATTTCTGTCAGGGTCAGCTAAAAGAAACACAAGCAGTAAATGTCACCAAAGATTTTAGTAGTTAAATTTTTTTTTTATTTGAAAAATGTATCAGACATTGTCTGGCATATTGATGGCCCCCCTACCCGCAAAGTAATCAAGGTATCTAAGACGGACCTCGCGGGCACTCAGGGGGGGCAAGCCAGGACGGCCAGCCTCAAGCGCCATCAGGGTTGGTTCATTTACTTGAATTCCGGCCTCAGGCCCAACTGAGGCAGCATAGTTGGCAGAATTTCGCCTTAAAAAGTTGTGGAGAACACAGCACGCCAGGATGATATGATTCAGTTTATACTCCGCCATGTGTATGGGTGTAAGAAATAGGCGGAACCGGTAATTAAAAACCCTCTGGTCCGGGGTGAGGGTCCTCATAGGGAATGGCCGCATAAGATGGTCCCCCAGCGCAAACACTTCATCCGCAACGAAGACGAATGGGAGTCCTTCCACATTGTCTTCTGGAGGTGGCAATTCCAAGCTGCCATTCTGGAGATGCCTGTAGAACTCCGTCTGGGCGATGACTCCACCATCGGACATCCGGCCATTCTTCCCCACACCCACATACAGGAACTCATAAATAGCCGACACCACCGCCAACATCACAATACTATTGAACCCCTTGTAGTTGTAATAGTATGACCCCGAGTTGGGTGGTGGGACGATGTGGACGTGTTTCCCATCAATTGCCCCTCCGCAGTTAGGAAAGTCCCACCGCTGGGCAAAGTGGGAGGCCACAGTCTGCCATTCCTGTGGCGTGGAAGGAAACCATGGAGTCAAACAAGAAAAAGAAATTAATCATTTTGCACATAAACATGGAAAGCAAATTAGACACAAACATTCTTCGCCAACATCAGTATAACATTTATTTTAGGGAGTATTTAAACCAAGGTATATTTAGACCAAGGTATAAGATCCACCTATCAGATTCCTCCTCCCCCCTCTCATGGGCCATTTGTAAAATTTTATGGGGGGGGATATGTTTGGGACAGCTAACCCTCTCCACTTCATTGAGAGATGAATGGCGAAATAATGTGTATTAGTTTGGCCAGCCCCTCCTTACTTACACTATTGGCAGCCCACTGGACAGGTAAGAAGTGTCATAATACAAAGATATAAATACACACTGTACACATTTTAGCACATTTTTACATTCTGCTATTACCTATCAAGCTAATAATAGGATACCAAAACTTTAAACAGTACCATTTGAAAGTATTCAGGCAGGCCCTTGCACTACATGCTTTGGGGAATTCATCCATAAATCTGTCCACTAAAGAGGTGGGTATAGTGGGTATGGGTTTGGCAAAGTCAGCAGATAGAGGATTGTTATCAGCTGAGTTAGTAGTTGAGGGGGGGGGGGGGGGTTCCAAATGATTTTGGGACACCAAAAAAAAAGCCTCTGGCACTCTGCCTGAATTTCGAACACACATCACAATTTTCTAAATTTTAGGGTTTTTTTAGGGTAAAGCACTACTATGGAGCTGACAAAATACATTGTTAATTGAGTAGACAAGGTGAATATAGGGCCAGGAGAGCATGCTGGGGAGGTAAGTGAAGGCAAATATGTATGAAGGACAAAAAATATAACCTAAAAATCCAGCATGCATGAGGACAAAGGGGACATTCACAGCATATTACAATCATGGTAATTAGGGAATGAGGAAAGAAATACAATATATTAACAAACATTCTAGACAATAAAATGTGATATTAAAGGATAAAAATCTTACCTTAATATACTCCTTCTGCTGGACCTGAATGATGGCAGAACAGGTCTCTGGGATAATAATCTCCAGAGCCTGGGGGGAGATGCCTGTCGAGAACTTGAGGTCCTGCAGGCTTCTCTCCGTCGCCAAGTACCACAGGGTGGCAACTAGCCTCTGCTCCGGAGTGATGGCTTGCCTCATGCAGGTATCCTGCCTGCTGATATAGGGGGTCAGCAAAGCCAACAAACGGTGAAATACGGGGTCCGTCATCCGGAGAAAGTTCCTGAAATCATCAGGATTATTCTCACGGATCTCACGGAGCAAAGGCATATGACAGAACTGGTCACGCTGGAGCAACCAATTCTTGGTCCATGAACTCCTCCCCACCCTGTTCATGGACTGGACTTGTGTCAAGGTAAGGACCCCAACACCAAGCCCCCGCACAGCATGAACTCTACGAGGAGTACGTATACGCAACATGGCTAGAAAACGGTTGGCTGCTCAATACGAAGTAACAGACTGCACTGAAGAACAGCAAGGCCTGTGAAGAGCGACCTGAAAAACAGCAATGAGCGGACAAGAACGCACTGAATAATCAAATACAAGCTCCAGATACAGGTACAAATACAGATACTCCAGAAGACCAGATACAAACCCACAAGCACAAACTGAACAGCAGAAAACGATCTGAAAACCACGAGTTTGAAAAAGCGCGAATCGTCTCTCACCAAACTTTTACTAACACGAGATTAGCAAAAGGAGCCCAAAGGGTGCCGCGCTTGGTTCTGAACTGCCCTTTTATAGTCTCGTCGTACGTGGTGTACGTGATCGCGTTCTTGGCGATCGAAAATTACGACAACTTTGTGTGACCTTCTGTATGCAAAACAAGTTTGAGCCAACATCCGTCGGAAAAAATCCATGGATTTTGTTGTCGGAATGTCTGATCAATGTCCAATCGTGTGTACAGGGCATAACAGTGCTCTGTGCCCTGATTGGCTGAAGCTTTCACTGCTTCATCCAATCAGGGCTTGCAATGCACTGTTCAGCGCCGCAATGCATTGTGGTCGGTTTGAGAGGGGGCGAACAAATGGTGGAACGACTCGCTTGTTCGGCTGTTTGCCGAACGTCCAGACAACGAAAGTTCGGCCCGAACTTAAGCTCGGGCAAAACCGGTCGCCCATCCCTAGTGGAGAGCACTCATCCTTGTCTGCACTTTTGGTGAATTGATTTGTGGCAGGATTTTCTTCAATCAAACATTATTTAAACAAACTTTCGATATAAGATTTTCTGTAGTAGTGGATTTGATTATTATTATTATTATTATTGATGTTGTACATGTTTTGATATATATTTAGTAGCGCAGCAATTATTTTCTTCAATCAATCATCATAAACTTGCATGATATATATTACATTGCATTTTACACAGTTTATTATTCACGGATCGTGTTATGTATGGTTTTAGTTGTGTTATAAGTCACCACAAAATATTTTTTTACAGGTGGAAGTGAAATCACTTTAAGTGACGGCGGCTACTTTAGTAATTATTATTAATTATTCACATTACTTATTCACATTATATTGCGCTAATTGATTTTTGTTCATAGTTCCCACCAGTACTGACATGAGGAGAAACCAGAAATACAGGAAATTTTGTTCTGCACACTTTCAATTTTCCTTTGTTGTAGGAATAAATTATTAGAAACACAGGAGCAAGCGTGAGGAGTCCTTTTATTACTAAGCTGGAGGGCTGTCTGGGGGACTAGGGACAAAGCCATGTCCATCTGTGCTGCCAGGGTGAGGCAACAGGAAAGGAACATTTTGTAAGTATGCAGAAAACAATTTCCATATTTGTGTTATAGAGGGTGATGTGAGATTATAAGAGGGGGTAAGGGTGAGCTATAAGAATTTGATATGCTAATAACGGCCCTATATGCATTAAGGCAGAACTATCATTATTTATTTATGTATTCATATATTTAGTTAAAGTCCCAGGGAGCCCAGTGCATATAGCACTTGGTCCCATTCGGATTGATGGCTCTGTTGTCCCCTAAAAATACCTTAATATGCTAGCTGTAGCCCCACCCCATTTGGAAGCCCAAATTATGGGTGTTCCTGTGGGGGTACAGATTGAGCCCTGTCCTCTTCTAAGCTGAATTAACTTTTATTAATATGAATGAACTAGCAGTGCTGATCGTTCATTCAAAACAATGACAGATCAGTTAGAGCTGTGGCTCTCTGTGTGTCTATCAGGGCTGCTTGTATACATCCACATTCCAGCTGATGGATCACAGACTGGTGAAGCGCTATGTGAGCTTTTGCTAATTATGAATGAGCGATCCGCAATGTTGGACCATTGTCATGTATAACACACACGCCTCATATTGCTGATCACAGTTCGTAAAACTGAAAATTGACACAACACCATGGCTCTGTGCCATTGGGCGGGCTGTGGATGTAAAAAAGTGACCCTGATAAACACACAGCACTGCCAGCTGTGGGGTCTGTTTTGATGAATGGTAGCACTGGTCTTTGCAGTTGCTCCTGCTGCCAGAAACAGAGCTATCAATAAAATATTTTGTATCCTTGCTAGCAGTGTTGTCGGACAGGGGAGATACCTGTCCAAGCACACTGCTAAGAAATAAAGGGATGGATTTGAATGGGTCCAAGTGTTATAGGGTACCTAGTCTCCTAGGGAGAAATTATTTCTTTAAAGCATATTTCCACTTCTGTAGCTACATTTAGACCCCTTTTCACACTGGGGTGGGGGCGGTGTTGGCGGTAAAACACCGCTATTTTTAGCGACAATTTACCGCCAATTTTGCAGCACTATTCGCCCGCTAGCGGGGAGCTTTTACCCCCTGCTAGCGGCCGAAAAGGGTTAAAACCACCGCAAAGGGCTGTTATAGCAGCGCTTTGCCGGCGGTATAGCCGTGCTGCCCAACTGATTTCAATGGGCAAGAGCGGTGAAGGAGCGGTGTATACACCGCTCCTTCACCGTTTCAAAGATGCTACTAGCAGGACTTTTTTTACCGTCCTGCCAGCGCACCGCTCCAGTGTGAAAGCCCTGGGGGCTTTCACATTGGAGAGACAGCAGCAGCTCTTTCAGGGCGCTTTGCAGGCGTTATTCCATGAGCTTGTCCAAAGCCTGTTCTTAATAAAATGCAATGCAAAAAGCCCATCCTCTACACCTTTACCCTTTCACTGGACAGACAGTGTTCAATTCTAGTTACAATTGATAATGAAGATCTGCCTGCACAGTATAGACAGGGTGAATTATGGCAAATACGCTGCTCACCCACCCTCATAAGTATAGAGAACTACCAAGGATTTTTTTCTTGCTGAAGGGTCCAGAAAAGAATATTTCATTAGGTTATGCTATGTGAATAAGGACTTGCAACAATTATAAAGTAGCTGTTATCCCAATTTGGCTGCAAATGTGGAAATACACTTTAAACTAGAAGTCCGATCAACACCTAACTAAGCTTAAACCTACTCCCACCTCAATTATAAGCCCTATACTAACTACCCTGTAAAGGAAAGATGTATGTACTTACCTAATCTAAGGGTGCTCCGGTCCAGTCATATGATTGGGTCGCAGTGCCGGCTTCAGGGAAGAGGAGGGACATTGGACAACAGATGCCCCATAGTAAGTTTATGGGTGACGTCACCGGCAAGGCTCTGCAGTCGTTATTGCTGCTCTTTCCTCTCCCCTGAAGTTGGCCGCTGGGGAGATTGTGTGACTGGACCTGAGCTCCCTTAGATTGAGTAAGTATACACATCATTTCTTTACAAGGTAGTTAGCATAGGGCATAGAATGGGGGTGGGAGTGGGTTTAAAGCGGAGTACCAGCCTGTATAAAAAAATTAAACAGTCAACAGCTACAAATACTGTACTGTACTTTTAATATAAGGACACTTACCTATCAGCTTCGGGGGCAGGCACTGGCATTGCTAGTAAAGGAAACCGGTAGTGAAGCCTTCAGGCTTCACTGCCGGTTTCCTACTGTGCATGCGTGAGTCGCCCTGCGCTTTCTGAATGGTTCCGTCATCTTCTGGGACACACACAGGTCCCAGAAGGCAGCAGGGGGAAGGAGGAGGGCCCGGAAATGATGTACCTCGCCAGCTGAAATTTAACACAAAAGGTACCAAAAAGACTAAAAAAAAAAAAAAAGAAGATATCCAAAAACGAGGGGGTGTGGGGTGCTCTATTGTTTAAGACCTTGTTACATTTTAGCCTGGAACTCCGCTTTAAGCTTAGTTAGATTTTGACCGGACTTCTACTTTAAGTATAAATTTGTTAACATGTAATGAAGCAGACTGATAGGTACAGTAAATGTACCATATTTCAGTCTTTTTCACTTTGTTTTTTATTGTTTCCTCTTTATTATATTATGTTATTTCATATTATCCTTTTTTTACTATCTCATCCTACTACAGCAGTGAAATACCATTCCAGGCCCACAGCCAGGCATTAGCATTGTTGGCCAGTGTGATATGTCAGAAAGGTACACGTGTCTCTTAATCCTTTCTTGAGGGAGTGGCATTATCGCTTCATCGACTCCCTTGCAGTTACGTCTAATGATAAGAATCACAGCTTCAGAAGGACACGTTGAAGTCTCAGCAGTATGTAGATGTATAAAAGATAGTATCACTCCCCCTTCCTGACTGCTGTCATCTTCACGCACATGCCGTGCTTCATGCATACCCACAACTCTGATTAAGTAATACAAAGTATTACAGAAAAACAATATTAAAACAAAGTATTACAAAAGACCATTATTAATACAAAGCAGCAGATGTAGCTCTCTCCATGTCACCTAAGTGGCAATTTCTTTGTGTATGTGGATGGGTAACCATTTAATGACTGACAGCTCTAGAGTGGCTGCATAGAATTAACCCCTTCATAACTAGCAGCTACATGATCGCTGGATCAAACAAACCACCTGACCTCCCCCATCCCGGGGGCAGAAAACAGATTGCACAACCCCCCCCCCCTCCCAGTGGGTGGTACTCACGCGGTCAGGCTCCTGGCGGTGATACAGAGAAGATGACGGATGCAGAGCGACCATCTTTCGGATCTCCCTGTACATCCTTCCCGCCCCCGGTACTGGCCAATACAATCGCTTCTCCTCTTGGCCAACCACGCTCCTCTCGCTTCCTGTTTGGCCGGGAGGAGAAGTAGGAAGACAATAATGAATAATAATTCGCTATTGTCACACAAGTGGGTGGGCTCGGGGCGCAGAGCCCACCCTTTTTTGAAGCCAATTACAGCCTCAGGCACTAATCATGTGCTTAAAAAAAACAAAACAAAAAACATTGGAATACATGCGTCCGGCGCACCTCATGTAGATTAGGGGCCAGACGCATGGATTAGGGGGGCGGCATCCCTGTGCCCCAGATGGAGCAGCCCCCACTGGCTACAGGTCTCAAAACGCTGCTTCCCCGAACTTCCAGGTAGGAATAGCACAGGGGCAGGGAAGAGGGGGAGCTGCTTGCTAACCAGCTATTAGCAATTGCCAAATTGGAAAAAAAAATCCTTTAATTTCCCTTAAGGGTTCTTGCACAATTATATAGGCAATTTATATGCCTAGAGTGATTTTCCCTGTGCTGTCCAGCATCTGGAAAGATGTACATGCTGCACATACAGCCTGCCATAGAAGTGAACAGCTTTACGCAGCTGTACTCATGTAAATACTGATGCTTCTCTGCATCTGCGTTTACCCACACATGTGCGTCCAACATATTTCTCAAATGTCAGCCATACATGTGCGGGTAAATGTCAATTTTATACATGTTGGCTTTGTTCATCAGGAGTTTTGTCAGTTTGCCCATTTTCCATTTGCTAACAAGTTTTGTCATGTTTTAATTTACATTCACCACATTGTAAATGGACTTTGCAAACAGGTTTGTACAGAACAGCACTATAATTGTGGTGAAAATAATTATTTGAAATGTAGCCCCTCCTTCTAAGTTCTACAGTGCTACTTTGGCAGGTCTATTATTTGCAGAAAATGCATTAATTTTCCTCAAAATACAACAGTTTGTTCCCAATTAACCAATTTTGCAGTACACCAGTTATTTATTTGATGCATTACAAATATAGAGAAATCATGACAACAAACAGTCCTCTTAAGGAGAGTTTCAGGAAATTATGTATTATGAGAGCCCCTGTCTTAGTGAAAATGTGTGTAAAATGGACACAGGACTCTCAAAGAAGCACTTTGAGAAGTTCCAGCAAAAGATTGGTGAGCAGAGAAAACTATGCTTTAAGTTTTCTCTGGATTTTGTAAGTCTGGATTGGGGCTGGAAACTTGAAGACTTCAAAGAGCATTGGGAGGGATGGAGTCTTCAGTTATGTGCCCGGGTTTTCCAGAAGCTCTGCAGGTTGTGTGTGTGTCCAGGTGCACACACCCGTTATAAGGCAGAGCTGAGCATAGCTCAGGGTGTGTGGGAAAGGAGTTGGTGTTGGAGCAGTTGCTGCAGACAGGAAGGAGGTGTGCTACTGTTTAAGAACCCAGGCAACATACTTGAGATGGCACTCCATGTGGAGAGGTTCTAGGTCAGTGGACTGAGAGAGTTGGGCCAGCTGAGAGAGTCGGGGAGACCATAGCTGAGACAACTGGAAGAGAGAGTCTTGGAGGAGTGTGGAAGCCTGGAGTGTCAGGAGAGCCCCTTCCTAGAGGCCAGGAGTGGGCCTGTTCAGCAAGGAACTGCGCCCAAGGCTGAGTGAGCCTTGGGAGCCAGGTGAATTGGCATTTTTCAGTCGTTGTTTTTTGGGGGAAGAACCCTGTGTGGGAAACCAAACGCGTGTGTTTCATCTTTTTGTTACTTTCAATAAAAGTGGGCTACCACGCCCTTAAACCTTAGTTCCTGTTGGCTGTGAACTCACTTAAAATGCATCTATCACTGAGCCAGACATCCCCCAATGTCACAGGATGTACAAATAGCACATCAGTGTAGTAACCCATTCATTACAAAAACTTTCTTTCAGCCACTGTAAGGCAAGTGTATCCTTAAAGTGATAGTAAACTCAGTTTTACCCTTTATACCAATAAGGCTTACTTGTAGCAGTTTAGGAGATATTCAGAGTGCATGCAGTCGATGATGTCATTGGCGCATGCGCTCTTAAAGTGATTGTAGGTGTTGTTTTTTTTTTTTTTTTTTTTTTTAAACCAACATATCATACTTACCTCCACTGTGCAGCTCATTTTGCACAGAGTGGCCCCGAACCTACTCTTCCGGGGTCCCTCGGCGGCTCTCGCGGCTCCTCCCCACATCAGATAACCCCCTGGGAGAAGTGCTCTCCCTGGGGGTTACCTTGCGGGCACGCTCCCGAGTCCAGCACTCGGCATCCATAGAGGCCGAATGCAGGACTCGGCCCTGGCGCCTGCGTCATTGGATTTGATTGACAGCAGTGGGAGCTAAAGGCTGCGCTGCTATCAATCTATCCAATCAAGAGCCGAGAACCCCGGGCAGAGAGACAGCGCGTCCCCATGGGTCAAGTTCTAGGGTTCAGGTAAGTAAAGCTGGGGGGCCGGTCATTGCAAGGTGTTTTTTCACCTTAATGCATAGGATGCATTAAGGTGAAAAAACATGTACCTTTACAACCCCTTTAAGGTCTGGCTTACCATGCCTGACCTTCAGAGCCCGTGTCATAAATGGCGGCTCCCGCACGAATGTGCGGTAGTGACGTCATTGCAGCTCCGGCCACTCACAGTGCCGGAGCCCACAAACCCTGAAGAAACACTGGGGAAGATGTCAGCCATCTGTGGTGTGCGGGTACCCCTGTAGGGCTTTGTGCTAAGGTAAGGGTTTCATAATGAGCTTGTATGCGATGCATACTAGCTCATTATGCCTTTGTCTTACAGTTTTTTTCCTCTGGGTTTACAACCTCAAACAGCAGCAACAGTCACTAGGATCCTTCTAACAGTTTAGGAGATATTTAGAGTGCATTCAGCTGGTGACATCACTAGCGTGTGTGCTTTGAAGGTCCGGCGTACCGTGACGGACCTTCAGAGCCCGCGCCGTAAACGGCAACTCCCACGTGCTTGCGTGGGAGTGAAGTCATTGTGCCCCTGGCCACATACCTTTAAGGAAGACCGGTGAAGATAAAAGCCCTCTCAGCGGTGATAGTGTGCTGCTGGAGGGCTTCATTTTAAGATAAGTCTCTCTACTAATGTACTAGTTTTTTTTTTCCTTCAAATGCAGTTTACTACAACCTTAAGAACCTCATAACCTGCACTATCAAGGCATGCCAAATATTATAGGTTGATTCAAGGAATCACAGCCTTGCCTATAGCTCTTCTCCATTCCTCTAACAAGCCTCCAATGTTAATATTACCCTATACATCTTCAAAGTGTTCTCTGATTGATGCTGGGTTCACACCAGTGTGAATTGGATGTGGGTTTCCCCACATGTCAGGAGATTATGACCGGCTTTCTATGGAGCCTGTTCAAACACCTCCAGAGTGGCCCAGGTGCGAATTGGACAGGAGTCCTGTGCGTCTTCTGGTCTGTTTCAGTTCCGAATTCAGCCAAAAATTCGGGCAACAGTAAATGGAGATGCACCAGACCCCCTGCTGTTAGCCGCTCCATTCCTCATTGTGAACCCGGCCTAAATGAGGAAGAGATTGCGACATCACCGCCCCACCTCTCCACCTTGTATAATTAGAGAACACTGCATTCATTGAGAAAATGCAAGTCTTTCTCTGAATGGTGCCCAAGCAACCACCTGTGTTCTTAATGCAGCAGGGCAGCCGCTCAGCACGAGACCCAGAAGCTATTGGAGATCACTGGAGCATTGGTGCCTAGTACAGTGATTTCCAGCTTCTATGGAGATCCCACAGGTATGCTATATATATATATATATATATATATATATATATACCCTGTTTCTCCGAAAATAAGACCTAGCGTGATTGTCGGTGATGGCTGCAATATAAGCCCTACCCCCCAAATAAGCCCTACCATGCTTCCCCGAAAATAAACCCTACCCTGAAAATAAGACCTACAAGGACTTTAACTAGGGCTTATTTGGGGGGTAGGGCTTATATTGCAGCCATCACCGACAATCATGCTAGGTCTTATTTTCAGGGAAACAGGGTATATATATATATATATATATATATATATATATATATATATATATATATATATATACACATATACATATACATATACATATACCACTGGAGTACACCTGGGAGTTAATTTACTCTGGCACCAAGGTAGTCTGAGAATAAAAGTTTGGTAAATCTTTATTATAGAAAAGAAATAGCATGTGCCTTCTGCAATGAAGAGCCTGCAAACCACTCTGTGATTGGAGGAGCCAGATCTTGTCATTCGTCCACCTATCTTCCATACACAAGCAAATGCCCTGTTGCATTGTGGGTACAGGGGGTTAATAGCTTGGCACATGTGCCATTCAGAGAACACTTTACATTTTCTTCATGAATTGAAAGCATTCTCTGATTGGACAAGGTGGAGATTGTGCCCTTCTTGCTTTGTTAAATTAGAGAACACTTAAATTAGAGAACACTTTACATCCATTGAGAAAATGCAAAGCGTTTCCTGAGGGGAGATCACTGGACTAGTGATGCTTAGTACAGCGATTTCCAGCTTTCACAGGGATCCAATAAGTATGGCACAGACATACAATACTTACATTGCTCCAAGCTGGACCAGTCTAACTATGTACAAATTATCATACCTAGACTTCAAGTGATATTAAAGGTAAATTCATTGGAAAAAGCAAACAAATAAACAAATTATACTTACCTGCTCTGTTCAATGGTTTTGCAAGAGCAGCCCTGATTCTTCCTTGTTGGGTACCCCGTTGGCTCCTCCTCTTCTCTGATTGCCCCCATTGCAAGCCGCTTGCTATGGAGGACTCATCCATGCTTGCTCCTGAGCCCCTCTCTGTGTGTGTGTCCATAAGACCTGGCCCTGCCCCCTGCTCACTGGCTGTGGTCGACAGCAGCGGGAGCCAACGGCTCAGCCAATGAGAAGGTAGAGACCCGGGAGAATGGCTGCTCTTGTGCACATCGCCGGATCACGATCGGGCTGAAATAAGTATTCTTACTGAATGTGTTTTTACCTTTATGCAAAAAAATTTTTCAGCTTTTAAAAGTTTTGGGATGCCAAATGGGAAATACTTTCCCCTAAAACCTTCCTAATATCCCAAGCGTGTAAATCCCAAATCTATCCACAGAGATGCTGCAGGAGCAGCGTTTTCACCAGTGGCGGCGCGTTCATAAGGGTGCATGGGCGCCGCCCCCTCTATCCTGCCACCCCCTCTAGCACCAATAGATAGATTCATGCATTGCATGAATCTATATATGGCCGCCACTGCCATCCCCTATTCAGGAGCCCGGCCTCTTTTTGGGCGCAGGGCACCTGAATTACAGTAACGGGGGGGGGGGGGTGTTTTTGAAGCACCTGATTAGAGCGATAGGCTCTAATAGGCTTCAAAAAAGTGATCTGCGAGCGCCATGCTGGGCGCTTGCAGGTCACTCAGCTGTGTTAGAAATAACACTAAATTGCCTCTCCGCCAATCAGGTGCTCTGATCTATTACCCGTCACCTGATTGGCTGAAACAACAGGTGCTGTGATTGGACACCAGGCATCCAATGATAGCAGAGGACAGGAAGAGAGGACAGAAGACATCGGGGAGCATTGAGGAACTGTCCCACTGAGACAGGTAAGTGCAGACGGCGGGCCGGTACACTGGTAACATTTGATATGGCACAGTGTCTGCATTTGATGGGGCACAGTTGCGGCAATTGATGGGCACAGTGGCTGCATTTTATGGGGCACAGTGGCTGCGTTTGATGGCACAGTGGCTGCGTTTGATGGCACAGTGGCTGCGTTTGATGGCACAGTGGCTGCATTTGATTGTACAGTGGCTGCGTTTGATGGCACAGTGGCTGCGTTTGATGGCACAGTGGCTGCATTTGATTGTACAGTGGCTGCGTTTGATGGCACAGTGGCTGCGTTTGATGGCACAGTGGCTGCATTTGATTGTACAGTGGCTGCGTTTGATGGCACAGTGGCTGCGTTTGATGGCACAGTGGCTGCATTTGATTGTACAGTGGCTGCGTTTGATGGTACAGTGGCTGTGTTTGATGGTACAGTGGTGACAATTGATGGGCACAGTGGCTGTGTTTGATGGCACTGTGAGACTGCAATTGATGGGGTTTTTTTCAGAATTTTTCAGTTTGTTTGCGCCCCCCCAAAAGATTTTGAGCACCAGCCGCCACTGGTTGTCACCCCTTTTACAGAAAGTACCTTGACTGGCTGCTGGCAGCATCACCCGATTAAAAAAAATAGACTACACACACACAATATTTAAAAAACGCAGCAAGCTATCACAGCAGTATTTGTATTATTTAAGGTTAAACAGAGAAGTCTTGTGAGCTACATCGTATGAAGAAGAGCAATTTGTTACAACATGTAGCAGCCGCACACAGATCAAGAGAAGATTATCAACGTGCACTGTTGCCTGCACATGCGCAGTGCCTGAAAAGCGCCGGGGAGCGCGCACGCTGCTCTTGGATTCTGCACTTTGTGGAACGCTGGAACAAGAGCGGTGTCAGTGTGACAGTGCAGAGAGGGGGGTGGAGCGCTGGGCGGGGCTCGTGAGCGGAGGGCAGCTTCTGGTTGGTTGTCGGTGGAGCCGCTGCTTTCAAGCTCATGGACGAAACAGGAAGCGAATAGCCGGCCAGTGGAGGAGTATAAAATTGATGATCAGCAGTCGTTTACCTTTTCATTTGGCCCTTGTGTGTCTTCTTGTTCTCTTCGCCAGCTCTGCTAATAAGGAACCAGCCAGCTTCCTGGACGTCCCCTCTCAGCTCAGTAATTATCACTTCCTGCTTTCTACAATGTGGCTTTAATGCTTCCAAGCAGCACCAGACAAGGACATGCTCATTGCCAGTACACCTGCTACACTGTCCTCTGTATATTTATGTGAGGACACCGAATTGCCAAGGTGGTTGCTGTAGTGTAGATCCTGTGTGCTCCTATAGATTTACCATTCACTCACCCATTGTAGATCCTGTGTGCTCCTATAGATTGACCATTCGCTCACCCATTGTAGATCCTGTGTGCTCCTATAGATTTACCATTCACTCACCCATTGTAGATCCTGTGTGCTCCTATAGATTGACCATTCGCTCACCCATTGTAGATCCTGTGTGCTCCTATAGATTTACCATTCACTCACTTATTGTAGATCCTGTGTGCTCCTATAGATTTACCATTCACTCACCCATTGTAGATCCTGTGTGCTCCTATAGATTTACCATTCACTCACCCATTGTAGATCCTGTGTGCTCCTATAGATTTACCATTCACTCACCCATTGTAGATCCTGTGTGCTCCTATAGATTTACCATTCACTCACACACTGTAGATCCTGTGTGCTCCTATAGATTTACCATTCACTCACACACTGTAGATCCTGTGTGCTCCTATAGATTTACCATTCACTCACACACTGTAGATCCTGTGTGCTCCTATAGATTTACCATTCACTCACACACTGTAGATCCTGTGTGCTCCTATAGATTTACCATTCACTCACACACTGTAGATCCTGTGTGCTCCTATAGATTTACCATTCACTCACACACTGTAGATCCCGTGTGCTCCTATAGATTTACCATTCACTCACCCATTGTAGATCCTGTGTGCTCCTATAGATTTACCATTCACTCACACACTGTAGATCCTGTGTGCTCTTATAGATTTACCATTCACTCACACACTGTAGATCCTGTGTGCTCCTATAGATTTACCATTCACTCACCCATTGTAGATCCTGTGTGCTCCTATAGATTTACCATTCACTCACACACTGTAGATCCTGTGTGCTCCTATAGATTTACCATTCACTCACACACTGTAGATCCTGTGTGCTCTTATAGATTTACCATTCACTCACACACTGTAGATCCTGTGTGCTCCTATAGATTTACCATTCGCTCACACACTGTAGATCCTGTGTGCTCCTATAGATTTACCATTCGCTCACACATTGTAGATCCTGTGTGCTCCTATAGATTTACCATTCGCTCACACACTGTAGATCCTGTGTGCTCCTATAGATTTACCATCCACTCACACACTGTAGATCCCGTGTGCTCTTATAGATTTACCATCCACTCACACACTGTAGATCCCGTGTGCTCCTATAGATTTAGAATTCGCTCACACACTGTAGATCCTGTGTGCTCCTATAGATTTACCATCCACTCACACACTGTAGATCCCGTGTGCTCCTATAGATTTAGAATTCGCTCACACACTGTAGATCCCGTGTGCTCCTATAGATTTAGAATTCGCTCACACACTGTAGATCCCGTGTGCTCCTGTAGATTTACAATTCGCTCACGCACTAGATCACGTGTGCTCCTATAGATTTACCATCCACTCACACACTGTAGATCCCGTGTGCTCCTATAGATTTAGAATTCGCTCACACACTGTAGATCCTGTGTGCTCCTATAGATTTACCATCCGCTCACACACTGTAGATCCCGTGTGCTCCTATAGATTTACAATTCGCTCACACACTAGATCCCGTGTGCTCCTATAGATTTACAATTCGCTCACACACTGTAGATCCTGTGTGCTCCTATAGATTTACAATACACTCACACACTGTAGATCCTGTGTGCTCCTATAGATTTACAATACACTCACACACTGTAGATCCTGTGTGCTCCTATAGATTTACAATTCCCTCACACACTGTGGATCCTGTGTGCTCCTATAGATTTACAATTCCCTCACACACTGTAGATCCTGTGTGCTCCTATAGATTTACAATTCCCTCACACACTGTGGATCCTGTGTGCTCCTATAGATTTACCATTCGCTCACACACTGTGGATCCTGTGTGCTCCTATAGATTTACAATTCCCTCACACACTGTAGATCCTGTGTGCTCCTATAGATTTACCATTCGCTCACACACTGTAGATCCTGTGTGCTCCTATAGATTTACCATTCGCTTACCCACTGTAGATCCTGTGTGCTCCTATAGATTTACAATTCCCTCACACACTGTGGATCCTGTGTGCTCCTATAGATTTACCATTCACTCACACACTGTAGATCCTGTGTGCTCCTATAGATTTACCATTCACTCACACACTGTAGATCCTGTGTGCTCTTATAGATTTACCATTCACTCACACACTGTAGATCCTGTGTGCTCCTATAGATTTACCATTCGCTCACACACTGTAGATCCTGTGTGCTCCTATAGATTTACCATTCGCTCACACATTGTAGATCCTGTGTGCTCCTATAGATTTACCATTCGCTCACACACTGTAGATCCTGTGTGCTCCTATAGATTTACCATCCACTCACACACTGTAGATCCCGTGTGCTCCTATAGATTTACCATCCACTCACACACTGTAGATCCTGTGTGCTCCTATAGATTTAGAATTCGCTCACACACTGTAGATCCTGTGTGCTCCTATAGATTTACCATCCACTCACACACTGTAGATCCCGTGTGCTCCTATAGATTTAGAATTCGCTCACACACTGTAGATCCCGTGTGCTCCTATAGATTTAGAATTCGCTCACACACTGTAGATCCCGTGTGCTCCTGTAGATTTACAATTCGCTCACGCACTAGATCACGTGTGCTCCTATAGATTTACCATCCACTCACACACTGTAGATCCCGTGTGCTCCTATAGATTTAGAATTCGCTCACACACTGTAGATCCTGTGTGCTCCTATAGATTTACCATCCGCTCACACACTGTAGATCCCGTGTGCTCCTATAGATTTACAATTCGCTCACACACTAGATCCCGTGTGCTCCTATAGATTTACAATTCGCTCACACACTGTAGATCCTGTGTGCTCCTATAGATTTACAATACACTCACACACTGTAGATCCTGTGTGCTCCTATAGATTTACAATTCCCTCACACACTGTGGATCCTGTGTGCTCCTATAGATTTACAATTCCCTCACACACTGTAGATCCTGTGTGCTCCTATAGATTTACAATTCCCTCACACACTGTGGATCCTGTGTGCTCCTATAGATTTACCATTCGCTCACACACTGTGGATCCTGTGTGCTCCTATAGATTTACAATTCCCTCACACACTGTAGATCCTGTGTGCTCCTATAGATTTACCATTCGCTCACACACTGTAGATCCTGTGTGCTCCTATAGATTTACCATTCGCTTACCCACTGTAGATCCTGTGTGCTCCTATAGATTTACAATTCCCTCACACACTGTGGATCCTGTGTGCTCCTATAGATTTACCATTCGCTCACACACTGTAGATCCTGTGTGCTCCTATAGATTTACCATTCGCTCACACACTGTAGATCCTGTGTGCTCCTATAGCTTTACAATTCGCTCACACACTGTAGATCCTGTGTGCTCCTATAGCTTTACAATTCGCTCACACACTGTAGATCCTGTGTGCTCCTATAGATTTACAATTCGCTCACACACTGTAGATCCTGTGTGCTCCTATAGATTTACAATTCGCTCACACACTGTAGATCCTGTGTGATCCTATAGATTTACAATTTGCTTACCCATTGTAGATCCTGTGTGCTCCTATAGATTTACAATTCACTTACACACTGTAGATCCTGTGTTTTCCTCTGCAGGTTTATATTTATAATCGTTTACTGCCAGACCTACATTGTATGTGTTTTTTTTATTATCTTTAGCAAACCTGTGATCGTCCTGGTATATGATTACACCTGAGCTTCCTGGTCCTTATCCATTTCCTTACACGAACACACCCCTTGCCATGTGTCACATTACCATTTACTGACGTTTCCCCTCCTTTGTGTCTTAGCGCAGTAATTGTTTCCTGCTCTTTGGAATAGCAGGGTGTTCAGCACCAATAGCCACCTTATCCAGCCCCCTGCCTTGCCTTTTGTAATTTTAACTCTTAAGGCACCTGTATAACCTGTCTTACCTGTCCCTTCCTTTTCCCTTAGTGCATCTTGCGTGACATTGCTGAGCACACACAGCCGGTCTCTTCTCTACACAGATCAACAGTCTTGAAGCATGGCATGCAATCAGGGAAACGGATCCCCATCCAATGGTGGCAAGCCCAGGAAGGTGGCACTAATCACAGGAATTACAGGCCAGGTGAGACTATTGCTTGTTGCTCATTTGAAGGATTGGATATAGGGTTTAGAGCTCATGATGGATTAAGCTGGTTTAAAGTGTTATTAAACCTTTAATGAAATATAAAAACAATTAATAGCATGTCTTACTTTAACAAAAACACACTTTTTGACTCCCTTTTTTGAAAGTTCGGTGTTCTCAACGCATGTCTTTAGGACTCAACAGGCCAGATTTTAGGTATTACCTTGGGGAGATGCAGACTAGAATACTGCAATCAATGAGCAGCAAATGATATCAAGTGTGATGTATTTCAGTTATCTTGCAAACCTGGCCTGTTAGTGGTTCCTGAGGACAGGAGTTGAGAACACTGGCCTATAGGGTGGCTCCTTTACCTTTCAGGATCTCCCTGGAGCCACCATAATGTGCTTGCTGAATAGGTGCATGCTGCCTGTGTAATTCATGCGCAGCAGTGGCAGAGCTGTGTATATCTGATGCATGCGCAGTACAGGTTACTAGCACTCTTTTTCTCTGTTTGACAGAGGCAGGTACAGAATGAACTGCTACCTTTAATGTTGTCTGGCGCTGTCTTTGGCTGACACATGGGTAATACAGGCTGCTGTCTGTACTGTGCATGCATTGGCCAAAAGCAGCATTGGCCCTCATTCACGTTGGAGCGACTTGTGCAATTTGACAGGTCAAATCGCATGACAAGTCACACCCTATTGACAGCATTCGCACTGTTCAAATTGGTGTGATGCCGCCTTTGCTGCATCAATTTGAAAAAGTTCCTGCACCACTTTAAGCAATTTTGGGTGTGACTTGCATGGACCTCTGGGCAAGAAGCTGCATAGATGTCTTCCAACTCGCACTCAAATTCGTACTGACCTGTGGCTTTGAAATCCTGCGATTTCAGATGAAGTTGCATTATTTCAAAGCCGCAGTCAATGTGAATGAGGGCTAAACGTGCAGTACAGACAGCTCATTCTGCACATGCCACAGCCAAGCACAGCAAAAGAGCTTTAGTGACCTGTACTGTGCATGCATGGGACAAACCTAGTATGCATGGAGTCATTGGACATGTAGTCTTGAAAATTTAAGTTTCTGATGTGCTCAGGGCATACTTCCCAACTGGAAGTTTGAAGTGCTGAAATGAGACAAAGGAAGAGAAAAATCGTGAGCACAAATGGTTAAAGCTTAACTTTTTTTTTTTTTTTCCCCATGCAGTGGGGCTGTGTCTGCAATGCATGGGTTAACTACTTGTTTTGTCAAGGGGTGACCAGAAAGCTGTATATTAACCCGATCCTCCGCTCCAATGGCAAATGGTGCTCCCCCATGATCCAGCAGTGGACAGTTTCTAGTGTCTTCATGTCCTGAGCAGGTCTATGGGCATGATGACGTCAGGAAGAGTCCACTGCACTAATTTCCACTGGAAATTTGCTTGGAGTTTAGCTTTAAGAATTTGGGGCACAGTAAAAGACAATCACATTATCTACTTGTTTTAATTCTTTTGGTTCAATATTTTTAAGTTTTTTTTTTTTTTTTTTTTTTTAAGTCAAGATAAAACAAAGTAGCAAACAATGGTGGTGCACTCAACGCCCATAAGTGACATATCAAATCGATAGTTGGACAGGTCAAGCAGTAAGCGACAATGATCCAAAGTGTCTGATTCTTCTGTACTGCCCCTAGATGAGACCTTCGGATTGTGGGTGTATAGTTTATGAATCTGCAAATCAAGTCCGCATGAATATAGTAACGGAAGAGTAATGGAAGTAGGGGGAGGATTTAAGTGAACTTTTAAAGTATATTATACTAAGGGCCTAATACTACTTGAAAGCATTTGTTACCCCAACACTTCATATTCCTGATATGTGCCTGCTGTAGCATGTACTTGTATGACAAAGTATCCTGTTCTTTGTATTGCTTCCTTTGTGTAAAATCCCTGGTGTTCCTGCCAGTCCCTTTTTGTTTTCCTAATTAAAACTGACCACACTAAGCAGGAGAGCACACGTTGGTCTGTTTTATAGCTTTGATGGGAACTCCATGTAATCTCCTCCAATGATCAATCCTGACACATCCCCCCCCCCCTCTTGCACAGCTATTCACTGTGAAGCGCAGTGTGCTGCTGCTTTTCCTCCCCCCAGCTCTTATGCAGCTGAGAACAGAGGGGATATGATCACTTATAAAAAAAAGGGGGGAAAAATTGTATTTTTCCCTTTTAATGTCTTTCAGGACAGCACCTTGAGAGAGCGTGGCTCCACCCACTTGACAGGAAACACACCTCCACCAAACTTTAAAAGGAGGCTCCTTCCCACTTATCAGTTTTTGTGTTTCCTCTGGCGGGACCACATGTGGGAGTTTGGAGCTCCCAAGGTACTGTCCTGAGAGAACAGGCTTCCTACTCCACTATTTTTTTCCCTACCTCAAGAAAGCCAGTTCCTCCCATTTTCCACAGGCTTACGGGTGCCGGGTGGATGGGATCCTTCTCCCTCGTCAGTGCTCGGGGAGAGCCAGGACTGCTCCAGGAATCGCTGCTCCCGGGCAGGGGCGTCAGGCATGACAGGCACTTTTGTTTTGGCCAGCACATGTTTTTTTCCTGACACCATCGCCATCTTGGGAAGGGCAGTCAGAGGACTACATCCGCTGGATGTGAGGTATCCGGAAGTGGGGCGGCATCCGAGGAGCAGGCGCCAGGCGTCATTTCCGCTGGAAGCGCAGGGGGAGGAATAGGTCTGGTGCCTACTTATTTCCAGTTCCGGTCCGGTGCACAGGTGCTATTGGAGTCCGGAACCGGCGTTTTCGCCACAAGCATCACGCTGCTGCCTCAGCATGGATTCAGGAACCGCAGCAAGTGGAACAGGAACAGGCACCAGCAAGGCCCAGGTAAGGAGCAGACTGTAGTTTCTGCTCAGCTTTACTGTGGGGTCTCGCTATAGCCCTCTTCTCCCTAAATGTTTAGTGAAGCTTGAGGGCATTTTTTCCCCCTGGTGGCGGAGGGGCCTGTCATGGCACATGAGTTTGGTGGCTTTTCTCACTGTGCACCTGTGGTGAGTATCTTGAGTAATCAGGCTGACTCTAAAGGATGGTTTGTCTTTTTCTCTCTTTTTCCCTTATCATGGCAGGCCAAGAGCTCTGACCCTGGGATTAGAAAGAAATGTCCTTCATGCAAAACTAAGTTAAATGAAGGCTGGAAAAAGACTTTATGACAAACATGTATTGACTCCTTGGTGAGGGAAGAAACCACTTCTGCATGCAGTGATCTAATCACATCTGCTGAAAAGGAATTGGATGGTACCATTCAATCCTTCAGATCCTCACTCACTAAGCCATCTGCAAGTCAGCCCACTACCTCACAGTCCTCTCAAGGCTCACTGTTAGTCCCGGCAGTGGAGGCAGAAATGGGTGCTCTGAACCAGGAAGGGCTTTCCCCCTCTCATTCTAATGAATCAGATGAGGATGGTGATGAGCTGGAGAATATGTCTTCCAAATATAAATTATCTTTGGATCAGGTGGATGGCCTTTTAAAGGCTATTTATGCTACTCTAGGCCTGGAGGAAGAGCATAAGGAAATGTCTCTACACGACAAAATGTATGCAGGGCTTAGCGAGTCCAAGTCCCGTACCTTTCCAGTCCACGCAGTGATTTCTGAAACAATCAAAAAAGAATGGACTGACCCTGATACGAAACCATTCTTCTCTAGGGCTCATAAGAGAAGGTTTCCTTTTAATGAAGACCCAGCGGCTCTCTGAAATAAGGTTCCAAAACTTGATGCAGCCTTTTCTCAGGTGTCAAGATCTACTGAGCTGGCATTTGAGTACACGGGGATCTTAAAAGACCCCATGGATAAAAAATGGATCAACAGCTCAAGCGGACTTGGCAATCCATTATGGGCAACCTTAAGCCAGCAATGGTAACTACTTGCGTCTCCAGGAACTTGGAGTATTGGGTAAATCAGCTTAGAGCTCATATAATAGCAGATTCCCCTAAGCAAGAAATCCTTGACTCCTTTTCTACTCTCTCAGCAGCCGTAGCCTATGTCTCTGATGCATCAACAGAGTCTATCAGGATGACAGCTAAGGCTGCAGCCCTTACTAATTCTGTTAGACGGGCTTTATGGCTAAAGACTTGGCAAGGGGACGCAGCATCTAAAAATAAATTATGCGGAGTCCCTTTTCTAGGGGACTTATTGTTTGGCCCTGATTTGGATTCAGTTCTGGACAGGACTGCAGATAAAAAGAAATCTTTTCCTGTCAAAAAGAAGAAACAACCAGTCAAACGTTTTTTCGTCCACAAAGGGCTCAGGAACAAAACAAGCCTCAAGAGAAAAAGAAAAATTGGTCAGGGCAGAGGGGAAAAGGCAAAGGAAATGTCCTTTTCCATCCTCCTGCGTCAACCAGCAAGACGCAATGACAGCCGGTTTCAGGTGGGGGGAAGACTGCAGGGCTTTCTCCCCTATTGGGCAAGCATAACGGAAAACCAATACATTCTGAATATGCTAGCCCAGGGTTACAGTATAGAATTTTCAGATCTCCCCCTAGAAAGGTAACAAATCTTCCAAGAGATGTAACAAAATCCCTAGCAATGAAAAGCCTATTAAAGGATCTGATAGAATTTTCAGATCTCCCCCTAGAAAGGTGACAAATCTTCCAAGAGATGTAACAAAATCCCTAGCAATGAAAAGCCTATTAAAGGATCTGATAGAATTTTCAGATCTCCCCCTAGAAAGGTGACAAATCTTCTAAGAGATGTAACAAAATCCCTAGCAATGAAAAGCCTATTAAAGGATCTGATAGATCAGGGGGTTATGACTTGCGTCCCACAGGGGGAGCTTTATCAGGGATTTTACTCCCGTATATTCCTTAGATAAAAAAGCCATCCGGAGAATTTTGGTTAATCCTAAACCTGAAACCACTGAACAGATCAGTCCGATACAAAAGATTTCGTATGGACTCCATCTTCACGGTCAGAAATCTATTGACAAAGAAACGCTTTATGGCATCAATTGACCTTCGAGATGCTTTTCTGCATATCCCTATAGCCTCGCAGTCCCAAAGATTCCTAAGATTGGCGATAAATTTGGGAAAAGAGGTTCTGCACTTGCAATTCAAGGCCCTCCCCTTTTTAGCCTTTCTTCTGCCCCACGAATATTTACAAAAATAATGGCAGAAGCGCTTGCACCTCTTCGCATGCAGGGGATTGCGGTAATTCCGTACTTGGACGACCTACTCTTTTCCCCTAATCGTCTTTCAGGACAGCCACCTGAGAGACCTTGGCTCCTTCCCTCTGTAGGAAACACCTGCGCCAGCTTTCTTATAAATTTCCTCCTCCCCTGCTGGCTCCTCAGTTATTTGTGTTTCCTCCAGAAGGGAGACACCACAGGAACCAAGCCGGGAGAGTCAGGAGGCTCAGGCAGTTGTCCTAAAAAGGAGCAGAGGCTCCTTGGGCAGTCCAGGCAAACAACTAACCTGGAGGAGGATTGTCACCCCCACATCCCTGAGTGCAGATGGAGGTCGGGGGGGGCTCCCTTTTCAATAGCCGAGAGCGGTAGCAGGAGGTGCAGGCCGAGCCGTCCCATACCCTCAAGCAGCGTGTAAGCACTGGCAGTGTAATCACGCCGGGTATTGGGACCGCACAGCGCCTGTGACGAGTGACGTCATGTCCGGCGGAGGGGCGTGCACTTCCGGGTTCGCGGCTTCCGGTTCCGGCCGCGAATCATGGAGAGGAGCCACACATGCTGTAGAGACAGCAAAGGCTCCGGTGGTGACACCAAAATGTCGGACGCAGAAGGTAGAGACTAGACTGCAGCTCCAGCAGAGACCAGCTCCAGCCATGTTAAGGTAAGGGGGACCTAGTGTGGAACCTCCCTGGCCTGACCCACCGCCCCCCCCCCGCCCCCCCACCGGGATTCATCCACAAAATAGAGGGGGGGGGTGGGTAAAGGGCCCTCGGGTGTCAGAGGGTGGTTCATGGGGCCCCTGGTGAGGTAAGCCCACATGAAAAACGCTGTGCACCTGCAAATTGCAGGAGAAGATTATGGTAGTATTAACCTGTGGGGTTTTGTCTTTTATTTTATTTCAGAAAACAGACAAAGCCAGGCCCTCTCACAACTCAAAAAGGAGATGCCCTTCCTGTAAAAATACACTTAAAGATTCCTGGGGGAAAGCATTGTGTAAAGAATGTATTAGCAAGTTGGTGCAGGAACATTCCACTGAGCAGGGCAGTGATTTAGCAGCTTCTGTTAAAGAATTATCAAATACATTTGAATCCTTTAAAACCTTCTTTGAAGGGTTTCAGATCCCACAGCTGCAGACTGCCCCTGCTACAGTACAAACAAAACCAAAAGTACAAGCACTACCTTCCACTAGTTCAGGCACTGCATGTGCCCCTAGGGAGGAGGCAGACGAGGAGCCTGACAGCGCAGCGTCTGGCTCCCAAGAATCAGAAGGAGAGGCCCTGGAAGGGGATTCCAGAAAACCCTCCAGGTACAAACTCTCATTGGAAGAAGTTGACCATCTTCTGGGAGCCATTCATACCACATTAGGTATACAAACTGAGAAAAAACCTTTATCCCTACATGATCAAATGTATGTGGGTTTAGGGGAACAGGAAAAGAAAAATTTTCCCGTTCATGACGTCTTAGTGGAGGCAATAAAAAAAGAGTGGCAAGAACCAGAAAGAAAGCCATTCTTTTCGAAAGCTTTAAAGAGACGGTTTCCATTTTCAGATGACAGATCATCAATATGGAATAAAACCCCGAAGCTAGATGCGGCGTTCTCACAAGTATCGAGACATACGGATCTAGCTTTTGAGGACATGGGGGTCTTATCTGAAGCAATGGATAAGAGGATGGACTCCCTGTTAAAGTCATGGGACTCCACAGTGGGAAGCCTAAAGCCAGCCATGGCAGTCACGGTAGTGGCCAGAAATGTTGAGTTCTGGTTGAACCAGATATAGGCACACATCGAGGAAGGAACTGCAAAAGAGCAGATTTTATCCTCTTTTCCCACTCTTCTGCGAGGCATCGCGTATATCGCAGATGCATCAGCAGAACTGGTACGCATGGCAGCCAGATCTTCAGCACTAACTCCTCACGGAGGGCCCTTTGGCTAAAAACATGGCAAGGTGATTGCGCATCTAAAGCCAAGCTTTGCGGGATCCCCTTCACAGGGGACCTGCTGTTTGGGCCAGGTTTAGAAGAAGTGCTGGACCGTACAGCGGATAAAAAGAAAGCGTTTCCGCTGAAACGGAAAGCAACCTGGAGTCAGCCATACCAGAATAAGAGGAAGCAGAGAGGGGACACAAAATCCCGTTTCTCTACACCCAAGGCAGAAAACCAGAAAAGACCTTGGGTCCAGAGAGGGAAAGGCAAGGGAGGAGCGATTTTTCGTCCTCCTGAACAAGCCAAAAATAAACAATGACAAAGTAGTCCCAGTAGGAGGAAGACTGGGGGCCTTCCTCCCGCAATGGGAAGAGATATCCTCCAGTCAGTTTTTATTTTAAGAACAATAAAAGAGGGGTATTACCTGGAATTTTCAAGTTTACCCCCAAACAGATTTTACACCACCAGGCTTCCAAAAAACAGAGGGAAAGCCAGAGGGTTAATGAGTGCCATAACGGATCTCAAAAAGCAAGGTGTAATAATCAAGGTCCCAAGAGAAGAAAAAGGGCAGGGTTTTTACTCCCATATATTCGGAGTACAAAAACCCTTGGGAAAGGTCAGACCAATCCTCAACCTCAAACCCTTAAATCTATCCATAACTTACAAAAGATTCAGAATGGATTCCATATACTCAGTAAAGGCCCTGTTACCACCAAGCTGTTATATGGTCTCCCTGGATTTAAAAGATGCGTATCTGCACATACCCATACACCAAAGTTGCCAGAAGTTTCTAAGACTAGCAATAGAAACAGGGAAAGAAATCCTACACCTTCAATTCAGAGCGTTACCCTTCGGCCTCTCTTCCTCACCGAGAATTTTTACAAAAATTCTGGCAGAAGCTCTGGCACCATTGCGACTAAAAGGCATATCCATCATTGCCTATTTAGACGACCTTCTCCTTTTTGCAGACTCCCCCAGGAGATTGCTAGAAAACCTAGAATACACACGGAAATTCCTGGAAAGTCTAGGTTGGTTGATAAGTGTAGAAAAATCCAATCTACAACCCACTCAACAAATAAAATATTTGGGGTATATAATAGATTCAGTGCAACAAAGAATATTCCTACCCAAGGAGAAGATAGAGAAAATTCAGAGAGAAATAAAAAATACAGACCAATCTACCATGTTCAATAAGAAAAGTCATGTCAACGTTGGGATTACTAACATCAGCAATTCCAGCGGTACAGTGGGCAAGTCTACATTTTCGGCCATTTCAGATGTTCCTATTAAAGATATGGGATCACAAGCAGGAATCACTGGACACACAAGTGTTTATACCAGCAGGGATAAAAAAGACCCTATGGTGGAGGAAAGCAGAAAATGTAAACAAAGGAAGGCTATGGATCCTACCTATTTCCCAAACTCTAACCACAGATGCAAGTGGTGTAGGGTGGGGAGCACATTTAAACTCCCAAATCTCACAAGGGACTTGGGGAAAGGAGGAGAGGACGAAGTCATCCAATTGGAAGGAGTTGAAGGCAGTATGGTTTGCGCTTCAATCCTTCCACAGAGAGTTGAAGGGACATCATGTGCAGGTCAGGTCCGACAACTCATCGGTAATCGCCTACATAAACAGACAAGGGGGAACCAGAAGTGGAGCCCTGTGGTCTTTAGCAAAGGAAATCCTGAGCTGGGGAGAGGAAAACATACTCTCGTTATCAGCAGTCCACTTAAAAGGGGATTTAAACAAAGTGGCAGATTTCCTCAGCAGAAAGCAAGTGAGAGAAGGCGATTGAGTGCTAAAACAGGAGGTATTCCAGCAGATTACAGAGAAATGGGGAACACCTCAGGTGGACTTATTTGCGTCAAGAGAAAACAGGAGAGTTCAAGCATTCTTTTCCCTGAGAAGAGAAGATGGAGCTCTCGGGGTAGATGCATTAGCACAAAATTGGACGTTCAAGAGATGTTATGCTTTTCCCCCACCGGTGTTAATACCAGCAGTGATAAGAAAGTTGCGTACAGAGAACACATCTCTGATTCTCATAGCACCTCACTGGCCCAGGAGACCGTGGTTCTCTATGCTCAAAGAACTCACCATAGAGCCCCCCTGGTTGTTACCAGTCCAAAAAGATCTACTTTCACAGGGCCCAGTGTACTGTCCCCAGGTAGGAAGGTGGAATTTAGCCGCCTGGTATCTGAGGAGCAGCTGCTAAAAGCAAAAGGGTTCTCAAGCCGCTTAATAGAGACACTGCTGAAAAGCAGGAAGGTTGAGACGTAGATTATATATCAAAAAGTATGGAAATGCTTTAGCAGATGGTGTGCAGAAAACAATTTCAAAACACAAAGCTCAATGGCAGTCTTAGAATTTCTACAGAGTGGTGTAGATAAAGGCCTAAGTCTCAGTACACTAAAGAGCCAGGTGTCCGCACTGTCAGTTTACCAAGAAAAACGCTTAGCAGCAAATCCATGGATAATCAGACTTTTTAGATCCGTGAGCAGGCAGAAACCAATACAGAGTTCAGCCTTTCCAAAATGGGACCTGTCATTAGTGCTGGAAACTATGACAGCAGAACCCTTTGAACCTTTGAAGGATTGCAGCCTAAAGATGCTGACACTGAAAGCAATCTTTTTGGTAGCGATCACTACAGCCAAAAGGGTCTGCGAGATAGGAGCCCTATCGATTAGACCTCCCTTTTGTCAGATTTTCCCGGATCGAATAGTCTTTAAAATGGATCCGGGATTTCTGCCCAAAGTGGCCTCGAAGTTTCACCAAGACATAGTGTTACCCTCATTTTGTTCAAATCCTTCGAGAGAACAGGAAATAAAGTTTCATAATTTAGACGTCAGGAGATGCGTCTTACATTATTTAGAGGTAACAAAAACGCTTAGAAAAACGGATTCGTTATTTATTTTAATTCCTGGAGCTAGGCAAGGGCATAAGGCTTCAAGAAGCACTATAGCCAGGTGGCTTAGAAACGCCATTGAACAGGCGTACGAACTAAGGGGCATGCAGATCCCAGAAGGAATCAGGGCACACTCCACAAGGTCAATGGCAGCGTCACAGGCAGAGAGAGCTGGAGCAACGCCAGAACAAATTTGTAAGGCGGCAACCTGGTCCAGCTTCGCCACTTTTGTAAAACATTATAGAGTGGACCTGTGGTCAGCCAAGGATCAGACCTTTGGACGCAAAGTCCTACAAGCTGTGGTCCCGCCCTAAGGGTAAGTGCTCGGTTATCCTCTCAGGTGGCTGTCCTGAAAGACGATTAGGGGAAAAACGAAGTTACTTACTGGTAACGTTCTTTCCCGGAGTCTTTCAGGACAGCCGGGTACCCACCCAAATGTATACTGAGAAATAAAGATTTCCTTACAGGAAATGTGATATAGTTGATTATGTGTATCATATGTTCTTGTGTCTCCCCAGCAAACTGGAGGTGCTCTTCAAAGAACTGAGGAGCCAGCAGGGGAGGAGGAAATTTATAAGAAAGCTGGCGCAGGTGTTTCCTACAGAGGGGAGGAGCCAAGGTCTCTCAGGTGGCTGTCCTGAAAGACTCCGGGAAAGAACGTTACCAGTAAGTAACTTCGTTTTTTTTTTTTTTGCCCCCTCCAGGGAAAAATTGCTAGACGACCTCGGAAAAGCCTGAGGTCATCTAGAAGCCTTGGGTTGGATCATAAATATGCAGAAGTCAAATTTCAATCCGGCCCAGAAAATACTATTCCTGGGGATAGCAGATCTGTTTAAGGGAACAGAAGATTTTTCTCCCAGAAGAGAAAAAGGTGAAAGTCCAGAAGGTGGTAGCGTCCTTACAGGCAAACCAGGAATTATCAGTCAGACAAGTGATGTCATCCCTAGGAACCCTAACCTCAACCATACCAGCCATTCAATGGGCAAGGTTACATTTCAGGCCTCTCCAGACTTTTCTCCTGAGAATATGGAATCACAGGACAGAATCTCTGGAAGCAAAGGTGAAAATCCCCACCAAAATCAAAAGATCACTTTGGTGGAGAAGACAGGAGAATCTGTCAAAGGGCCTGCTCTGGTCATTTCCAATAGAAAAGGTGGTAATGACAGATGCCAGTGTATGGGGTTGGGGAGCTCACTTAGATCAAGACTTCACGCAAGGAATGTGGTCTCGGACAGAAGCAAAGAGGTCCTCAAATTGGATGGAACTAAGGGCAGTCGCCTTAGCATTAGATGCCTTCTCTCATATCCTTCAAGGTTCCCATGTGCGGGTCCTCTCAGACAACACCACTACCATAGCCTACCTAAACAAACAGGGGGGCACAAGAAGCAACACACTGCAGTTGCTAGCTTCAAAGATCCTGATTTGGGCAGAAAATCATGTACGGTCCTTATCAGCAGTCCACCTCAAAGGCACCTTAAATGTAGTGGCAGATTACCTAAGCAGAAGGCGGATTCAGGAGTCAGAATAGAGCTTGAATCCGGAAATCTTTGCAATGATTACCAGGGCCTGGGGTCAACCACAAATAGACCTATTTGCGTCAGAAGAAAATACACAACTTCCAGTATTTTTCTCGATTCACAGAAGCGACAGGGCCCAGGGGACAGATGCGCTAATTCAGCCCTGAGAATTCCATCTGGGTTACGCATTTCCTCCTTTCTAACTTTTCCGTTGGTTTTAAGGAAGATACAGAGGGAGAAAGTGGCAGTAATCCTAATTACTTTTTTGGCCAAAAAGGGCATGGTTTACCACCATTCTACAGATGGCAGTCAAGCCATCTTGGCGGCTGCCTTTCCGGCAAGACCTGCTCCTACAGGGTCCAATACAGCATCCGGGAGTGGCCAGGCTAAGCCTCACGGCCTGGTTTCTGAGGAGCAGTTGTTAAGAAACAAGGGTCTGTCACAACCTTTGGTAACTACCTTACTTTCCAGTAGGAAAATAGTGACCAGAAAAATCTATGCTAAATATTGGAAAGTCTTCAACTCTTTCTGTCTTTCGACAAAAAGAAAGGTAAGAAATTTAGTGTCAATTTTGGAATTCCTTCAAGATGGGGCAGACAAAGGCTTGTCAGTCAGCACTCTTAAGGTACAAATAGCTGCTTTGGGAGTATTTCTAGAAAGACCAATCTCTTCTGAGCCCTTGGTTATAAGATTTTTCAAGGCGCTTACCAGATCCAGACCAGCTCCGGCTAAGCACTTTCCCAATTGGGGTCTATCAGTGGTCCTGCAAGCCCTCACAAAGGAACCTTTTGAACCACTACAAGAAATCTCTCTAAGGAATCTTACTCTTAAAACCTTGTTCTTAGTTGCAATAACGTCAGCAAGGAGAATTGGTGAGCTGCACGCCCTATCTGTTAAAAGACCCTTTTTAACCATCTACACAGATAGGATTATACTTAAATCCGATCCGGGTTTTTTTTTACCAAAGGTGGCGTCAGCCCACAATAGGTCGCAGGAGATCATCCTGCCAATCTTTTGCTCTAACCCCTGGGGGGAAAAAGAAGGCAAATTCCACAATTTGGATGTAAGAAGGATTTTATTACAGTATCTGGAAATAACAAGTAACTTTCGGTCCTCGGACTCTGTTTATACTTTTTTCTGGTAAGAAGAAGGGCCAACAAACTTCTAAGGGGTCAATAGCTAGATGGCTTAAATCTGCTATTCTAGCAGCCTACTCTCAATCGGGGCTATCTCCCCACTGGTAATTAAAGCACATTCTACCAGGGCTCAAGCCACTACATGGGCAGAAATAGCTGGTGCCACCCCAAATCAGATTTGTAAGGCGGCTACGTGGTCAAGTTACCTTACGTTTGTCCGTCATTACAGGCTGGATCTTCTGTCGGCAAGTGAACAAGCTTTTGGCAGAAAGGTCTTACAGGCTGTGGTCCCTCCCTAAGTGGGTAAGTCTCTATTATCCTCTCAAGGTGCTGTCCTGAAAGACGTTAAGGGAAAAATCAAGTTGGACTTACCAGTAACTTGTTTTCCAGGAGTCTTTCAGGACAGCAGCAACCCGCCCTTATTGTATTAAATTACTATGCTGTGACCAACCATATTCTGATTATGTGTTCCAGCTTGAGCCGGAGGTTCTCTACTACTACTGATAAGTGGGAAGGAGCCTCCTTTTAAAGTTTGGAGGTGTGTTTCCTGTCAAGTGGGTGGAGCCACGCTCTCTCAAGGTGCTGTCCTGAAAGACTCCTGGAAAACAAGTTACCGGTAAGTCTAACTTGATTTTTTTTTTTTTTTTTATATCTATACAAAAATGTTTTGCCTTTCATTTCGATTTTAACCTGAATAGGTTTACAAGGTGATTACAATCACTTTAAGTTTTTTTTGGTGTTTTTAACTAGTGATGTGGCAAACCACAGCCAAACTGAGCGATCGGGGGAGAAGGGCCTTAGTCAGGGAGGTGACCAAGAACCCTATGGTAACTGACAGCTCCAGCATTTCTCTGTGGAGAGAGAAGAACCATCTCTGCAGCACTCCACCAATCAGGCCTGTATGATAGTGGCCAGATGGTAGCCCTTCCTCTGTAAAAAAGCACATGACCGCCTGCCTGGAGTTTGCCAAAAGGCACCTGAAGGACACTCGGACCATGAGAAACAAAATTCTCTGGCCTGATGAAACAATGATTGAACTCTTTGGCCTGAATGGCAAGTGTTATGTCTGGAAGAAACCAGGCAACGGTGATCACCTGGCCAATACCATTCCTACAGTGAAGCATGGTGGTGGCAGCATCATGCTGTGGGGATGTTCAGCAGCAGAAACTGGGAGACTAGTCGGGATTGATGGAAAGATTAATGCAGCAAAGTACAGAGATATCCTTGCTAAAAACCTGCTCAAGATCGCTCTGGACCTCAGACTGGGACGAAGGTTCATCTTCGGGCAGGACAACGATCCGAAGCACATGGCCAAGATCACAAAGGAGTGGAAGCGGGACAACTCTGTGAATGTCCTTGAGTGGTCCAGCCAGAGCTCAGACTTGAACCCGATTTAACATCTCTGAAAAGACCTGAAAATGGCTGTGCACTGACGCCCCCAATCTAACCTGAAGGAGCTTGAGAGGTCCTCCTAAGAAGAATGGGATAAATTGCCCAAAAATAGGTGTGCCAAGCTTATAGCATTATACACAAACACTTGAGGCTGTAAATGGTGCCAAAGGTGCTTCAACAAAATATTGAGCAAAGGCTGTAAATCCTTTCTATTTTTAATTGCCAAATATTTAACTTCTTTCATGTTGTCAATATGGGGTATTGTTTGTAGAATTTTGAAGAAAAGATTGAATTTAATCCATTTTGGAATAAGGCTGTAACGTAACAATGTGGAAAAAGTGAAGTGCTGTGAATACTTTCCGGATGCACTATATGCAGCTCCAGCCAATCCCTGGGGGGGAATGTGCCCTGATGGTGGCTGGGAGAGTGCATAAAGAGTTTGGACCCTCAGAGCAGGGCTGTTCCCCAGGAGTAGAGGTTCACAGCCAGAAGGGCTACTGCCCTTCTAGGCAGTCGGGCTGAAGATTATACTGGTTTCTTCGAAGTCCTAGCTGTGTATAGCTGGACCTGTGTATAGCTGCTAATGCTTTGGGAGCGAGGAGGGGCTTCACCGAGAACTGCCTGAGTCTGGAGGGAGACCCTAAAGTCCCAGAGGCACTGTGAGCACAGACCTGAGTGAAGGATCCTAGTGACTGTTGCTACTGTTATGCCGCGTACACACGGTCAGACTTTTCGACCAGACTTGTCCAACGGACCAAATCCGGCGGACAATCCGATCGTGTGTGTGGACTTCAGCGGTCTTTTCCAGTCGCAAATCTGATGGACTTTAGATTTGGAACATGCTTCAAATCTTTACGTCGTAACTCCGCCGGACCCAGAAATCCGCTCGTCTGTATGCTAGTCCGATGGACAAAAACTGACGCTAGGGCAGCTATTGGCTACTGGCTGTCAACTTCCTTATATTAGTCCGGTGTACGTCATCACGTACGAATCCGTCGGACTTTGGTTGATCGCGTGTAGGCAAGTCTGGTCATTAAAGTCTATCGAAAGTCTGTAGGACGGGCTGTCGGACTTTTGTAGCTGAAAAGTCCGACCGTGTGTATGTGGCATTAGAGGTTGTAAACTCAGAGGAAAAAACCTGTAAGACAAAGGCCTATTGAGCTAGTAAGCATCGCATCCTAGCTCATTATGAAACCTTTACCTTAACACAAAGCCCTCCAGTGGCACCCGCACACCAGCCGGCTGACATCATCCCCGGTGTTTCTTCTGGGTTCGCGGGCTCCGGCGCTGTGAGTGGCCAGAGCTGCTATGACGTCACTACCACGCATTCGCATGGGAGCCGCCATTTATGGCACGGGCTCTGAAGGTCCGGCATGGTAAGCCAGACCTTAAGAGCACATGCGCTGATGTCATTGGCTGCATGCACTCTGAATATCTCCTAAACTGCAAGTTTAGGAGATATTTACAGTACCTACAGGTAAGCCTTATTATAGGCTTACCTGTAGGTGCAATTAAAAAATAAGACTTCCAATTTAATCCCTGGTGCATGAACATTAAGGCTTGCCTGTCCTGGAACATTACTTATTGCTGTCTGCTTTGTTCTACTACTTTAAGGAGCTGTTCTAAGTTTTCTGGAGTACCCCATGGCTTCCCAAAACCCCATCCAAGTTATCCTTTTTAATAAACTTTTTTTTTTTTTTTTTTTTTTTCTCTCAATAAAAACTTTTTTAATGAAATTACAAACATGATATGGATTCCAGATTCAGCAAGTTACAGTGTACAATCGGTATACATCTCAACACTTTACACCAGCACTCAACATGATATCATCATCATCATCATTATGCACCTTCAGCACGCTACCCTACAGGGCCCACTGCGCTATTAAATCTTAAGTAACTTTACAGATTGTAAACCTCAAGCAACTGGTTTAACTCAATAGTCTGTTCAGTATGAGGTCCCCTGGGGAAAGTCCCGGGGGATCCAGCCAGGGTGACCATAATGCATCGAAATCCATTCCTTGAGCGTGGGAGGGTCAACTGCCTTCCATCGCTGAAGGATAAGCAGGCGAGCCTGAAAAGGGGCTCTTGCAATAGGTGGTTTTAAAGTTCTCCTCCAAGGGGAAGGTCGTCCAGCACACCCAGTATGCATGGTTTGGGATCTGTCGGGATATTAACTGAAAAGGCCTTATTAGTGGTGTTCAGGACCCCTGTCCAGTATAGGTGTAGTTTGGGGCAGCGCCACAGCATATGGATCAAGTCTCCATGGTCTCTAGCACACTGACTGCAATCAGAGTTTGGACTTGCCCCCATTCTAAACAGCCTTGCGGTTGTAGAATGCACCTGCAAGACTATGTACAGCTAGGAAAGGCGTTGTGCTAAATTCAGGGATGACATTTGAACAGCCTGGAGGACCTCTTCCCACTGATCTTCCTCCAAAAGTGCCCACGTCATTCTGCCAGGAATACCGACAATAACATTGAATAACTGCAAGAGATAAAGCCCTTAAAACAGGACACCTCCTCCATGTAATGGAATATGGGGGTTGGGGATGGCACCTATGGAGTCTCACTAGTTTGAGCTCTTACAGCATGTTGCAGCTGCATATAGTAGAAGTACATAATCTGTGGAAGTTGCAATCGCTCCCGCATGTCAGAAAAAGCGCTTAATTGGCCTGCCACAAAAATGTGGTTCGGGTGCGTGACTCAGTGTTTCCTCCACTGAGCCCCATGTGTCAAGAATTGCAATTCCGGATAGTAACCATTGTCTGGAATTGGGCTGTATTTAGTAAAACCTTTGATGGCCTGCAGGTGTCTGGCCTTGTTCCATATTTTTTTGGAGTAGGGCAAATGTGGGGAACTTATTGGATTTTGCATAGGCCAAGGCCTCCAACCCCTCTGCTACTTCAGTAACTCCTGTTACTTGGCACATAAGGGCTTTGGTAGGATCTGTTTCGGAGTTTCCCCCACCTCTGCTTGCAGTGGAGACATGGCCCCGTCAATATGTTGTAGTTGGGCCGCTACGTAGAAAATCTACGGATTAGGTAGGGCCAGGCCCTCCGTGTCTTTGGGTTTCTGCAATTGTTCCAGCTTAACTCTTGGGTTTGTCATGCCATAGGAAGGACCTAAAAGATGTAGTTGATAATGCAAAATATTGTAAGGGGAACCACCATTGGGGTATTGTGCAAAATATAGAGAAGTTGCGGCATGAAGATCATGTTTATGAGGGTTTACTGTACCCACCAGGGACATTTTTAATCCCGACCAGACTTTATTGCGAATGTGACCTAACATGGGTGATTAAATTAAGGGGGATATAATCTTGTGTCTTAGGGGTAACTTATACCCACAGATATTTAAAGCTAGAGGTCACTGGTATGCTGTGTAGCGCAGGGCCCTGGCTTTCAGGTCCTGCATCTATTAACATTAATGAGGATTGGGTCCAGTTAATCGGTAAGTCGGAGTACACAATTTCTCGATGACCAACATTGCTGTCCTCTGAGTCTGTGTCTCCCAAGAGTAACATGGTGTCGTCAGCATAAAGCATAAGTTTTTTTTCGTGTAGTCCTCTGTATTTAAAACCACAGATGGATGAATTGGACCTAATCAAGGTGGCCATAGGCTCCATCGTGACAGCAAATGGTAATGGGGACAATGGGCAGCCCTGTCGGGTACCCCTGTGAAGACGGAAGGGTAAGGAGGTGTGGCCCGCTTCTCCAAAAAACTGCCTGAGGAGAGTCATAAAGCAGCCAGACAAGAACTTGTCAAAATAAAAAATAATAAAAGTGTAGCGCTATATATATTGAACAAAAGGTCTTGCGTGCCTAGAGACAGTAAATAAAACCTAATCACCCCTTGTAAAACAAAGGTATAAAGTGTATAATAAAGGGACACTATGTAATTCAAAACAACAATTGACATACAATATAAATATTAGTGACCAAATTGTAAAATTAATACAATATATCTGAAAAACTGTGAAGGTTTGACAGGTCAACCACTCATATTCATATAAAAAAAAAAGTCCAGAGTATGAATAAATAATAAATTGTGAAAAAGAAAACCACCACCGACAATCTATGGGGGTTGTGCATTTGAAAAATGTTGGAAAATGACTCCCAAAAACACACTTAGATGAAATTTGTCACATCCAGCAAGTTGGTAAATAACGAGGGAACCACAGGTGAACGGAGGGTCTAGATGGGTGGCAGTACCATCACCGGAACATCAGGAGGCTTACCGGAACTTAATGACTTGAAAAGACCTACGTCTTACAAGTCAGAAAGGCTTGTTGACCAACCGGTCTGGATAGGGTAACTCGTCAACTATCTTCAACTTGCGATAGGAAGAGGGGTGACGAGTTACCCTATCCAGACCAGTTGGTCAACAAGCCTTTCTGACTTGTAAGACAGAGATTCCCCTGACTAGGTATTTGATGTCATGTAGGAAGTGGGACGTTTGAGGTATGCATAGTCAGAGATCTATCCTAGAGAGAGAGAGAGAGAGAGATGCGTTTTAGAAAAACAGGAGAATTGTTTGTGGCCTCATCAAGGGTCGATCCATCCCACCACCTCCGTGAATTTCTGCAGCACCATTCGGGTAATAGTGCAGCCGGTCCCTGGAGGGAGATGCTTATCCAGGACAGGATCCATAGAGCAATTGAGGTCACCTACAGTGATCAAAGGTAGGTCAGGGTTCCTAAGCTGGAATACCAGGAGGGTTCTCAATGCCTCTGAGTTAAAGGTGGGTGGGACATATAAAGCAGCCAAAATGCATTTCAGTTGGTACACTTTACAAAGCAGGATCACATACCTCCCCTCAGTCTCAATAAGTTTGTCATACAACTGGAAATCTACTGATCGGTGTACCAGTACTCACCCCCCTTGAGTAGGAGGTGTGCGTGGAATGGCACGCCCATCCCACCCATGCAAAGTTAACACAAGATATTGTCTCTGGAACCAAATGAGTTTCCTGGAGGGCATAAATAGCCGGTGAGTGCTTTCTGAGGATGGTGGACACCATGGTATGTTTAAGTGGGTCCTGGAGGCCCCTAATATTCCAGGATAGTATTGGAAAAGTATTCATTTAGAAGAAATAAAGTATCTGATAGGGTGAAAGGAGCCTCAGGCCTTCTTGCCTGGGGCAATACATATTTCTGCTTAGCCGAGTATACCATACCGGCCTGCCGGTCACAGGGCATTGGGTAAGTGTGTTAAGGTACAATTTTGCAGCAAATGCACGGCTGGATGTGAGGTCAATAGTTCTGGAATCGTAACAGCAGCTTAGTTGAACGGTGAAGAAAAATAGTGAACTAAGAACAGTAGAGTCTCCATCACTTTGTGACTGTGGAAACATTTGCTAGCCAGGGGTTACCGATTCAATTGGTTGGTTGATAGCAAAGTAGATAAACAGAACGTAGGGTTGCTTCGAGCAGCACAACTGGTACAACTCAAAGGGAATCGACTAGTTCTTTCCTGGTAAACTTTTTTAGATTTTGAAAAATTCACATAACGCTCACAACGCTGGGGGGAGAAAACCATATATTTGTCTCCCAGCCAAACTATTATGTCTTTCTACAGGACATAAGTGAAGGTAGCATTCGCTGTGTTCATCCCACCTTCGGGTACAGTGGAGCCCGATATCAGTCTCCCTCCACCGCAGCCCTCCTGGTCTGGCAAATAGAATTTTTGTTGGCATCAATCCAAGCAGATGCATCAGCCGCAGATTCAAAGAGTAGTCGGGGTAAAAAAAGATGCGTGCACCATTCAATTGTATGTTGCGCCATTCCCTTGCTTGGCGAAGTATAATTTCCTTGTCTTTGTAATTTAAAGAGTCTGGTAAAAGTGTATGAGGCAGATGGCCTGGTGGGAAAGCCAATGGTTGAGAGCGCTGATCGTGAGGCATTCGGCTGCTGGATTTTCAGCATCCTTGTCTGACAGAAGCCGGCCAAATGGCCGGCTTCTGTCGGACTGACTGACATGCACACGGGGCCAAATGTCTGCTGGTTTTTATTGAATCGGCCAATGTCTCCCGAAAGTTGGTCTGTGTGTACAGGGCTTTACGCTTACAAGTACTATGAAAGCCATGGTTGGGGCGTGGAATAGAACTAGAGTTCTCTACAAAGCACCATCCAATAGGTGATCACCACATACCCCTTTATGGAGAAACCCTAATCTACCACACCTCCTTAGCCTCCTAGAGCCAGCCATCAAGGCATCCAAAGGAATGAAGTCCTTGGGAAATATATTTGAATTCAATGTCGTGTTAAGGTTTTCTTCACTGCAAAGTAAATATTCTCTCTCCAATCGGTACTTTTTTCACTATTTGCAGCTTTATCATGCTTGTAATTCTCAATTTGGTCTATGTAATATTACCCTCACTGTTACAGGGCTGGAGTCTCTCCTGATATCTGAATTCCTGCCTAAACCTCACTCAACCATTTACAGGGCCCTGCAGCAACCTGCTCACCCAGTCTTACTCAAATGCTATAAAATGGGGTCCTGCAATCTTACAACGCTAGATAATGAGGACTGGGAGGATGTATGGGATTACCCCTTTCAGCATTTAATCTCAGCAAGGGATAAGCTCATAGAATACGAAATGGTGCACGGTGTCTATCCTACCCCAGCAAGCCTGCATGTAAACCCGGCTCAGTACTCTGCCTCCTGCTGGAGATGCTCTCATACCCCTGCAGATTTCATAAATCTGTTCTGGTCATGCCCTAAGATCTCAATATACTGGTCCAGGATAGTAAAATATATAACTGACCTTACAACTGTTGTAGTTTTTAAAGGGGTAGGCATATGTCTATTGAGCCTGGTAGAACCTCTATCTAATCACAAAGCAACCAGAACCCTACTTGGCCTCTTATATTGCCAGAAAGGCAATTGTCCTTAAGTGGGAAGATCAGGCCCCTCCCACCCTGGCCAGATGGAAAATGCTGTTGAACTCTGCACTACTTTTTGACCTGGGATGTCCTGCTAAATTTAATAACATTTGGTCCTTGTTGCTTGATTCTGTGGACGCATTGGTATCCTAACCGCTCTCGTATGGTTCCATGTGTGGTCTCGCCAGTTTTCTGTGCTCGTGATGGGCTGAGTCATCCTACATGATTCTCCTCTTTACTTTGGTTTACTATAGACCCCCATTACCATCTGGCGGTATCCTTTCTACTATGCTTTGGTGCTCTGTATACTGTAATTGTCATTGTGGTATTCCCTGTGCAGCATTTAAAGCCTGTTAATACTTCTATTATGTATTCCCATCTTGGAGCGTGGAGTGGAGCACGTGCTTATTTTCTTGCTAAGCACGTTAGTGCTGAGGGGTTGTATTTTGCTTTTGCTTTTATTTCATGCATTTTTGTACTGTTTGTATAACCTTGCCTAAAATGTAATAAACATTTTCAAGATATGGGTTTTGTAGCTGAGGCCTCTTGGATCAACCACATCTGCTTTAAAGCATGCCAATTAAATAATTTAAATTCTCCTACCATGTGTCTTGTGCCTCACTCAAAGTCCCCAAAACACCTTTCTTATTTCTGATTTAGGGATGAAGGTGCATGTTATCATGCACCTCATTTAAAGTCCCACAACCCCCTTGCTTTCTGCTGGAAAGCTGTGGTGTGTGCCCCATAATTTTGCTTTTGTGATTGTTCTATGATGTGAGACCTGCTCCTAGAGTGGCTGGCACCCACTGTGGGAGAACAGATGGAAGTACAAATGGGAGGTGTGTAAGTTGCGCTATTTTTTACGTTTGTATTCTGGCATGCTTCCAGTGTGCCATGATGACTGAACTCCCATGCAGGAGTGACATCTCATACCGGCCAAACAAGAGAACGAACCTTGTAAGAAGATGGCCAGCAAAGGAAATCGCAAATGTTGGCCTGTTGGAGTTTAGGTGAGTATTTGTCCATTCTAGTTCCACTTTAACCGTTTCCCAAAACGGTTGCATACAAGGCATGCTGTGAGCAACTGTTACTAGTTGCTTATGTCAGTTCCCAACCAAACTGTCAAGCCCTCAAATAGCTGATGTCATAGCTGATCACATGTACAGCACCATGGCAACTGCAGATCAGAGGCTAAGATGCCAGCTTTCTTGTCTGTAAAGGATAGGAGGGTTTAATTCCCCTTTACCAGTAGCAGAGACCAATCGGGTCTTGTGCCCTGCCAGACTATGTTGTGTGGCAAAGCTGTGGACAAATAAAATTCCTTTGGCATTTAAAACGGCTCCCATATATGCATATCTTCTGTACATTTAGCTGATTGTCAGAAGTTCATCTTTAAGATGTACAGCCAAAGCTCATTTGGTTGTACTTCTCCTATGGATCATAAGTGTGCAGTTCGTTCCGCACTCCTGTGACCCATTTTCAGTCAGCTGATGTCAGAGCCGGTACAGGCTGGGGAAGAATCGCAACCATATGGTCTGGATCCACCCAGATGCCTGGACCAACACCCAGATCAGCCTCTAAGTGAGCTGCTGAGAGCCTGAGCCAGCTGCTCCTGCCCCTCCACGGCCCAGCACTCCAGTAAGTGTGGGGGAGGGGGCAGATCAGAGAACTGTTGACCGACAGTCAACCGCTCTCTGCTTCCGGTGCAATGAGAACCAAGCAATCAGTTATGTTTGATCACTCCGTTCTCAGCCTTGGAGCTGCAGTGGGACAGATGCAGCATCGACCTAGGCAAGTATGATCTCTCCAAAAACAAAAATCAACTTCTAAAGGATTTTGCAGGGATATGCACCAGTGCATGATCAGAAGAGAAGTTTGGGATTCTTAGAGAATTTTTTTTTTTTTCTAGTAGAGTGTAGCATCGGTCCGATGCTGCATGTGTCCTCTGCTGCCTCTAAGACTGAGAACTGACCGATCCAACACCACTGATTGTTTAGCTCTCGGCCTTCAGGCTACAAGGAGTTGGTGACTATCAGTCACCGCTCTGTGCTCTGCTGCTTCAGGGCACACTGGGCTGTGGAGGAGGTGGGAGCGGTTGGCTGTCTCCCAGCAGTTTGTTTCAGGCATTTGCCCCTGAGTGCATATGGTCCTAAACATTAGCTGTTGTGGCTAAATGGGGCTGAATGGTGCACTGAGCAGTACTGTCAGCTTCTCTCAGTATTTTACAGGCTCCTGGCCGTAGGGCTCCACAGTATGCCCGTCTTCAACCCACATCTAAACACCAGAGCCTCTTGCACTGGGGCTAAACACTGAGGTCGTACTCTTTTCGTAAATCCTCTCAAATATTTTTTTGATTCGTTTTGTGTATTTCTAGCTTGAAGTGGAGCTTTACTTTGCAATTTATTTATTTTTTAAACAGGCAGGATTTTTAATGCAGAAGAAACTTGCTATATCTCTTCTGAATAAAGTTACCTGCCTGTTAGCTCTGTACACTGAGCTGTGTATGCACTGCTCAGTATAATCATTTTGACATTGCCAAAATTCTTAATGTTTCACACATGAGTGGTAGTGGTGTCCCCTTTGCTTGGCCAGTAGAAACTTCCATTGGCTGGGGAGTTGATACCTGGAAGCCAGTAGGCTGAAGATGCCAGCGGGTGGTGGGGAGTAGAACGTATCTATTTGGTTCTTGTAGCCTGTAGTTAAATGTAATTGGAAGTGTACTTTGCTTGGCCTGTATTTACTTAACTTAACCAGGACAGCAGGTGGGGGATCTTCCTACAATGCACATGTTCTCCCTGCAAAAAATATGTGCTTTTGTTTGTTTTTGTTTTTTTTTTTTCCCAAAAGGTGAACTTGGTCCTTAAGTTGAAGTGTGTGTTTGTTTGTTTTTTTGTTTTTTGTGTAATGGTGTGTATCCCATGTGCTGCAGGCTGCTGCTACTACTTGTAAAAATCCTGCCCTCGTGCTGCCTTCATAGCTGCCGATTACTCCCCTGAGTGGCTATCTTCTGGTGCTGCACCAGTTAACAGCAGCCACTGCTTGTGAAGAGCTGCAACGCTTGCGCCGCCCCCCCCCCCTCCACTCTGCCATTCAGAGCTTCTACTATTCTCCCACAGTGCTGTGTGTGTGTGTGTGTGTGTGTGTGTGTGTGTGTGTGTGTATAGGTGGTGAAGTTCCTGTCTTTAGCGACTCCTCCATTCACAGAATGCAATGCATTGTGGGAGTAGTATGAGATGGCAAAGAATGCTGAGGACAGGTGAGCAGTGATTCTTTGTACTAGCAGCAGCTACTATTAACCCATAAGCACTGAAAGGCGTATGCTCGGGACAATGAAGATTCATTTCATAATAGCCTTCGACTGGTTACCAAATCACTTACATGGCCCTCGCTCTTCAAAAGGTTGAGCACCCCTGCGCTAGATGAACCATGTGTCAGACAAGGTTTTTTTAGGAAACCAATTACCAGAACAGAATTATACATTGCATCAACACCCACAACTTATCACTATAATGCTTGTATCTAGGTCAGAGAGTGCTACCTTATAAGTCTGCTCCTGGCAGGCAGTGATGCTATGATCAAATCATTGATAAAGTATTTGGAAAAATGAACATGGCTATATTTTAAATTGAGAAGTGCATGCAGTTGTAATAGTACAGCAGCTAATGGGAAATCTTTTAACTTCAAAATGAACATGGAATACTTCTAAGGTGTGTAGCTTTGCACTTCCTGACCCAGTAACCTGATAACCTCATGATGACTTTGACTTGACACGTGTGTAGAGTAGGAGAGGCAGAACATTTGACAATTATGTCAAAAGCCTCTCCTGACCTCCAGAGTTGGACAGCTGACATCCTTCTTGAATATAAAGATTTATTTTCTCTTTAAACAGAACTGTGGGAGAGTTAGGGCCAGGACACTTTAGTAGTTGCAACGTTAATTAGCAGACTCTGAGACTTCGATGGGGAAACAGCCATGCAGGGAAAGGCATTCAGCCGCACACCATGTCTGTATGTGTAGAAACGCTGTCTCCTATGGCAACAATCTTGAGCAGTTACTAACAAAGTTTCAATGAGCTTCACTTCCTCCACAATCTCCTTGACACAACTGAGCTCCCAGTCTATCACTTAGACCTGCTGATCCACTACCACTGGAACTCCTGAGCTCTTTCAATCTTCTCACCAAGCATCTTCCTCAAGCGTCACCCCCACGTCCCTAGAGCTTGGCACTCGGACACTCTTCAGGCTTCAACCAACTGGCCTGCTCGGTCCCTGGCTTGGCACACAATGCTCTGCAAGTGTCCCCTCCACTGGCTGGGTCCCTGGCTTGACCTCTGCTGAAGTTTCCCAATTTCTCACCATCCCCGGTTGGTGAATACTGCTCAGGTGCTTGCTTCAGCTACTCAGTGGTCCCTGGTAATAAGTCGAATGGTCCCTTAGTGACGATAGCTTCCCCTCTACCTCTGACCACAACAGGTTCTCCGGCCGGTAGAACTGTTATTTCTGGTTGGACTGCAAGCCGCAATTACAACCCTACGCTGCTCTCTTGCTTCTGGATAGGCTCTCAGATAGCCCAGCAGCCAGGTGTCCCTGGGATAGGCCTCAGGTCTCTGGCCTAGTAGCCCGGGGCAAAATGATATGCGGCCACCCAGACAGCTGATCAGGTGGCCCAGAACACTATCACTAATTGGCCGAGACACCCCATTCATTCCTGATTTGTCCTTGCTATGCCTTTGTCTTATCTAATGTCACCAGATACCTGGCCACCTAGCGACCAGAAGTGCAACAATTCCAGAACTGGGGTGAAATTAATTGACCTCCTAGCAATTGTCCAAGGCAACTATTGCTTGGCAGATAAATTTAAGAGCAACCCTGCCTAATCAGGGTGTTACATCTACATTTCTTTATATAACGCAACTAAAAGCTGTGTGCTGGGTAAAGCATTCATTTAATTTCCAAGCATTAACAATGGTTTAGCTTTACTGCTTTTATGAAACCTGGTAGTGGAGCTGCTTTTCTCAAATCTGGCCATGTTTGAAGTCCATTGTTTGAATGTATTCTGAATATGCTCAGAAAGCCATAGTATTTGTAACAACTTGTCGTTTTTTTTTTGTTTTTTTTGTCTTTTTTGTAGGGGGGGGGGGGTGGTGCAAAGATGTGGTAACTCATGGCAAGCATGAGACCTTTTCAAATCTTGTGGACTAGGACTTTGGGCACCTCCCCTGATTTTATAGTAAAATATTTGGTAAGGTTCAATAAGGACACCAGTACATCCAGTTCAACCTATGTCTATTTCACTACCATTCCCCATATCCCTTTTTATAATGTGTTCATAAAGAAACATTCAAGTGTGTGTGGGTGTGTGTGTGTGGGGGGGGTGTTGTGTTGCATGGCATTTTACAGAAAATTACACTGCTACATATTGAAAACGAAAAGGCAGTTGTTAACCACATGCCGACCAGTGCACAACTATGTACGTCGGCACAATGGCACGGCTGGGCAAATGGGCATACAGGTACGCCGCTGCGCACTGCGTAACCATGCCCGTGGATCCCGGGTGATCCAATACCACCAAAAGAGTGCTCTATTTGTGGGGGAAAAAAAATGATGATTTAGTTTGGGTACAGCGTTGCATGACCAAGCAATTGTCATTCAAAATGTGATGGTGCTAAAAATGGGTCTGGGCAGGAAGGTGTAGAAGTTCCCTGAAGTGGTTAAACATGTCAGTACCCTATATTTTTGTATAGGCAATGCTTTAAAAGCCCCCTTAGGTCTTCAGTTTAGTGTTACGAAGGAGGTCTGGTGCTGGAATTATTGCACATTCCGGTGCGAGTGGCGATATGTAACATGTATCGCAATCGATTTCGGGCATAGGAATTCCGTCGCATGTTTCTTTTTTGTACATGCTTATGTGGGGGGGCTTCAAATTTTTTTTTTTTTTTTTTTTTTGACAGGTTCTCTTTAATGAGACATCCAGACCCTGCATGTCTCCCCTGTGCTCCAGTGTATGTAATGCAATGAACATCACACTGCATTACATTCTTTCCTGGCCTTGATGGCCAGGGAAACTGAACTGTGACCCGGAAGTGACATCACTTCTGGGTCAACAAGAAGGGACGTCGGCTCTCCTCCCTTCCCTATACCTAGTGGCACGCACTATGCCAATCCTGGGCCGTGTATGGGCAAGCAGAGTCCGTGATACATTGGGGGGGGTCGTCATGTGTGGGGAGAATTCGGGGGGCACCCCAGGAGCCAGCAAGAAACTTGGAGTCTGGGGTTTTTTTGAACCCTGCTAAATATTTTATTTGCCTTTTTTTTCTAAAGTGGAGCTACCCTTTAAGTGTGTTGCGCCCCCCCCCCCCCGATTTTTGGATAGAGCGAGGGAGGGTTATAACACCTGTCGTCAATTTTTTTTTTTTTTCTTTCACCCCCAGTCTCCCATTAAGATATTTCTCTTTACTTCCTGTCCCATAGCCACACAGGAAGCGAGGGTAAATCCCTGCAAAATTAAGGGAATTCATTGGGAACCCCAAGGTCTACAGATCTAGTGTCCTCATTGGAAGAGTTCCGCTCTTTTCTGGGGACAATCCAAAATTTGCAATTCATTTTATTTCACTTTCTTTCTCTTTCAATGATGGTAAACAGGACACATGGAGAGGGTGAATCTGTTTAATGGGGACACAGACAGCAATATAAAACTGACAGGTGTTGTAATCCCTCCTGCATGACATTGGTTTCACAAAATGTTTTAGAATGTTTTTACTAGTTAAATTAAACAACTCAAATGTTGGTGAACACCATGGCCTAAGTTAAACAATGACTCAAAACCATTATTTTTATATTTAAAAAAAAAAAAAATTGTTCAGTTGCGGTTATCATTTGCACCAAGTATCTACTAAAATGAGTAGATCTGATGCTATATCAGTGGTTAGCAGGAGTTGGTGGCCGAAGACTTAAAATGGTGATGCCACCTGCACACGCCCTCTACTGGGACCATGCAGATACTGCCAAGAAATGACTGCCCAACAGAGTATAGGTCTGGAGCAGAGTGAAGGCACATCTTGGACAGTTCTGTCTGATATGAGATGATTTGGGGGTAAGAGCACAATACCTTTGGGGCCAGCGGCATCCCCCCCACGATGCGTGGGAGAAGAACCCAGTGAAAATACATGGGTCCCCCATCCCCAAAGTTTGGCACTGGTCTGCAAATGTATTTCAATGGTGTATGCACCTGTAGCTTTTTGCTGGAGTTCAGCTTTAACATTGCAACTACCTATATTTCATCTGAGTGCTTGCGCTACCTTCCCATAGTCTACTGAGTTGAAACAATTGTTAAGTTTGCCTTTTTTTTTTTTTTTTTTTCCCGTGTTACACGTTTGTGAAAACTATAAAGCCTAAGCCACGCTAAAATAGCTTTAGCTATATGTCAGCCAAGTGCTCCATCTGGAGGACATTGTTGGTAAAAACATCCATTGCTTTAAATTCTTTAGCTGGCTCTCAAGTCATACCCTCCTTTTTAGGATTATAAGGCATTTACAATTCTATCTTAAGAACCATTAGTGCAACTTGATTAGTTTTTAGGCGTTTGATAAGAAGTTTCACAAGAGGTAGCACAATAAGCCAAGTGTTGGCCGCTATATGTAATTGCATTTTTGTTAGATCTTTTGTGAATTTATTTTATGTTGGTGACAGCAGAATTCCATTCTAAGCAGTGAACAGAGCTCAAAATAAGTGTACCGCATTGATGTACAATATTCATATGTATAAAATGTTACCGCTCTTCTTTTCCCTAGATATTGCAGTTTTTTACCATCTGTAAGAACACCTGGAATAAAGCAGCACAAGGCAATATTTCATAGCCATAAGGATAATTGATAGGTTTATGGCTCTAAAAAAGTTTGTTGGCATTTCCAAATGCATATGATTTCATTCCTACTAACCAAATACTTGTCAGATTTGGGTGATTAGAAGGTTAATACTGCCCAAGGTATTGTTTTGTCATTTTGTTCACTCCAGTTATCAAGACCATATTTGTTTCCTCTCCATATTTCATGGTGCTTTTATTAAATGTACTGGCTTTGCCTTCTGAACTTTAATGAGACAAACTAAACTTGGCAAACCTTCTGTGGCTTTCAGAAACATAATAAAAATCAAGCTGAAATCTAGTGTACTCCTAACAGAGAAACAAATGTATTTCGAAACACTACGGCATTTTCCTGGCAGCTTTTTTATTCCAGTTTTTTTCCCTCATGCACCATTGGCCGAGCAGCTGAAAGTACTGTATTATAACCGGAAACCAGGGCATTTATGATTGAGTTCCTGTTATTGACTTGCTTGAGAGAAATGCCAAGTTTTAGCAGACTAGGTACAGTAGACTCACTGTTTGAATGATCTTATGATACTCCAGATGGGTTTTTAAAATTCTTTCTTGGTAAATTAAACATTTCTCTTTAAAATGTACACAAATGATGTCCTGCTTGATATCTAAAAAAAACTTCTTTTGGATTTAAATGTTTGAGGTTTAGAGAGTTGGCTAAACCAGTTAAAATTTTAGATCTAACAAAGATTTTGGATATACTGTATTTGGGTGCTTAGTGTTTTTTGTTTATTTTTTTTATTTTTTTTTTTTTTTACAAATCTTACTCATTTTTATTTGCATTACTCAGAAGTATGTTATTGACTTATCAATTGTTTGACTATCAGCAACTGGTGCCTCCTTATACAATTGGCAGAATGCCTGTCCTGTCGAAATTAAATTGACAGTAAATGGCCCTGTAATCTTTTCCATTAAGTAGTTTCTTAGTGTGTTTTTCTGTATCAATGTCCTTCTCTTCCCCATTATCTTCCATTTGTTTAGAACAAGCATGTTGCGGTCGTGTGCACTGCTCTGTACGCATTGCAAATCTTCTAATCTTTAGTCACTAGTCCATCTCTGGAGTGAGCAAGAGGGTGTAGTGCAGGGGTAGGCAACCTTAAGGAGGTAGAGATCTACCTGAACATGATTTAACACCTGATTTAAACCTCTAAATGCTGTATTACAGTGTTGCAGTCGCGTGCATTGCAAGGCAATCATGGCTCTAAATTGTGTTACTACCTGTCAAACACACTTTGATCGCCTGCAGTGCCTGCTGCATTGTGTAAAAAAGCCCTTAGTTGCATTTGGCAGCGGCACCCTTAAAACTCATTAACATGTAAAGTTGAGGGTGGTAAAACCCTGCTGTTGAGCTGCGGTTTTTAATACCCTGATCCCTGCCACCTTTAGCTGCTGAGGCAGCAGCCAAAACGTGCACACATCACAGGAATTGAACACACTGTTTGCTTTTGCTGGGTGCTACCATCTGTCAATAGCGACCCATTCAAGTAAATGGGGCCACTCCAACTGCATACTTCTGTGGGGTCCAAGGGGTTAAAGCAGATGGTGAGAAAGCAACATAACTCTGCCTGCTTTTAACCCCTTGTTTGCTGCACTGCACAAGGTTACAGGGCACTTGCAGAGCAGCTTCATTCACTTGAATGGGTCATGCTTGGCAAGGAGTTTAACTCCTGCTGTGACATGTGTACACCCCCGTGCTACTGCAGCTAAAGGGGTGCGATTGGTAAAAACACATCGTAACTATAGGTTTTTCCACCCCCCCCACCCCCCCAATTGCAAATGTTCTGAGCCCCCTATAAGGCTGCTTTCACACTGATGTGCTGCGGTTTACCTGTACCGTGGATGCAGTGCATCTGAGACTTTCCTGGGATAGCTGATCTTTGCTGGTCTTCTATTGTATCCTACTTTCAGAAAGTGCACCAAACCTGCAGGATATAAGTCCATGGCTAAGCGCAGGAAAGCTGCAAGTACACTGCACCCACAATGTGGGTAAACCGCAGCGCATCAGTGTGAAAGCAGCCCTATACTATTATGCCTGGTGTATTGCTTCACACTGACCTGAAGATCTTTTTATCCTGGCTAGCCATCTCCAGAGTGGTGCCAGCAGCAGGAAAGAGGTGTGAAGTGCAGTTGGCATCACTTCGCATGGTACAGAAGCCAGTACTAGAGGCATTGGCTTACGAGGCTCTTGCTTCCTACTACAGTTCCAACCTTACAGGTAGTCCCTCTGCATTGCCTTCTGATGCTCTGGAATGGTGGGTCAGCAAGCCCAAATGCAATCTACCAGTCAGCTGGTTGCGATATGAGTTGCAGACCCCCAGTGTAGTGGATGCGTTCCTACATAGTCGAAGCATGGAGAATGAACATAGAACAGCATTTAGTGTTGCATTAATGGTGCTCCATCATTCTATGCGAACACTGTACCACATCTTCCATGTGCAAAGAAGAAACAAGCGTTTTAGGGTATTATGACAGGCATCTGGATGCTATAGGCAGGTATTTCAGAAACATATTCTAGGCATTAAAACTCCCGAACAGGAACACTGAGTGCCATAAATACCTAAAGCCAGCCATACACCCATACATCAGAATTCAACCAGTCTCTGCTGAATTGGTTGAATAGCGCCGTGCTGTTTTTCCTGGCGGGCTCTGCACGTGGAGTGTGAACACGCCGGAGCTCATCCTTACTTTTACACAACACCCACCCCACCCTCCCAGGCAGATCTTCCTTGCTCGATTAGTACTGCAGGCGATAGTCAGCAACAATGATCAGTGTATTCTGCATGCAAGGAAATCTCCCTGTTAGAATGCATGTGTGTGGTGTGTTTTTTTTTTTTTTTTTTTTTTTTTTTTCCCCCTCTTCAACCCACTGGTTTGAATGAAGAAAAAAATGACTCCCCTATGGGCTGCCTGAAGGCCCGTACACACGATCAGAAAATCGGAAGTTAAATTTTGTCCGATTAACGATCTGACGATTTTTTGATCGTTAGTGTGGTGCTTTTGACAGCCAGTTACAAATTTTTGGATGGCAAACTGGATGTGCAGGCTCAAATTTTTGCCTGATGTGAACACCATATCCAATTTTCATTTTTAATTAGTACAGTTTTCGGCCCAAAAAAATCTTAAGAGACTACGCATGCTCAGAAATGAAAGAATACATACAAAACAATTCGACACATTACGTCACTTCTGACATTGAAATCTGTCGTACGAAAATTTTCTTATTTTTTTTCAAATTATTCTAATTTTCTTCACTTTTTAAATGAGACTAGAATGCAACAAAACGACAAATTCGTCCAATAATCTGATCATGTGTACAAGGCTTAAGGGTTTTTTTCCCTTCTCTCTAACTTAAAAAAGGCTATAATTTGTTTGGAAATTATTTAGACACGATCAGGTTTTTATTGCTATCTGTATCGCTGCTGGGAAGATTCAAACTTGTTGTTTTATGTCCTGGTGATCATTTTCACCAGACTCGCATGTACAAAATGAATATGTATGAAAGTGGTATTATAATCCACTGCTACGCCTGCAGGGCTCTAAGGAAAGTGTTAGGGTCTGCATCCCTTTAGACATGATTTCTCTTTGGGGTTATCTCACCAAAATTGACTGTTGCAGGGGATGCCCAAAATCAGACTTTGTATGCCTGATGTTCCCAAGATACAATCACACAAGTAAAAAATGACATATCTAGGGGCAATCTGTACACCATCTGTATACAGAATGCCTCTTGGTTGCAATATTGCATTTTACAGAAAATGGCAGAGCTGCAGATTAAAAAGGGAAAGGTAATTTTTAATATTTAATTACAACTGCCACGGTTGTATATGCTATTTGTCTTTCATTCATTGACAGACACCGCGCTCCATTGAGAACCATAGGGTTATACCGCCCCCTACAGGAGTAGGACACTAGGCAGTAAAATTTTTTTTCCTGGATTTTTCTCCGGTGAGATCTTCTATCAACTGCCGGGCAATGGGCTGGACACTAAGATCCATGGTCTGGCCAGCGAGTTTGTGTGTGTGCAGACTGCAGCTACGCGCTAGTTCTGCCGTGACTTATTCCTACTGGCATGACATGGTATGGGGCTCTGGTACTCCCTGGGGTGGTCGGTCCCTCCGGGGTTCGCCTCCCTTCCCTTCATTCCTGGGTGAGGAAAGGGAAGGCTTCTGGCCTAGGTGCTTTTTGGACACACTGTCCCTTGGGCCCACCTGCTGCAGTGGTTGGGCCTAGGAGGCAGGTGACCGGATGTCCACGATCGGGGGACCGCCTGTGGGGGCCCTCCCTGTAATTTAGGATGCGACTTTGTGGCCTACCAACTGCGTGCTGTGTGGGCGGCCCCAGGGCAGGTGGCAGAGGCCGCTGCTTTCTGTTTTTAGGTGTCCGCCCTCCGTTCAGCGGATCGGTCCCCCCAAAAACAGAAAGCAGCGGCCTTGTGCACTTGTGGTAGGCAGCCGAAAATTTAGGACGCGGCCTACTAGGCCTCCTCCTACCAGAGGGGAGGCGCTCTGGGGGCTCTGAGGGTGATCTCCTTTTGGGGGTCCTGTAGGTGGGCCTGGCGTGAGTGCTTCTGGCTCTCCTTGTGAGGAGCCTCACTGGAGCCTTGTGTGGGTGGCCTCGGTCTGCTCCCCCCTGTGAGGGGCCTTGGTTGGCGCCTCCTCCCTGAGTTTTTGTGGTGGCGCTTGGGTATATAGCCTAGTAAATGGCACACCCTGCCCTCCCCTACCTCATGTCTCGAATGATCCTATAATCTGACTTTGCCGCCACGGACGTGGCCCACCTTGCAGGGTTGGTGGCCACGCTCCCTGTCCTGTCAGGGAGTGAGGATGATTCCTCCAACTGCAGTGGTGCACGAAAAGGCGCTGGTTGTCGCACTTATTACATCTGTGCGAGAACCTTTCAAGATTGGGGATGCTGCAGTGGAGGGCCGGTTCCCCTTTGGCACCCATAAGCTGTCTTGTGCGGCAAGTGTTCCCTTGTCCCCCTTATTTTGCCAAATTTGTCCATGAAGACTGGGAGTGTCCAAAGTGCCCCTTTGTGCATCTAAAAAACGCTTGCTGTGAGGTACCCCTTTTGAGAAGTCCCTCCTTCAGAAGTGGACTGTTCCACCAGTAGTGGACTCTTGTCTCTGGAATGCTCAAAGCAACCATGATCCCAATAGAGGCATCTCTGGCTTCTAAAGATGCAGCTGATATACCTGGAGGGGAGCAGAATCCTGCTGCATTGGTGGACCTGTTGGTCTAGGCGCTGCGGTTTGTCTGCTATGCCTCTTGGCCACAGATCCCCTGGTTGCTGAGCTCTATTTCCGCAGTGGTGCTTAGAAATGTATTGTGGGGGGCTACCCTGGATGACATTACATGTCTTGATTTTGTCCGGTTACAAGTTAATTTTCCGGCCTTGTTCCCCAAACAGCTTTTTGCTTCCAATGTGTGTCTGTTGCCAAACCATTTGCTGTTCTTCTTGTGGGGCTGTGCAAGCCCTGTTGCTTCAGAGTGTGATTGTCCCGTTTTGAACAGTTTCAGGGGTTTTATTCAAACCTGTTCAGTCCAAAAGATGGAAGGCATGGTACATCCAATTCTGGACCTCAAGGCCCTGACCTGCCTTGTGTGGGTACAGAAGTTCAGGATGGAATCTGTCTGCACGGCAGTGGCACCCCTTCATCATGGGGACCTTCTGGCTTCTATTGACATCATGAATGCTTACTTGCCCATTCCATTATATGCCTGACCCCAGCACTTCCTCCATTTTTGCTGTGGGTGCTGAGCACATTATCAGTGCGTGGTATTGCCCTTTGGTCTTGCCACCATGCCTCGGGTGCTCACGAGGTGTTGGCCCTGGATCTGTTGTGGTTACGTCAGTGGGGGTTTGCAGTCCTGGGCTGCATGGATGATCTTCTGCGAGTCCTCGACTACCCAGAGGGGCAATGTAGCTCCTATACAGACCTTGACAGATTTCAGTTGGCTTCTATACTATCTGAAGTCTTCTTTGGCCCCCTCCAGAACACTGGATTATCTAAGCCTGACACCGGCTTCAGCTCTGGCCAGAGTTTCTTCCTCTGGACAAACTCCAGAAGTTGCATGCTGCATTCTTCATTTACTGTTGTCTGGCAGGTGTGCCTCCCTGCGGACCTGCATGTTGGTGTTGGATCTGATGGTATCTACCCATTTTTTTTTTTTTTTTTTTTTTTTTTTTTGAGGCAATGCCATTTGCAGTTACATACAAGCTTCCTTCAGGGAGATCCTGGCATAATGGGTCAAGTGCCCGATTTGTCTCTGGACAATCAGATCGGCGGAGCCAGGAAACCAGAGATTCCCTGGTCTGGTGGCTTCGCTCTCCGGTTCTTCGGTGGGCTAAATCCTTTCTCCCCTTGTATTGAACAGGGTGACCACCAGTGCCAGTCTGTCTGGGTGGGGAGGTGTCCTGGGACTGAGCTCTGCTCAGGGTTGTTGGATGCTGATGGAATCTGGACTGAGCAATATCCTTGAACTTCAAGCGATCAGACTATGTCTGGATCATGGACGGATCATCTTCAGGGGCACCCGGTACAGATTCAGTCGGACAATGCAACGACTGTGGCTTATGTCAATCACCAGGATGGGCCAAATGGGTTGTTGGCAGCCCTGGCAGTTCCCAGGATCCTCCGGTGGGCAGAACCTCTCATTCCGGCTCTCTCTGATGTACGCATTTCAGGAGTGGAATACTGGCGGGCGGATACCTCAGTTGGCTAGGGTTGGACCACGGGGTGGGCTCTTCTCCGGGCTGTATTTCATTGGATAGGTCTCCGATGGGGCTCTCTTGAGGTAGATCTGTTTGCGTTTTGGCTTAACAGAACAGTACCAAGGTTTCTGGTAAGGTCACGGGATCCTCTGGTGGGCACCTCAATTGCTCTGGTGGCCCATGGGGCCGGTAATGTTTGCTCTACGCCTCTCCAGCTTCTGCCGTGACTTTTGCACGGGATCACAGCCGCAGGGATTCCGGTCATTCTATTGGCTCCGGATGGGTCCCGTCGATCTGGATGCGCCTGGTCGATCTGCAGGCGACTGCCTCTCAGGGAGGATCTACTGTCCTAAGGGCCGTTCTTCCATCCTGCTGTAGAGTCGTTGGCTCATCACAGCCAGGCTGTTAAAACCAGGTGCTGCAGTTCAGACGCTGCTGATGGCTAGGTGGCCTCTTGGTGGCTATCACCTCTGCACACAGCGTGTCAGAAATGGTGGTGTTATTTTGTCGTACACCTTACCCAGTGTTGCACAAGATTAAGGTGGTTCTTCACCCTTTTTCCATCGTTCCTTGCTCAGCTTTCCCTTTTGAATAAGGACATTGTGTTGCCTTCTTTTGTGTCCCTGGTCAACACATCCTAAAGAATTTGCCTTTATCTGCCCTGCATGTGGTTTGGGGGATTCGGGTGCATTTGGCAGCCACTGAGTCTTTTTGGAGGTCAGACTTGCTGATCACGGACACGCCAAGAAAGGGGCTGTCTGCTTCTGCGACCATTTCTGAATAGATCAGACAGATGACTCTGGCCTATTCTGTCGGATCGGGTTCCTCCTTTCCCCGTTACGGCGCATTCTTCTCAGGCGCTTAGTGCTTCTTGGGGCTTCTGTCATCAGGCGTCCGTTGCGCAAGTTTGCAAGGCGGCCACTTGGTCGTTGGTGTACACATTCTCAACATTCTACGAAGTGGATGTGTTGGCATCTGCAGATGCCTCTTTTGGCCGCAAGGTTTTGCAGGCTGCTGTTTAGGGGTCTGTTCCCTCTTGAAGGGGTATTGTTCAGGTTGAGCTCCTGTTACCTGGTTGGCTCTTGTGTTAGCCTTGGGATTTTTCGTTGTCCCACCCCTCATGTTTGGCACTGCTTTTGGGATGTCCCTATGGTCCTGAATAATGGAGCACTGTGTCGTTCAATGAACGAAAGAGAAAATGGGATTTTTGATTTACAGTAAAATCCATTTGAGTTCATTGACGGGCACAGCACCCACACCCCTCCTAAGGAGTTTTAATACTTCTGACACTGCTTGTTACTAAATTGAAGGCCTATAGAGGAGGGGGGGTGTATACCACCTACGACTGCCCATAGGCATAGCCAAGTTCTTCTCCTCCTCCTTTTTTTTTTTTTCCTGATTAATGTCCTACTACTGTAGGGGGCAGTATAACCCTATGGTTCTGAATAATGGAGCGCTGTCTGTCAATGAACTTGGAGAAACTGATTTTTACGGTAAGTCATAAAATTTTATTTATTTTTTTTTTTTTATTTTGCTATTTTTTTTTTTTTTCCCTTCAATAAATACTAACCGTATATAAGTGTCTCAACCATCAGTTATCTACACAATTGTTTAATAATGCTATACATCTGCCCTGCACATACAGAAACAAAATTACCTGTTAAATACTGGCAAAAATCCATTACGGTTAACTTGCTTGTGACATCACAAAGAATTGCGTTCTCTCTTGCTGAACTACAGCATACCTTCTCCTCCATCTCCAACATGGAGTGTAGTAGGATTTTGTAGTTCACGGTAAGAACTGGGAGAGCTGATTTAGACTCCTTGGGGTAACATAAGCTACATAGAACAACTTTTGCATTCGTCAGAATCCAGTTATATTCTGTGTAGAGGATACCAGTCAGGCAGCTCAGTTGCTGACCTTCATGGAATTGAAATGATTTGATCAATCATATTGATCTCTTTGGATAAGCAGGGTAATGGCTGTCTGTTACAGCCAATTTTCTGATTGTAACCTATAGTTTTAGAGAAATTATGAATTGTGTAGGCTTATTAGACCTATAGCGGTTTTTGCCCTAGATGACCCCCACTTTTTCTGCCATGTTAAATGTAGAAAAAACATGAAGGGTTTTTTTTTTTTTTCCCCCAGATTTCAATTTGATTTTAATCTTGAGTTTAATCTATTAGGTAATCTATAAATTGAAGGAAGGCACCAGTGGATATTGCATTTATTACATGGCTTTTACAATCGGTTCACTGTGGCAAATCTAAAATTTATACTTCAGTTATTTAGTTGGGCTTTTCTATAAAAGGCAGTTTTGCAGATAGATCAGTGAGCCAAAATACCACATGTGCCATTCAATTCAACTCTTCTTTGGTTATCCATAAAGTCTTAACTTTCCAGCCCATGCAGAAGGAAAATCTCAGTTGTGGCATAAATATAGCACCTTCACTAATGCACGGACGAACGTTTACAGCACATTGTAAATTAGACCGAAATAAATATTTCTGTAACCATGAACAGAGAGGCTGAAAATAAAATTACAGTATGAGATTATATAGAAAACCGCTTGTTAAAGAGTCTGATTTTGTCACAGTTGAAGGGAAAACCTTTCATATTTACAGGTTTAGGCTCATGAATAAAATACTGTGCAGTGTCCAAAACTGCACAATAAAACACATTTCTGGTCTACATATTGTTTAATAGAAGTTGAAATGGGCTTGCTGTGCTTTAAATTGGGTGTCTAGACAGCGGTGTTGTATTGACGTGTGCTGCTATGGAGGCCAGCTTGTTCTTCAGGCTTGTAGCTGAAAGCCTTAGGTGGAATATCCTAGCTTTCAAACATCATTATATGCAGGTAGCTACTGCAATCTGATGGGATGCTGACAATGCCAGATTGCACAAGGCACTTTAATTTACGGTGTATATAAAATGTCTGTAAAAAAAAAAAAGCCTCTTGTTTTGTGTTTTACTGGTGTACATCACATGCTACATGTTAGATTTCTTACTTGGAACACAAAGCAGCATGAGGTATTTTGCCAACAACTACATTTTGGAAGAAAAGAATGATGTGGTCAAAAGCAGAATTTGATGCGTCCGTATTAAATGTGAATGCTGAGTAACTGCTTCTTAAAATCACTCATCTAAAACACAACTGCATTAGTAAAGAAAACTGGAAAGGGTGCCATAGTTGGCAGGAGAAGGCAGTAGAGACCAGAATGGAGTTGGCTGCTCACTCTGCCTTTTTATAGGGAAAGGTAAAAAAAGTTACTTTGTCTTGCCCAGCTGCAGTCAAGTAAAAAGCTATAAAATGCACAGCCACTGAAAATTCATGCATCTTTAGATTTCTTTGATAAAGTCGTGTTTTTGTGTTTTTTTTTTCTGTGGTTTCTTTTCTGTTTGGAAGTAGTTGGTCTGCTTACATTTATTGGGCTCTATACCCATCCTTGTACTTGCCTGTCATTGCTTTTCTGAGATGTTCATTTTGCAGCCTCCTCTTCAAATTCACTGACACTGCTGGGTCTGGCTTTTCTGCTGGGTCTGGCCCACACGTGTTGCAATCTCCTCCACTCCTGTGGATCATTTGTACTGTCTGAACTCTTGATGGGACTGAATAGAGATGGCCTTCACATGTGTGGTAGGAGTCTGGCATGATGGCGAAGAATTTTAGAGGATAGCAGTATTCGAGACTGTGTGCATCCCTGAACAGGCTTCAAACTAAAGTACCCTGGAATGAGTGTGCAGATATGGAATGTGCAACCCTATTTGTAAGGTGCTTGTCATCCTGGTCCTTCATTACATGGTAGGTAACTGACCTTTTGAATAAGCATGGAGGATGTGACCCAAGTCTTGGTAGATGTGACTGGCTTTGTACCCGGTAAGTGATTCAGCATATAAACAATGCAACAAAGCTTGCACTTTTTTTAAATGGAGTAATGGCATTTGGCTTAAATATTTTCACTCATGCACATTAGAGGTTCCCTAGAAAAAGTTTTTGTGCATTTTTATCTACCCACTACTGAAAAGTTGGGTCGTTCATGAAGGACCTCACTACCTGATAGACTCAAGGCTACCCACATCTTTATAATATCTGTTAGCTATGGTCTAGTGTTATAGCTTATTTTCTGCTTGTAACTCATATAAACTTTTTTACATTGGTCCAGTGTGGACATATGCATATATAAGTATTCCATACCTGGCTTATGCCTGTGAAAGAAAAGACTCTCAATAGTCACCATCTCTGCTACTATTTGCCTCACTTTCTTCTGGATCCTGTGCTGAGGGGCTGCAATGTGAACGCAGGGGGTTGCTTGCTTGGCACAGGTGCCACTCAAATAACACATTGCATTATCCTCAATGAATGCAAAACATTTTGTTGGAAGGGAAGAGATGGGCGGTGGCATTATGATCGCCACCTTGTCCAATCAGAGTGCCCCTTGTATTCGCTGAAAAAAAGGTCATCTTTTAAATGACACCCTTGCCAAACCAGTGACCCCCCCCCCCCCCCCAAATGTTGACTTCAAAGCGGGCAGCTGCACTGGACCTTTGATAATAGCGAGGATCACCGTAGCAGCAGCTACTACACTACTACAGTTTCTCAATTTCCACAGGTTCTAGTCAGTTATGCTATGCAATATGCAGACTAACCCACTTTTCTTTCTTTTTTTTTTTTTTTTTGAGTATCCCATGTCCCAAACTCCCCTCCTGTTACAGGCAGTAAATCAGACAACCCCTAGAACAGGCCACCCTAAATGGCATGCCGCAGTCCGGACACGGACCGAGTGACAGTAGCCTGAGCAAACGCCTCTTCTCCCACTGCTGCAGCGGTTAAAGATCACTGCCCAGTAGAGGGCGATGGGAATGGCAGGGTATACCTGGACCCCCCCTGCATGTGCTCACCTGTCACAGCAGAGCAGGGGGAGTGAAGGGTCTGCAGGCGAGCACGCCATCTACCTAAGGGTGTCCTGGCCCCTTACCCTCTCCTCTCTCCACCAGTTCTGTTTAAGAGACAAATCTTTTTCTTGCATTCAAAAAAGTGACTGGCGCCCATGTTGCATTACACCCACCATGCCTAATAACCCACACTTCGAGGAAGGATGTCCGCTCTCCTTGACTCTGGAGGTCACCTTTAGGGGTCGGGGACACCGCTACATCTGTATGTGATCCATGGATGCTGGAGAAGGGGAAGTGGCCTAAAAATACTTCGCTTTAGTGGGAAACATTGTTTTCAATATATCTTTCAGTTCTAGAATAAGTAACTTTTATCTAAAAAGAGAAAAAAAATGTTTTGGCTTTAGTGTACCATGTGCAGTGACTGGCATTTTTCCACTGTGGATCCACGCCAGTCGCATATAGAAAACAATAGTTTCCTGTGCCTTTTGTCACCAAAACGCTGGTGTAACGTGTGGAAGAATGCTAGCTTCCTGTTGTGTTTTTTTTTTTTTTTTTTTTTTTGGAAAGACACTGGATGGCACCACGCTACTGGGCTGAGACCAGAATGGAGTGCACTCTTCCAAAAATGTTAAACAAAAATAAAAAAACCTTTGCCTTGTGTTGTAAAATGCAATGTGCTGCTTGTTGCTGTTGCTACCCAAGGAACACCAGCCGCATGCTAACAGACCATTTTAATGGGTGGCTAGTGTGAATGAACCCTTATAGATTTCAGTAGCTGTCCTATTTAATACATGTTAATGTACCATGCATCTTTATTAACTTTACCTTTTTGCTTTTACACTTGTTAAATATACACCTGTCATTGACTGACTGAGCGCTGTCTGCTCACAGTTAACATTGTTTGGTAAAAAGCATAATGAAATTGAAACCTATGAAATGAATTTCTAGAGGCCACATCTGTTTCTCACTACCAGGGGCCAATGAATCAAACTCCAGTAATCAAATGCATAGAGGCGCTGATTTTTCTGTGACACTCTTATTCTTTAAATAGGCTGTGTTGTCGTATATTTTTTTAATTTTTTTTTTCTTCATATTGGTGTATGCATTGCATTCAAGTGTTTGTGTGTTTAGTTTTTTGTGAACTGTTTTTTTTATATTGCTGCATAGATACTAATTTATCCATTTGCAGTCCACGACTTGCTGTTGACTCTGATTTTTAAAGGAATTGTAAACCCTCAAGGTTTTTCACCTGAATGCATTCAGATGAAAAACCTTCTGCACTGCAGCTGCTGCCCCCCAGAGCCCGCCCTTTTTTCTTACCTGAACTCTATCGTTCCAGCGACGTGCACAAGCCCAGGAGCCCCAGCTGCTATCTCCGGTCATTATTGGATAGAGTGATAGCAGCAGGAGCCGTTGGCTCCCACTGTTAATCAAATCCAGTAACACAGGGGCAGGGCCGATTCCTGCTGTCTGTCAATAGACACAGCAGCGGGACTCGTGAGCACGCCCGCATGGGTGACCCCAGGGAAAGCGTCTCTCCCTGAGGGCACTCGAAGAGGAGGAGTGCCGCCTGACACCCCAGAAAAAAGATTGGGACCGTTCTGTGCAAAACCCTTGCACAGAGCAGGTAAGTATGACGTTTTTTTTTTTTTTTTTCACAAAAAAAACCCCTTTACAATCACTTTAAATTGTTAAGAAAATAATATGGGGGATGCCATTCTATGCAAAATACTGTAATACCCAAGTGTCCTAAATGCTATCGCCCTCTGCACGAGGAACACCTCCACCGCGCCAAAGTTGCCCTCCTAAAAACTATTAAGAACAACACGAACACCAGTGAAAGTGGTTTAGAATGAACTAATCGGTATAGAGAATGTTGAGCTGCCCCCTTAAATGGCAAAAAAACAATGGTAAATTAAATTTAATCCTACATATCGGTTGTATACCAAAAATGGAGAGCCGACACGTAGGGTAAATTAAAAGGCGCTCAAAAACACTTCAGATGTAACTAGGTTGTACCAACATTTATGACAATGTCTGGTGATTAGGCAAGTTCCCTGGATATATATATATGAAATACATATATCAGTGTATCTATAATGTGAATGATTGTCACATATTACATTGCTGTCACGTTAAAAAGTTTTGGGATTATTTCACAGTACAGAGGTTGATAATTTTCCTTTATTTAATCCTTTTATTTTTGCAGGTTTTTTTGTGTGTGGTCCGCCATTCATTTAGTGTGTCGTACACAGATAACCTATTCATTAGGAGAGGGTATCACTATTATGGTAATCATAAGAATTTTACCTAGTCAATCTGCCGATTGATAGGGGTGTGATACACTCCGCTGATTGATTCACTAATTAGATCATATCACTATTATATAATTTGTGTTAGCACAGTTTTGTTTTGTTTTTTATATGCACTTCTGAGGCATGTTGGTAATTCAGCATGGCACATTCAGATCACTAACTTATTATTAGAGGGTGTCACCACTATTGTAAGCGGTCAGGTATACAATTTTATTTTGCATATTGCTTGTGCTCATTAGAGGTGTATCACACCCAGGTGATTGATTCATAGATAAAGGGTATCACCATCACTTCACATTATAGATACACTGATATATGCAAAATACTAACTGGTTGCCATGCTCACAATCTACCGTGTTTCCCCGATAGTAAGACACCCCCGATTGTAAGACGTATCGGGAGTTTCAGAGGGGTCAGCTAATATAAGCCGTACCCCGAAAGTAAGACATATGTCTTACTTTCGGGGAAACACGGGGGGATTTGCCTCCAGTGACGTGCGGTACAAAGAGTGGGGCTGGGGGTGTGGGCCGCTGGGGGTGCGGGTCTCTGTCCCCCTCCGTTCTCCCCCTCCGTTCCGCTTTCCTCCTCTGTGTCTCCCCGCTGTCCCCTCCGTTCCCCCCTCCTTCTCTGTCCCCCTCCGTTCTCCCCCTCCGTTCCTCCGTCCTCCCCCTCCTTCCTTTGTGAATAGACAGAGTCAGCTGACTCTGTCCATTCACATAACTGAAACATTGTAATCTCCTGTTATTACAATGTGTCAGTTTATGAATGGAGAGAAGCCGCTGTCTTCTCTCCATTCATTCTCAGTGCAGCTGACGCTGCAGAGAAAGGAACTGGGGAATCTCTATCCTCTGTCTCTTTCTCTGTCTCAAGGGGGAGATATCAGAGGTCTGTTAAGACCCCTGATATCTCACCAAAGCCCCCCAACAGGGCTGATTAAAAAAAAAACAAAAAAAACACATATTGCAATAAAGAATAAAAAAAAAATTTTTTTCCCAATATAAGACATACCCCGAAAGTAAGACATAGTGGGGCTTTTAGGGATAAAAAGAAAGTAAGACACTGTCTTACTTTTGGGGAAACACGGTAGTTGACCTTCATGTAGCCAAGCTTGAATTCTTACCAGGGGTCTCAAACTGGTGGCCCTCCAGCTGTTGCAAAACTACAAGTCCCATCGTCCCTCTGCCTGTGGGAGTCATGCTTGTAACCGTCAGCCTTGCAATGCTTAATGGGACTTGTAGTTTCTTGAGGGAAGGGACTGATCTGACTGTACAGTATGTAAATTGTTTGCATCTGTAATAAAAATATTAAGATCACAAACATTGAGAATTCGACTGTCATAAGATAAGCTTCAGCACTATATTTGAAACACGTTAACCAACGTTTATTTTACACACACACACAATACTCTAATGTACTGTATGCTTCAATCCTCAAAATTAACGATTGGAATTAAAAATATTAAGATCAGAATTGATGCTTACTTGTTTTGGGTCTGAGACTCAGATAATGCAATTAAAGACGGCCTGTCAAATGGCATTTTCCATAGGAAGTCAGCAGTAGCATCCTCCATAGCTTTCATGACAGATTTCTTTTAATATGTGCAGTGGAAAACCTTATGAGATTGTACTACCTATTTCTCCAGCAGGTGGCCCTAGAACTGCGCTTATTCTGCCTTTGTAGTAAACATAACTTGCACATTTCAAATTCTTCAAATGAAGCTATTTGTTTATCTTTTGAAATGTATCTATGTAGACTTTTTTTTTTTTCCCTCATTAGCTAAGCATTTTAATTAAAGTCTCTCCAGCCAAAAATGACAAACTGTTCTTTGCAAGTTTCCCACAATTCAGTTTTCACAGTCCATTTAGATAGATATAGATCTGTTACCTGTTAATCCTTATTTCCTGTGTCGGGGTGAGCCACAGTTGGAATAACTGATACCCCCTGATGCTGTCTGTACCCAATAGAGCTGCTTCACTCAAAGGCATCGAGTGGCCCCAGAGGGTTCCTGCACTGCACAAGCCCCAAATTGTTCAGATACAGAACCTCTCTGCCTGCCTCCTTCACTTGGTGTTGGGAACAAAGTAAAAAGCTTTAAGTGGCTACATCATATGTTGGCACAGAGAGGAAAATGGCAACTGCCACTCTGCTGAGAATGAATACACTCAGAGGGTTAGTGGTCACATGGTTGAGAATAAGAAGTGAAAATGTAATATTATGCAGTTTTCCAATAGATCAACCTAATAGTTCAAAAGCAACGCTTTCTCACTGAAGTTTTTTCAAGTGCTTTTGCATGGGGGGAAAAAAAAGCGCCTGAAAATCTTAAATATGCATACCTTTTTAAAATTAATGCGTTTCCTTTGCAGTGAAAAATCCTGCTTGAAGCATTTTTGGCACTTTGGGATGCTAAAAAAAAACACACCTTGCCATTTGAAAGCAGTGAAATGTGGCAAAAAACGCACCCGAAATGTGTTTTTGGTGCAGTTTGAGTCACATGTCCTTTATAAACTGCACTGCAAACATCGTAAAATCGTGGCAAAAACACATGCATTTTTTTTGCCGCAGATCGGTGTGAAAGCGCACTTAGAGCAACCATTTGAAGTTGGCGATAAGATGCTTTATTTTGAGGTATAACCTACAGCTTGAAAAACATAAGCGATATGCTGTATTTACTACTTGACCTCCCCCCTTCATGGCCAGGCCAGTTTTTTGCGATATGACTCATTATTTTAACTGACAATGGCATGGTTGTGCAACGCATATATATTAACCTAGTATTTCACAAAAGTGAGTAAACCCCTAAGTGAAAATGTCCAAATTGGGCCCAATTAGCCATTTTCCCTCCCCGGTGTCATGTGACCCAGTGTTACAAGGTCTCAGGTGTGAATGGGGAGCAGGTGTGTTAAATTTGGTGTTATCACTTTCTCACTCTCTCATACTGGTCATTGGAAGTTCAACATGGCCCCTCATGGCAAAGAACTCTGAGCATCTGAAAAATATAATTGTTGCTCTACATAAAGATTGCCTACTCTATAAGAAGATTGCCAAGACCCTGAAACTGAGCTGCAGCATGGTGGCCAAGACCATACAGGGGTTTAACAGGACAGGTTCCACTCAGAACAGGCCTCGCCATGGTCAACCAAAGAAGTTGAGTGCATGTGCTCAGCGTCATATCCAGAGGTTGTCTTTGAGAAATAGACGTATGAGTGCTGCCAGCATTGCTGCAGAGGTTGAAGGGGTGGGGGGGGATCAGCCTGTCAGTGCTTAGACCATGCGCTGCGCACTGCATCAAATTGGTCTGCATGGTTGTTGTCCCAGAAGGAAGCCCCTTCTGAAGATGATGCACAGGAGAGCCCGCAAACAGTTTGAAGACAAGCAGATTAGGGACATGGATTACTGGAACTACGTCCTGTGGCCTGATGAGAGCAAGATAAACTTATTTGGTTCAGATGGTGTCAAGTGTGTGTGGCAGCAACCAGGTGAGGAGTGAAAAGACAAGTGTGTCTTGCCTACAGTCAAGCATGGTGGTGGGAGTGTCATGGTCTGGGGCTGCATGAGTGCTGCCGGAACTGGGGAGCTACAGTTCATTGATGGAACCACGAATGCCATAATGCACTGTGACATACTGAAGCATAGCATGATCCCCTCCCTTTAGGGACTGGGCCGCATGGAAATATTCCAGCATAATGACCCCAAACACAACTCCAAGATGACCACTGCCTTGTTAAAAAAGCTGAGGGTAAAGGTGATGGACTGGCCAAGCATGTCTCTAGACCTAAACCCTATTGAGCATCTGTGGGGCATTCTCCAATGGGAGGTGGAGGAGCAAACGCAAAAATAAAGTTGCAGAGGTAATCAAAATACCATCAAAAGAATGCTCTATTTGTGGGGAAATTATATCTATAGATAGATATAATTTCCCCACAAATAGAGCATTTTTGATGGTATTTTGATTACCTCTGCAACTTTATTTTTGCGTTCTAAACAAAAGACTGACCATTTTGAAGAAACTATTTACTTTCTGCTATAAAACAAATCCAATAAATGTAAATCTAATTTATTCCTAAATTTAGACCTATATGTATTCTGCTACATATTTTTGGTTAAAGTGTAACTCCACTTTTCTTGAAAAAAACATTCCCCTCTGGATGATCTGTGTACATTGCAAGGAGTATAACAAATTTTGTTGCAGATTCCTACCTTTTTTTTTGTTTTGAAGAAATCCATGTGTTTTTCTATTCCTCTGTTCTGAGTGGGTCTAATTAAAGTGGTTTCATAATTGTCAGATGTGGCAGCAGCAGGGCACTAATGAGGAAATCTACTAGGCCTGCATCCCTTTATGCGGGCCATACACTATATGAAAAATCTGCCAAAATTCGATCATTTGGTCAGTTTGTTTTTCAGCCAGTTAATAAGCACAAAATCAATTGTTGGGATGTTTTATATGCACTATATTTCTTTGCTATTTTTTTTTCTCCACGAAAGTGAAGTTACCCCTTAAAAAAAAAAAAAAAAAAAAAAGATTCCAATAAGTATATATTGGTTTGTGCAAGTTATTGCATCTACAAACTATGGAATATTTTTATTTTTTAATAGTAATAGGCGATCAGCGACTTATAGCGGGACTGCGATATTGCGGTGGACATTCGGTCACTAACTAATGACACTTTTTATGGGAACCAGTGACGCAAATACATTGATCGGTGCTAAAAAATGTGCCGCCACTGTAATGACACAGGCTGGGAAGGGTTATTTGGGGCGATCAAAGGGTTAACTGTGCCTAACCAGTGTCTTACTACACTGGAAGGTGCTTTTACTAGGGGAAGAGAGGGAATTTGTTCCCTGCTTTTGCAGGGACACATTCCATCCATGCAAAGCTCCCTGATATAACCAGTGGAACATGTTTTACCTTGATACAGGGAATGCATAGGAGATACCCTGCACTGTTCATAATACCCAGTATATTCTGCAGCTCTTCTGAAGTCAATTCATTGAAATTATCTGCATTCTATGTAATATACAGTGGGGACAGAAAGTATTCAGACCCCCTTAAATTTTTCACTCTTTGTTATATTGCAGCCATTTGCTAAAATCATTTAAGTTCATTTTGTTTCCTCATTAATGTACACACAGCACATTTTTGCAGATTTATTAAAGAAAAACTGAAATAACACTTGGTCCTAAGTATTCAGACCCTTTGCTCAGTGTTTAGTAGAAGCACCCTTTTGATCTAATACAGCCATGTGTCTTTTTGGGAAAGATGCAACAAGTTTTTCACAGCTGGATTTGAGGATCCTCTGCCATTCCTCCTTGCAGATCCTCTCCAGTTTTGTCAGGTTGGATGGTAAACGTTGGTGGACAGCCATTTTTAGGTCTCTCCAGAGATGCTCAATTAGGTTTAAGTCAGGGCTCTGGCTGGGCCATTTAAGAACAGTCACGGAGTTGTTGTGAAGCCACTCCTTCGTTATTTTAGCTGTGTGCTTAGGGTCATTGTCTTGTTGGAAGGTAAATCTTCTGCCCAGTCTGAGGTCCTGAGCACTCTGGAGAAGGTTTTCGTCCAGGATATCCCTGTACTTGGCCGCATTCATCTTTCCCTCAATTGCAACTTGTCATCCTGTCGCTGCAGTTGAAAAACACCCCCACAGCATGATGCTGCCACCACCATGCTTCACTGTTGGGCAGGTGATGAGCAGTGCCTGGTTTTCTCCACACATACCGCTTACAATTAAGGCCAAAAATATCTATCTTGGTCTCATCAGACCAGAGAATCTTATTTCTCACCATCTTGGAGTCCTTCAGGTGTTTTTTTTAGCAAACTCCATGCGGGCTTTCATGTGTCTTGCACTGAGGAGAGGCTTCCGTCGGGCCACTCTGCCATAAAGTCCCGACTGGTGGAGGGCTGCAGTGATGGTTGACTTTCTTCAAAACCAAAAGGTGTATACTGCGCTATCCCTATGAAGTATTCGATAAACAAAAAAGCGAAAAACCTATGTCTGTGAAAAACTTAAGAAAAAATTAATGCTGCTGCAACCCTAAATGTGAGACAACCTCCATTGCAAAATACTATACAAAAATAGGCTGCGCTGCTATAAATAAGTGAGTGTGGTCATGAACCCTTTGAGACCATAACATATGCACCTAAATGTGAAAAAAAACAATAAATAATATGGAAAAGAGATGATGATACCTGGAACATACATAAATAACCACAAATGTGTGACATATAGGGTTAATCCTTGTGTGTATATATATATGCAATCGAACACTAGGTGAGTTGAACAAGGTCCTTATATAAAACGTTCCTTTGTAAAAAAATGTCCTTCACCACTAAAATTAAAAGGCATCAATATGTTGGTGAAAAATAAAACACCACTCTTCCGCTGATGTGAAGCATGCACTGTTGTCACCCTGAAGAACGTGAAGACCGGGAAATTCCTCCACCAAACAAAATGATCTGCCCCTTACCAGATATTATGATCTCTTGTTTAACCACTTGACGACCGCCTCACGCCGATGTACGTCGGCAAAGTGGCACGGACAGGCAAAATCACGTACAGGGTACGTGATTTGCCTTCCGCGGGTGGGGGGTCCGATCGGACCCCCCCCCGGTGCCCGAGGCGGTCGTCGTTTGTCCAGCGGCGATCGGTGATGAGGGGGAGACCATCCGTTCGTGGCCCCCCCCTCGCGATCGCCGCCGGCCAATGAGAATCTTCCTTTGCTGCTGTATGCTAAACAGCAGCAAAGGAAATGATGTCATCTCTCCTCGGCTCGGTAATTTCCGTTCCGGCCCGAGGAGAGAAGACATCAATGTGAGTGCACAAACACACACACACACAGTAGAACATGCCAGGCACACAAAACACCCCGATCCCCCCCCCCCAATCACCCCCCCCCCTGTCACAAACTGACACCAGCAGTTTTTTTTTTTTTTTTTTCTGATTACTGCATAGTGTCAGTTTGTGACAGTAAGTGTGTTAGGGCAGTTAGTATTACCCCCCTTTAGGTCTAGGGTACCCCCCTAACCCCCCCCTAATAAAGTTTTAACCCCTTGATCACCCCCTGTCGCCAGTGTCACTAAGCGATCATTTTTCTGATCGCTGTATTAGTGTCGCTGGTGACGCTAGTTAGTGAGGTAAATATTTAGGTTCGCCGTCAGCGTTTTATAGCGTCAGGGACCCCCATATACTACCTAATAAATGTTTTAACCCCTTGATTGCCCCCTAGTTAACCCTTTCACCACTGATCACCGTATAACCGTTACGGTTGACGCTGGTTAGTTTGTTTATTTTTTATAGTGTCAGGGCACCCGCCGTTTATTACCGAATAAAGGTTTAGCCCCCCGATCGCCCGGCGGTGATATGCGTCGCCCCAGGCAGCGTCAGATTAGCGCCAGTACCGCTAACACCCACGCACGCAGCATACACCTCCCTTAGTGGTATAGTATCTGAACGCATCAATATCTGATCCGATCAGATCTATACTAGCGTCCCCAGCAGTTTAGGGTTCCCAAAAACGCAGTGTTAGCGGGATCAGCCCAGATACCCGCTAGCACCTGCGTTTTGCCCCTCCGCCCGGCCCGGCCCAGCCCACCCAAGTGCAGTATCGATCGATCACTGTCACTTACAAAACACTAAACGCATAACTGCAGCGTTCGCAGAGTCAGGCCTGATCCCTGCGATCGCTAACAGTTTTTTTGGTAGCATTTTGGTGAACTGGCAAGCACCAGCCCCAGGCGTCAGGTTAGCGCCAGTACCGCTAACACCCACGCACGCAGCATACGCCTCTCTTAGTGGTATAGTATCTCAACGGATCAATATCTGATCCGATCAGATCTATACTAGCGTCCCCAGCAGTTTAGGGTTCCCAAAAACGCAGTGTTAGCGGAATCAGCCCAGATACCTGCTAGCACCTGCGTTTTGCCCCTCCGCCCGGCCCAGCCCAGCCCACCCAAGTGCAGTATCGATCGATCACTGACACTTACAAAACACTAAACGCATAACTGCAGCGTTCGCAGAGTCAGGCCTGATCCCTGCGATCGCTAACAGTTTTTTTGGTAGTATTTTGGTGAACTGGCAAGCACCAGCCCCAGGCAGCGTCAGATTAGCGCCAGTACCGCTAACACCCACGCACACACCGTACACCTCCCTTAGTGGTATAGTATCTGATCGCATCAATATCTGATCCGATCATATCTATACTAGCGTCACCAGCAGTTTAGGGTTCCCAAAAACGCAGTGTTAGCGGGATCAGCCCAGATACCTGCTAGCACCTGCGTTTTGCCCCTCCGCCCGGCCCAGCCCACCCAAGTGCAGTATCGATCGATCACTGTCACTTACAAAACACTAAACGCATAACTGCAGCGTTCGCAGAGTCAGGCCTGATCCCTGCGATCGCTAACAGTTTTTTGGTAGCGTTTTGGTGAACTGGCAAGCGCCAGCGGTCTAGTACACCCCGGTCGTAGTCAAACCAGCACTGCAGTAACACGTGGTGACGTGGCGAGTCCCATAAGTGCAGTTGAAGCTGGTGAGGTGGCAAGCACAAGTAGTGTCCCGCTGCCACCAAAAAGACAAACACAGGCCCGTCATGCCCATAGTGCCCTTCCTGCTGCATTCGCCAATCCTAATTGGGAACCCACCGCTTCTGCAGCGCCCGTACTTCCCCCATTCACATCCCCAACCAAATGCAGTCGGCTGCATGAGAGGCATTTTTATGTCCTCCCGAGTACCCCTACCCAACGAACCCCCCAAAAAAGATGTCGTGTCTGCAGCAAGCGCGGATATAGGCGTGACGCCCACTATTATTGTCCCTCCTGTCCTGACAATCCTGGTCTTTGCATTGGTGAATGTTTTGAACGCTACCATTCACTAGTTGAGTATTAGCGTAGGGTACAGCATTGCACAGACTAGGCGCCATTTCACAGGGTCTCCCAAGATGCCAGCGCATTTTGAGAGACCCGAACCTGGAACCGGTTACCGTTATAAAAGTTAGTTACAAAAAAAGTGTAAAAAAAAAAAAAAAAATGAAATAAAAAAAAAATAGTTGTTGTTTTATTGTTCTCTCTCTCTCTATTCTCTCTCTCTATTGTTCTGCTCTTTTTTACTGTATTCTATTCTGCAATGTTTTATTGTTATTGTTATTATGTTTTATCATGTTTGTTTTTCAGGTGTGTAATTATTTACACTTTACTGTGCTTTATTGTTAACCATTGTTAACCATTTTTTTGTCTTCAGGTACGCCATTCACGACTTTGAGTGGTTATACCAGAATGATGCCTGCAGGTTTAGGTATCATCTTGGTATCATTCTTTTCAGCCAGCGGTCGGCTTTCATGTAAAAGCAATCCTAGCGGCTAATTAGCCTCTAGACTGCTTTTACAAGCCGTGGGAGGGAGTGCCCCCCCCCACCGTCTTCCGTGTTTTTCTCTGGCTCTCCTGTCTCAACAGGGAACCTGAGAATGCAGCCGGTGATTCAGCCAGCTGACCATAGAGCTGATCAGAGACCAGAGTGGCTCCAAACATCTCTATGGCCTAAGAAACCGGAAGCTACGAGTATTTCATGACTTAGATTTCGCCGGATGTAAATAGCGCCATTGGGAAATTGGGGAAGCATTTTATCACACCGATCTTGGTGTGGTCAGATGCTTTGAGGGCAGAGGAGAGATCTAGGGTCTAATAGACCACAATGTTTTCAAAAAAGAGTACCTGTCACTACCTATTGCTATCATAGGGGATATTTACATTCCCCGAGATAACAATAAAAATGATTAAAAAAAAAAATATGAAAGGAACAGTTTAAAAGTAAGATTAAAAAAGCAAAAAAATAATAAAGAAAAAAAAAACAAAAAAAAAAAAACACCCCTGTCGCCCCCTGCTCTCGCGCTAAGGCAAACGCAAGCGGCGGTCTGTCGTCAAACGTAAACAGCAATTGCACCATGCATGTGAGGTATCACCGCGAAGGCCAGATCGAGTGCAGTAATTTTTCCAGTAGACCTCCTCTGTAAATCTAAAGTGGTAACCTGTAAAGGCTTTTAAAGGCTTTTAAACATGTATTTATTTTGTTGCCACTGCACGTTTGTGCGCAATTTTAAAGCATGTCATGTTTGGTATCCATGTACTCGGCCTAAGATCATCTTTTTTATTTCATCAAACATTTGGGCAATATAGTGTGTTTTAGTGCATTAAAATTAAAAAAAGTGTGTTTTTTCCCCAAAAAATGCGTTTGAAAAATCGCTGCGCAATTACTGTGTGAAAAAAAAAAATGAAACACCCACCATTTTAATCTGTAGGGCATTTGCTTTAAAAAAATATATAATGTTTGGGGGTTCAAAGTAATTTTTTTGCAAAAAAAAAAAAACTTTTTCATGTAAACAATAAGTGTCAGAAAGGGCTTTGTCTTCAAGTGGTTAGAAGAGTGGGTGATGTGTGACATAAGCTTCTAAATGTTGTGCATAAAATGCCAGGACAGTTCAAAACCCCCCCAAATGACCCTATTTTGGAAAGTAGACACCCCAAGCTATTTGCTGAGAGGCATGTCGAGTCCATGGAATATTTTATATTGCGACACAAGTTGCGGGAAAGAGACAAATTTTTTTTTTTTTTTTTTTTTTTTTTTTTTTTTGCACAAAGTTGTCACTAAATGATATATTGCTCAAACATGCCATGGAAATATGTGAAATTACACCCCAAAATACATTCTGCTGCTTCTCCTGAGTACGGGGATACCACATGTGTGAGACTTTTTGGGAGCCTAGCCGCGTACGGGACCCCGAAAACCAAGCACCGCCTTCAGGCTTTCTAAGGGCGTGAATTTTTGATTTTACTCTTCACTGCCTATCACAGTTTCGGAGGCCATGGAATGCCCAGGTGGCACAAAACCCCCCCAAATGACCCCATTTTGGAAAGTAGACACCCCAAGCTATTTGCTGAGAGGTATAGTGAGTATTTTGCAGACCTCACTTTTTGTCACAAAGTTTTGAAAATTGAAAAAAGAAAAAAAAAAAGTTTTTTCTTGTCTTTCTTCATTTTCAAAAACAAATGAGAGCTGCAAAATACTCACCATGCCTCTCAGCAAATAGCTTGGGGTGTCTACTTTCCAAAATGGGGTCATTTGGGGGGGTTTTGTGCCACCTGGGCATTCCATGGCCTCCGAAACTGTGATAGGCAGTAAAGAGTGAAATCAAAAATTTTTACCCTTAGAAATCCTGAAGGCAGTGATTGGTTTTCGGGGTCCAGTACGCGGCTAGGCTCCCAAAAAGTCCTACACGTGGTATCCCCATACTCAGGAGAAGCAGCTAAATGTATTTTGGGGTGCAATTCCACATATGCCCATGGCCTGTGTGAGCAATATATCATTTAGTGACAACTTTATGAAAAAAAAAAAAAAAAAAAAAAGTGTCACTTTCCCGCAACTTGTGTCAAAATATAAAATATTCCATGGACTCAATATGCCTCTCAGCAAATAGCTTGGGGTGTCTACTTTCCAAAATGGGGTCATTTTGGGGGGTTTTGTGCCATCTTGGCATTCCATGGCCTCCGAAACTGTGATAGGCAGTGAAGAGTGAAAGCAAAAATTTACACCCTTAGAAATCCTGAAGGCGGTGATTGGTTTTCGGGGCCCCGTACGCGGCTAGGCTCCCAAAAAGTCCCACACATGTGGTATCCCCATACTCAGGAGAAGCAGCAGAATGTATTTTGGGGTGCAATTCCACATAGGCCCATGGCCTGTGTGAGCAATATATCATTTAGTGACGACTTTTTGTAAATATTTTTTTTTTTTTTGTCATTTTTCAATCACTTGGGACAAAAAAAAATAAATATTCAATGGGTTCAACATGCCTCTCAGCAATTTCCTTGGGGTGTCTACTTTCCAAAATGGGGTCATTTGGGGGGGTTTTGTACTGCCCTGCCATTTTAGCACCTCAAGAAATGACATAGGCAGTCATAAACTAAAAGCTGTGTAAATTCCAGAAAATGTACCCTAGTTTGTAGACGCTATAACTTTTGCGCAAACCAATAAATATACGCTTATTGACATTTTTTTTACCAAAGACATGTGGCCGAATACATTTTGGCCTAAATGTATGACTAAAATTTAGTTTATTGGATTTTTTTTATAACAAAAAGTAGAAAATATCATTTTTTTTCAAAATTTTCGGTCTTTTTCCGTTTATAGCGCAAAAAATAAAAACCGCAGAGGTTATCAAATACCATCAAAAGAAAGCTCTATTTGTGGGAAGAAAAGGACGCAAATTTTGTTTGGGTACAGCATTGCATGACCGCGCAATTAGCAGTTAAAGCGACGCAGTGCCAAATTGGAAAAAGACCTCTGGTCCTTAGGCAGCATAATGGTCCGGGGCTCAAGTGGTTAACGAGATCATATATGCAGGTGACTGTGTCCCCCCGCCACTGGGTCTTTTATCGAAAATATGGCTCCAAGGGTCACCTCTCAGGGGGTCCGCTAGATGTTAAGCTGGCACTCATATCCCAAGAATGGAAAAAAAGAGCTCCATAGCGTAATTCTGACATTTATTGGTAAAAAATCAAAAGAAATGCACTTACAGTGTTGTAGATTTAAAATCGCGTGTATACACAGAACAATGCCGGCCGGCTCACAGCTGCTGCCCGTCGCTTCCGGGATCAGCGGTGGATGGTGGTGACGTCAGCACGTCGCTCCTCCCTACGCCGTTTCGACAAACTTGTCGTCTTCCTGGGGCACGGGCGGCGTGCTGACACACCACCTTTATATATCAAACAATTGTACAAGAACGCCCTCTCCTGAGATCAAGGCATCCGAAACCAGATTCGCCATCTTTAAAGTGGGCTGAAAGAATCATATTCCATTCTAGTGACTGGTTGTATACTCAAAATTCTGTTAACCTCTAATACCTCATATCTGAACTTCCACACTAAGATCGAAAGTTACTATACTAAAAGCAAACATAAATGAAAACACATTCAAATAAAGAATGTTATAAAAATAAAAATAAAGGAAAAAAGCCCCACAAGTGTGGGGATCCCACCACACCTGTTCATAGAACATAGTGGGTCGATAGTAATTCACCCCCCCACTCATGTATGGATTATGTTCTAACAGTTCAACTCCCATAAGGGTAAATTTCGGAAAAATATTGAATTAAAAAAATATTAAATTAAAAAATATTAAAATATTAAAATATGACTTCTCCCAGGAACAGGGAAAAAAAGGAGGACAATAGTCCCCCATATCACAACCGTCCTGATAATATTGAGACCAGAATTGGTAAATCAGACGTCTAAGAAAAGGGGAAAAAGGGAGAAGAGAAGGGGTACATATATGCATGAATATTAGTGTGATTGTATATCTGAAAAAAGGACACATTGGCTATATGCCCGCACACAGGTGATAAATCAACAAAAAAGGGGGACAGTCTTGCATCCAGATGCAAGACTGTCCCCCTTTTTTGTTGATTTATCACCTGTGTGCGGGCATATAGCCAATGTGTCCTTTTTTCAGATATACAATCACACTAATATTCATGCATATATGTACCCCTTCTCTTCTCCCTTTTTCCCCTTTTCTTAGACGTCTGATTTACCAATTCTGGTCTCAATATTATCAGGACGGTTGTGATATGGGGGACTATTGTCCTCCTTTTTTTCCCTGTTCCTGGGAGAAGAGTCATATTTTAATATTTTAATATTTTTTAATTTAATATTTTTTTAATTCAATATTTTTCCGAAATTTACCCTTATGGGAGTTGAACTGTTAGAACATAATCCATACATGAGTGGGGGTGTCAATTACTATCGACCCACTATGTTCTATGAACAGGTGTGGTGGGATCCCCACACTTGTGGGGCTTTTTTCCTTTATTTTTATAACATTCTTTATTTGAATGTGTTTTCATTTATGTTTGCTTTTAGTATAGTAACTTTCGATCTTAGTGCGGAAGTTCAGATATGAGGTATTAGAGGTTAACAGAATTTTGAGTATACAACCAGTCACTAGAATGGAATATGATTCTTTCAGCCCACTTTAAAGATGGCGAATCTGGTTTCGGATGCCTTGATCTCAGGAGAGGGCGTTCTTGTACAATTGTTTGATATATAAAGGTGGTGTGTCAGCACGCCGCCCGTGCCCCAGGAAGACGACAAGTTTGTCGAAACGGCGTAGGGAGGAGCGACGTGCTGACGTCACCACCATCCACCGCTGATCCCGGAAGCGACGGGCAGCAGCTGTGAGCCGGCCGGCATTGTTCTGTGTATACACGCGATTTTAAATCTACAACACTGTAAGTGCATTTCTTTTGATTTTTTTACCAATAAATGTCAGAATTACGCTATGGAGCTCTTTTTTTCATTCTTGGGATATGAGTGCCAGCTTAACATCTAGCGGACCCCCTGAGAGGTGACTCTTGGAGCCATATTTTCGATAAAAGACCCAGTGGCTGGGGGACACAGTCACCTGCATATATGATCTCCTTAAACAAGAGATCATAATATCTGGTAAGGGGCAGATCGTTTTGTTTGGTGGAGGAATTTCCCTGTCTTCACGTTCTTCAGGGTGACAACAGTGCATGCTTCACATCAGCGGAAGAGTGGTGTTTTATTTTTCACCAACATATTGATGCCTTTTAATTTTAGTGGTGAAGGACATTTTTTTACAAAGGAACGTTTTATATAAGGACCTTGTTCAACTCACCTAGTGTTTGATTGCATATATATACATGGATTAACCGTATATGTCACACATTTGTGGTTATTTATGTATGTTCCAGGTATCATCATCTCTTTTCCATATTATTTATTGTTTTTTTTTCACATTTAGGTGCATATGTTATGGTCTCATAAAGGGTTCATGACCACACTCGCTTATTTATAGCAGCGCAGCCTATTTTTGTATAATGGTTGACTTTCTACAACTTTCTCCCATCTCCCGACTGCATCTCTGGAGCTCAGCCACAGTGATCTTTTGGTTCTTCTTTACGTCCCTCACCAAGACTCTTCTTCCCCGATAGCTCAGTTTGGCCAGACGGCCAGCTCTAGGAAGGGTTCTGGTCATCCCAAACGTCTTCCATTTTAAAGATTATGGAGGCCACTGTGCTCTTAGGAACCTTAAAGTGGGAGTCCGGCGACCAAAATAATACTCACAGTTTGGGTGTAATATTTCCGCCTCTGTCTGTTTTCGTACTGAAGAATAACTTAAAAAATGTGATGCTGGCTGTTTCCATCTTGCTTGTGGGTATGTGAAGCCCACAAGCATTGATTTCCTGTATGCGGTGAATGCTGTTCATTCACAGCTTGTTCACACGCATGATCATTGTTCCCGCACTGAATCTTGGGAAGCCTGACACTAAGCTCCCAGGAAACAGTGTGGCACTGGGGAAAGGCAATAAACACGCCTACTCCCATAGGAGGAGAGACAGGAAGTGCCACAAAGTACAATATAAAGGTAATTACAGCGATAAAAAATGTTTTCGTGTGGCATTTGAACATCTATGCAATTAACTGAAGGGGGTAAGATTAAGTTAAAAATTTGAGTGCAACCCCGCTTTAAGTGCAGCAGAAATTTTTTTAGTAACCTTGGCCAGATCTATGCCTTGCCACAATTCTGTCTCTGAGCTCTTCATGCAGTTCCTTTGGCCTCATGATTCTCATTTGCTCTGACATGCACTGTGAGCTGTAAGGTCTTATATGGACTTGATTAGGAAAGCCACACACCTGTCTAATCAGTATAATCAAATACAGCTGGACTCAAATGAAGGTGTAGAACCATCTCAAGGATGATCAGAAGAAATGGACAGCACCTGAGTTAAATATGAGTGTCGCAGCAAAGGGTCTGAATACTTAGGACCATGTGATATTTCAGTTTCTTTTTTTCTTTAATCTGCAAAAATGTCAACAATTCTGTGTTTTTCTGTCAGTATGGGGTGTTGTGTGTACATTAATGAGGAAAAAAAATTAACTTAAATGGTTTTAGCAAATGGGTGCAATATAACAGAGAAAAATTCAAGGGGGTCTAAATACTTTCGGTGCCCACTCTGGCCAGAATCCAAAAAGCTTACACTTACAACGGGTGTCTTCACTTCAGCAAAACAAAGTTCCGTTCTCTGACATCCTATTTTATCTTAAAGCCCCACTCTAGGATATATTTCAAATTTGACCAGCTCTGTTAAAAGCACAGGCCTGGCCAGTGGCCACCTGACTAATAGTGAAGGGGCATAATTGAGTTGTCAAATGTAAGAGCTTGTTGAGATATGCACAATAGACCACCCCAGGTTTTGGGGAACTGCTATTTTAAGCAGTAAGGATGCCTGCCCTAGAACATGCAGCTACAAAACAGCTTGGCAAAGACGGTTCCATAATTTTATGCTGACCTGTTAATTGTAACTAGATCTGATGGATCTTTAAAGGCACATTCTGCACTATTCAGACGAGACCATTTCCACATGTTGCAGAGGTCTAGATCTTGCAAGAGATATTGTATGTACTCCTATAATAACTGTACTTTGGAAATTGATCATCAATCATATTGAATATTTTTCCATATTCACTTATTGCAGATCACCAGGACTTTATTATGTCTTTCACTTGTTTAAAGAACTGATAGTGTTAAAAGACCTTTTATAGACTTAAAAGAGAAGTGGGGCCAAAGCTCTTTTGGCCCTGCTTTACCTGTAGGTCACAGGAGTGCACCTCATTCTGCACCCATATTCAGCTGACAGCAGGCTAAAGCCTGCTGTCAGCGGACATAACTCAGCCGGTTCAGACTCTGGAGGAAGCGCTGGAAGGGCAGAACAGAGCCAGTCACTGGCTCAATGCTCACTGAAGACTGAGAACCAAGCAAATCAGCTTGGGGTGCAGATACAGCATCGGATTGATGCTGTGTCCTACACTTTTAAATGCAGTTTGTAATAAAATAAAAACACACAGCCATGTCTTTATGATAGAATATCCAATTCAGGGTTTTGCAGACACTAACCTTTCCAAGTCCAGATATAGAAAATGTTTGTAGCAAAGTCTTTAACCTCTTCCAGCCTAATGAGGACCTTCAAAGCCAAAGACAACTGACATCCTTCAATATGTAGTGGGTTGTGAGGCATAGTGGGGGCAAAGATGGTGACAGTCAGTCATTGGGCGCCAGACACTTCTTGGATGCAAAAGAGGTTTTGTTTCTTTTGACAGTCCTATTTTTAAGGGAAAGAGGGTTAGGGCCAGGACACCCCTGGGTAGTTGCAATTTCAATTGACAGACTCCAAGACTTCAATAGCAGGACAGCTGTACAGGGATAAGCCCCCAGCAAGGCGCCACTTCTGCAAATGCAGGATTGCTGTCTTTATGGCAACAATACTTGACAGTTCCTAACACAAAGTTCATCAGTTCACTCAGCTTCACTACAACTTCTACTTGTAGTTCTTCAGCCCCCTTGAGGTCCTAGTCTCACTGGACTCTCATTCACTGACTGAATCCCATGAGCTCCTCAAAGGCTTTTGTGTTTGTATCTCCCTCAAGCGTCACGTTCCCTGCTGGTCCCTAGCCTGGCACTCCAGATACTTTTCAAGCTTCACCCCTGCTTACCGGCTTGGTCCCTGTCTTGACACACAAGGCTGCTCTGCAAGTGTCGTCTCCGCTGGTTGGGTCCCTGACTTGATCACCGCCTGAAGTTTCCCGATTCTTCACTGTGCCTGTTCGGTGAAAATATTGCTCCGGTACTTCAGTTACTCACTGTGGTCCCTGGTAAAGGTGTTTTGGTCCTTTAGTGGCAACATCTTCCCTTCTACCTCCAACCACGACAGGCTCTCCGGCCGGCAGAACTGTCACTTTTGGTTGTACTGCAAGCCGCAGTCCCAACCCTGCGCTGCCTGTCAGTTCTGGATAGGCCCTCACACAGCCTGGCAGCCAGATGCACCCGGGATAGGCCTAATCTCCGGCCTAGCAGCCCGGCGTGTACGACACGCATCCACCCAGACAGCGGTCCGGGTGACACAGAACATAGATCACCTGACCTCACCCGAATATATAGGTTCTCCCAGCAGGCCAAGGGATTCAAGAAGGCCCCTGCCCATTGACTGAGGTACCCCATATACCCATAACCTGACCTTGAGTTTCCCTTTTCATATCTAGTACCACCATCTTCCTGGCCACCTAGTGTTAGAGAAAAGTGCAACAAGGCCAAACTTAGGGAGAAATCAATAGCTCTCTCCCTATCGATTAACTGTAGTTGCTACTCCTGACAAGGAATTTGGTGAGGAGCTCCCTGACTAAATCCCAAGGCGCTACATCTTTTTTTTCAGTTCCCATAGTAAATTTGGTTAAACAATCTTTAAAAAAAGTTTACACATGGCTTTTAAAAATCTGACTAACCTCGCCATATAGATGTTTCTACCGTGTGTTTGTTTTTTTTGCTTTTTTTTTCCTGGCACTCCTTTACTCTACATTAAGCAACCAAATCTACCAGATATTCTAAGCATTTATCTTCACTTGAAAATTTGACCTCTACCTTTCCCTCTTCCTTTTTTCGGTGGGGATACCAATCAAATAAAAGTAAATGACAAAGCGTATCCTATTTGTTACCTATTTAAAGCAAAATGAAAATACTCTGACTTTACTCCATCTACTTCTGCTTTAACCTCATTTCTGCATTTGACACCATTTATCGCCCTTTGCTAATAAAAACCATGCAATCTTGCCATTCAGGACAAGCTCCTCCAGGTTTTAGCCTAGATTCACATTGATGTGCTTTGACATGTCAACTTGCATGCCAAATCGGCAGCTATTGCCAAAAATGGCACTGTCCGAATCTGTGCAATTCTAACTTTGCGGTGCCTCACCGATTCCTAAAAGTAGTTTCTGTACTTTTGGCAACTTAAGGGTGTGGATTTTTTTTCCCCCCGCTGTCAGTGTGAACGTGGGTTAACTTACAAAGCAGGACTTCACCCCTCAATCGACATTGACTATTTTTAATACTTGTGTGGCTAGCCTCATTAAATGGATACTTCCTTCCTTCCTTCCTTCCTTCCTTCCTTCCTTCCTTCCTTCCTTCCTTCCTTCCTTCCTTCCTTCCTTCCTTCCTTCCTTCCTTCCTTCCTTCCTTCCTTCCTTCCTTCCTTCCTTCCTTCCTTCCTTCCCAATGCCCAGAAATGCAAGGGAGTGTTTTTCAAAGTGATTTCTCATCAAAATCAAGCATGGAGACATGGATGGGCGAGATTGCTTTGAATATAAAAAATGGATAAATGTGTTTTTCTTTTTTTGTTTTTTTTGTTTATGGTGGTCAAATGCAGTGTAGCTCCTCTTTTTACCAGTTACAAGGAACAAGGGGGTGGGACTTTGCATGAAGCACATGGTTGCAATTCGATGGATTGGTGGACATATGAAAATGTTTGGAAGTGTGTGTGTGTGTGTGTGTGTGTGTGTGTGTGTGTATAGATGTATACGAATTAACAATGTCAAGTGGAAAACAATAGAATATGGTAATAACATGGCTATCACATGACCTTGAATGATAAAATTCCACAGTCCACCGATTTGGTATAAGTACATGCATGTATTGCAGAGTAATACCTGCCAGACCTTTGGCCTCACAGGTCCTATCATGGTAAATGATAATTGGAGCATAAAATTGTAATCCAAAAATAAAACAGAATCTGGGAGCACTAAGCATTTTGTGGCTTTGAGCCACTCATCGGGAGCAGCATGTGATGTATCTGTAATTTAAAAAATATATGTCTAAATGGTCTAACCTATACCAACGTGCACAAGGATGGGGTGATTGAAATCCTACCCAAGAAGCATGTTTACATACTAAAATCTGTATGTAGATGGTGAAGTGCTGGAGGTCGTTGACCACCTAGGGACCTTATGGGCGGGAGCTGAGGTGGGCAACCCAGTGATGGCAGGCAACACCCAGGGTGGACATGAAGCTTTAAGGCACTTCTGGGAAGTGGATGGTGGAAAAATCAACCAGGTGGGGTCTCTGTAAGGAGGGTGTGATATGAGATTTAACGGAGTGAACTTTGTGCCTCATGACTTAAGGCTGGAAAAATCCACCAGCCCAGGTAGCCTACTGTTATGTAGACTTGAATGACTGCCTCAAGAATTAATTCTTCTCTGGTTGATATAATTGTCAAGAGCGTTTTTTGTGGCAACATCTAATGGCTTCATAACTTGTACAAGCATAGTCTACTTTTATTTTAAAGTACGAAAGTAATCTGAATTAAAAAAATTCAGAGAACATAATTTGCAGCTCTGAAGTTGAATAAGACAAATGCGTTCAAATGTTTCTCATTTCCTTTAAAAAGTAGATGCAATGTTCATTTAGGTATACAGTATGGGTAAATAAATTCTTGCTGTTCAGAGGCTACCCTCACACGCGGGCGCCGGCGGTAAAGCGGCATTATTTTTAGCGCCGCTTTACCATTGTTTTAGCAGGACTATGTGGCTGCTAGTGGGGCAGTTTTAACCCCTGCTAACGGCCGAAATACGGTTATAAACCGCCCGCAAAGCACCGCTGCACCGGCGCTTTGCCGGCGGGTTTGTGGCGCTGGCCCATTGTTTTCAATGGAAATGGGCAGTTTAGGGTGAACACCGCTCCTATAAGCGCCCCTTCCTGGTGAATACACCACTCCTATAAGCTCCCCTTCCCATTGAAAACAATACACCGCTCCTATAGTGCTGCAAAGATGCGCCTTGCAGGACTTTTTTGACCGTCCTGCAAGCGCACTGCTCCAGTGTGAAAGCCCTCGGGGCTTTCACATTGGAGTGAAATGAGCAGCTCTTTCAGGGTGCTTTGCAGGCGCTATTTTTAGCACTATAGCGCCTGCAAAGCACCTCAGTGTGAAAGTAGCCTAAAATTGAGCCTCTGATTTCTCCGCTGTCCACAGTAGGTTATAGTAGATTTAATGTTTTGTCTGTCATAAATGTTGGCTAGGGTTGCAATCGCCTTAACAGCTGAGTGAGACGCGCTTTTACTGTATCAGTTGCTTACCCTTACCACACATTTTCCGTGTAAAATGTGTGAAATATGACCACCTGCCACTGCAGATCAAAAACATATGGCCCAGCGGTGGTCCTAATTGACGGTTTTCACTAGATGCACTTTTTTTTTCCTGTCAGGCAGAAGGGGATAGTTGGCCCAAAAGCAGTTTTGACATACGAGCTGAGAAATAATGACGATGGGGACCTGAGTAATTTGTCATTGCACAATATAAGGCCTGCTTCAAGTATCGCCCAAAAAAAGCGTGAACACTGTTCCAATACATCTGTGCTCTATGGCACTGGAGCGGCCTTAGACCTGTCTTGGTATCTTGCCAGGAGTCTCGTAGTCGCACTACACCATGGTACAGGATTTAATATGTTTGAAACAATGAGGTAAGCTAGGAGTTCAACTTGCAAATGCCCACAGGCTGTGGCTTAGGCACAGCATTAGCAAACGAATGCAGATCCTCGTTTGTGTTTGCTATAAATGATGTCTAGCTACCAATACCAAAGTTATAGAATCATTCTGTTTAACCATCAGGTATGTCTCGTGATTTTAAGTGAGCTACTTTCTCAGTTTAAGGGGAAAAAAAAGTGAATGCAGTTTATGTACCTTTAATTTTATAAACTGATGTAATATCCATGGCCTTGCTCCAGGGCTCAATTTAAATTCTTGGAATGAAAGTCCTAATTTAGTTAGGCAATTTTAAAATGACACCACATCTTGAGTCCTAATAATAATTATTCTTTTTGCCGTCATTTCAGTCCCACTCTTTGATTAGTCACATCTTGATAAGTGAAACTGTGTAGGTTGTTTAAGGTTTTCAATGCTTGTTTGACAGAGTGGTTAAGGGAAAAAAAAAAGTAACAATGGACTTCAGTGTGTGCTGCTGGAAACACCCAGAGGCATATAGGAGGGGTACCAAATATCTAGGTTAAGTGTTTACTAACCTTTTTAAATTACTGTTAGCATGTTTGATTCATTATTCCGTAATACTTAAATAATAGTGCTTCTGTAGTAACATCTTTAAATGACATTCAACTTGTCATTTGTTTTTCTGTAAAATGTAAGTTACTTTTATTGCTTGCAACATTTATAGTAAAACTTGATCAGTGTCAAAAGGGCATAACAGCACCGTGACAGATCCTGTTCTACCTTACACATGGCAAAGCGCTGAAACCGTGTACACAATTTCCTCTTTTAGATATGAATGGGGAGTGGATTTTTAAGAAAGCAGCCTTTTCAGTGATATTAAAATGACCCAGTGTAGGAAAGACTGCAATTGGCAGCAACTGCAAAGTGAATGTTTTGTGATGTCATTTATATTTACTTATACAAATAAAAAGGGCAAATGATCACTCATTGGCTTTCCGCCATTTATCACTGTAAATTTTCCCAGTAGAGGTCCCTCTTTACAAGGAACTATACTTTTTCACTGGAAAGTTACCTTCTAATAGAGAATTGTAGTGCAATATCTACTTGGGGTTATTATTTTTACCCACTTGACCGCTGGAACATTTACCCCCCCCCCCCCTTCAGGCCACTTTTGCAATATGGCACTTGACAATTGCGTGCTCATGCAATGCTGTACCCAAAAAGTGTATAATTTTTTTCCCCACAAATAGAGCTTTTCGTTTGGTGGTATTTGATCATCACTGCGTTCTTTATATATTTTTTTTTTTTTTGTGCTATAAACGTAAAAGTTTGAAAACTTTTTATAGCAAAGTGAAAAAAAAAAGCTATTTTTTTTTTCTTTTAATCTAATCTTTTTCCTACATTTTAGGCAAATATATAATCTGCTACGTTTTTGGGAAAAAAAAAAAAATCACAATAAGTATTTTGATTGGTTTACGCAAACGTCTATAGCCTCTACAAACTATGGGATATAAACTGGAATTTTTTTTCTTTATACTAGTAATGGTGGAGATCAGCAACTTATAGTGGGACTGTAATATTGTGGTGGACAAGCAGACACTGATGCTTTTGACACTTTGCGGGAACCGGTGCCACCAATGCAGTGATCAGTGCTTAAAATATGCACTGTCACACTACTAATTACACTGGCTGGGAAAGGGGTTAAACATCTAAGGCAAACAAAGGGCTAAATGTGTGCCTAGCCAGTGTTTGCGTTTTTTACTATGTGTACTGCTTTTACTAGGGGAAGAGATGGAATTTCCATCCCTTGCCACCCCCCCCGTCAGAACGGCGATCTGCCTTGTGTCACCCATTCATTGTTTTGTGAATGGGAAAACTGCAAGGTTGGAAGCTTTAGCGAATGTCTGCTTGTAGTTTTCAGTGAACTACTACGGTGGTGGTACAATCTGGCAGGAAGAGCAAATGAATCTGCTTGCCCGTATGGGTACACTGACAGTTCTGCCGGAGACCTTCATGGTGCCAACTATTTGCTGGTGCAGTTCTTTAGAGGCTCCAGAAACGTGTGTGTTGTGTTTCCTGCAAAACATTTTTTTAGCTTTTTTATTTTTTTGCTAAAAGGTGAGTTTTTATCCCCAAGATTTTTTTTCATTTTTGTTACATTTTTATTCATGTCTGCAGCCCCATGTGTTTCTGTAGTCCATTTAATATCCTTGTACGCTAAATATATTATATTTTAAAAGCAAGTACCTTGATTTGATATTGGGTTCCCTGTACAACAGAGGGGAGGGAGAAACCAGACCGACAACCAAGGAGCTCATCAGTCTGCTGCTTCTTTCCCTGTCTAGTCGCAGGGTGTGACAGGGAAAAGACCTGTAAGTGACAGTGAGTCTTTGGTAGACAAGGTTGTGCTCTGTTATAGGGCCGAAACAACTAATCGATTATTCGGCCAGCCGATTAGTTGGTCTGCATACAGAATGCATTATTTGTTTACATATCAGACAATGCAGCACTCATACAGCTCAGTACACCATCCATACATATAAATAAGTGCCTGCGAACATGTGAATGTGTGAGGAGCAATGCCTCATGGGAAATGTAGTCCTGGGCAGGAAGTGAGTGGGTCTAAAGTCATGTATTTTTTTTATTTTATTTTTAACCTTGCTATAGGGACAATCTTTGCAGCTTAAAAGTGGGGGAAGATGGTAGTTGCGCTGTGATGAAGGGGGGGGGGGAAGCTACAAAGATGACTAAAGTGGCAAAGTGAAGGGCCAATGCATGAATGGATACTTTGCCACTTTAGTCATCTTTGTAGCTCCCCCCCCCCTTCATCACAGCGCAACTACCATCTTCCCCCACTTTTGTCTCATTTGTCCTGCCTTGGATCAGTACTTAGGTGTTGCAGCAGTGTCCTTTTAGCGTAGCCCCCCCCCCCCGACAGCGCAGGAGTTTCCACTTTCACAATCTTTGCAGCTTGCTATTGGGGCACTCAAGTTGGGAGAAGCCAGAAGTGTCAGTGGGGGACTCTAGAAGAATCGGGGCTGCTCTGTGCAAAACCATCACAGAGCAGGTAAATCATAAAATATCTTTAAAAAAAAAAAAATCACTTTAAAGACTCAGTGCAGGAAGATCAGCATATTAACCCAGAGAAGGTGGAGGCTGATGGACCGGAGGTAATATAAGGCATTGCATTTAAAGTAAACTTTTACCAGTTTTGTGCATTATATAAAATGATGAAGAAAAAGTCTCCTCAGCTTTTAGTACTACTTTAATATAAAAGATGTATACCACCCTTCCACCCTTCATAAACCTTCATATCTGACTCCTAGTTTCCTAGTTAAAATGCCAATATACTTGTACCCTAAAAAGAGCAGATAATCGCTACTATAAGGGGTTCATTTATACTATGATATATATTCTCTCGCAGTATAAATTAACCCCTTTATAGTAGCGATTATCTGCTCTTTTTGTACTATAAAGGGCTAATTTTAGTTTAAACCCCATTACGACAGGTGATACCAAAAATTATACTGCTGCTACTAAACGTCTTAGAACTGGTTCACACCTATGCTTTTTTTGGCGCATTTTGCAGAAACCCACTATAGTTAATCTAACAGTTTCCTATGGGACACGTTTTATATCTATGCTTTTCAGCCACTGCGTATTTAGAAAGGGTCAAGGATTTTATTCAACGCAAAACTGTGCTTTTTTTGCTTCAATAAACTTCAATGGAGAAGCTGCAGAAAAGCATGTAGTGCGTTTTTGCAGCAATTTTCCCCTCACTGTGGTTGAAAACGAATATTGATTTGACCCCACTTATGATTAGAAAATTGAACAAACGTTCTTAAATACTTTTTTTTTTTTTTTTTTAAAGGAAGACTTTGTTTTTGTATGGCCAGCATATAATATATTACAGTTCTGTCTGAAAATCCGCAAAACAGTCTTAAATTTTTTTTTTTTTTTTTTTCGTTAAATAAAAAAATGTGATCTTGGAGTCTGGTATTTATCAGATTCGCCCTCTAATAGTATATACAGTATAGCCTTTTGCCTGGTGTTCAGTTTTAATGAGCAGGTTTGTACTTACTGTGGAGGGGGTTGGCTTTCCTTGGCTGCAGGAGGTAAGTAAATTTACAATCAAAGGAAGGGCTTTTCACACGGACGGAACAATCTAGTCCGCCTGTCAGCTTTTCACATGTCTGACACCTGACCCGCTCTGCATCAGTGAAGCGGACAGACCTGTCACCCACCTGTTCAGTGAGGATCAGCGAAGAGATCCAGACGGATTCATTGGTGGACTCGGTGTGAAAGAGGCCTAAAACTGGAATACTGTGTTGATTCAAATATTAGAGGTAAAATAACGTTTTTCAAAAATGGATGTTTTCATATAAAAATATAACCATTACTAAAGCATACAGGAATATTTTTTTAACGCGAATGTGAAAGTTTTTGGTTTTATATTTCCCTGCAGATAGGTTAGTTCTGTTCCCTTTGTGGATATGGCACCATTTTTGTTAGCAGTTTTCATGCTAGATGTCCTTGCTAAACAGATTTTGCTAAACAGGTTTTCTTTAAAACTGTGTCGTATATTGGACCCTATAATTCCAAGACTAGTCTGTTTGTGGAAGTCATTAAATAGCTGATTTTAAGAAGGTATACATCTATACACTAGCACTGTACAGAAGTAACATTTGTTCCAGTAAAGAACTGATTTTGTGTACACAAGACTAGGAACTTGTGCAAAGCAGAGCTGTGGGTTTCTTCTAATTAAACAGGGGCTTGATGTGGTTTTGAGGCTGTGGTTTACTTTTGTTACAGTAACTATTGCAAGGAATAATTGTGAGTTACAACTGAATCAAGGCAGACAGGTTTTAACATGGCTTAATGTGCATGGAGAGATCTGTTCTGGAAACGCATAGATCATGTAGTGTGTGAAGTGCGTATTTGTGGTACATTCGTGTTCCAGCTTATGTGCGCCATGCCAGGTTTAGCTCTGTGGGAAGATTTCATGAGGTTGGGCAATATAGCTTTTCATCTTGTAAAATAGAGATTTATATACAACTATAAAAGATTTCAATTTTATGCGAGTGTCAATACAGATTACAATTGGTACATTGTTGAAGGTGATTATTTCACGGTAGCCTGCCCAGTGTAGGAATGAGGAAATGCCACATCTTTTCAAAGTTACTGTCACAGGGGAAATATTCTCTTTACGGTATGTGGAAATCTAGAATATATTTTTATCATATTAAATGCACCTGCTGGATAGTTGTGACTTAAGCTGGTATACATTATACAATTTTAATTTCCTTTTAGATTTACCTTCAACTATGTAGCACCTGATTACCTACAAATTTGAAAGTGTTTAATTTTGACCTCCATTATATGGTTTTGGTACATCTCTAAAGAATTGTACAAGAAAATTTGTATAATGTATGGCCAGCCTTAGAATGTCAGACAGATCCTTAGCAATATCTTAACTTTTACTCACATGAATAACTGGTCTAGAGTATATGACCCTGGAACAGATGTTGGATACGGAGATACATACATACATACATACATACATACATACATACATACATACATACTATTAAGTTTTACTATAAAAAAATAAAATCTGCCACCTTTTTTGTTTAGTCTAGTAGTCATTTTTTTTTTTTTTAAAGCAAAGCACTTTTTAGCTGAGCACATGATAAAAGGTTAAGGTTGCTTTAGGTAAAAACTGCATGTTGGAGACCTGTCGCCACCCCGTGCTTTAGAACGGTGATCTCCAAAACTGGCCTGCGAACTGGGTTTGGCCCATGGGGGCATTCCTCTCGCTGACGCCCAATGAGGAAGCGCCATTCCTTCCACTGACGCACAGTAGTGGGGCATAATTCCTAACAAATATATATATATATATATATATATATATTTCTCATTATTCTTATACTTTTTTTTTTTTTTAATCCCCATTTGCTGCTACGCACCAATAGTGTGCCACACCCTATAAATATTTTCAAACAGAGTACAGCACAAATAGTCCCTGAAACCGCTTTAGTCTGAGTCCAAACTGCCTTACAAGTCCATCTCAATCAATTTAAACTTGTGAAATTCTTTCGTGTTTCTTATTGCCACTCGAACCAATGAGTGCAGTCTGTTCTCACCTTTTGTGGTCCTTGAATAAATCACACATGTTGTTGATCTTTGATTTAATTTTAATGTGATGTTCAGCACTTATCACTCCTCCTTTTTCCAACTGCCATAAGATGTAGTTACATGTCAGAGAAAGTGCTCTCTGTACAGACCATGAGATACTCCAAAACATTTCCACAAAAAACGCACTCACATTTCTTACTACCACACGCCTCATCAATCCTTTGTGTCTGGAAAATATTGTGTTCCAAGCTAATTGCCCATTCATCTCCCCTGCTGACCTTTGTGTATATACCTCAAAACTAATCAAGGTCATAAATGCATGTGTAATCACTCATCCCATGTGATCTCCTCCACTTGACCTCTTTTCTTTTCTTCTACACTCCCAAACTCGTGGATATGGTGACATGTGAAAAAATAAATCAATATATCGATCTCTCTCTACGCACAATTTATTGCCTCAATGATGCCAATAATGCACTTACATTAGCCCCATGAATGCCAGCAAATCATCAATCTTTCATTCATATCATATATGCAGGCTCACTGCTCTCCTCTAGTGGACCCTAGTGGACCCCGAACATAGTCCATGTCAAGCAGGCTTATTTAAATTTCCACCTTTTTCCTCTGCTATGCTCAATCCTCCAGCCGCATGCCACTTATGCATCCGATAACCTGTAAATACAGAAATGGGACCAATAGTGCTCTGTTTCAAATCTCTCCTTTTTATTAAAGTTCCCTGATTAAAACGCTCACACATGCTATAGACTTCATATATCAATTTTAAAACCTCCAGAATACATGTACAAATTGCCAGGACAATAGGCTTGCATGTATCCGCAGTGTGGCTCTTCCCATATACATGTTACGCCAATAGGCTTCCTCAGTAGGAGCCCACTAATTCCTCCCACTAATAGTGATGGGGCACTATCCCTCCTCTTACTGACCACAGGTGCTATGTAATTTTACTCCTATTGATCACCAAGCCTGAGGCATTGAAATAAAGTACAGAGCCAGCAACTCCTCTTTCCAAAATCACTTTTTCATTGAGGGGAGTGTACAAAATACAGTGGCTTATTGCCGAAACGCATAAGCTACTGTATTTTGTACACTCTGCTCAATGGTGATTCTTTTGGGAGGATGAGTCGCCAGCTCTCTACTCTATTTCCATATTTCATTAGTTTTGGGCAGACACTGTGCAGGAGCATCCTTGGTCAGCCTCCGTGGGGGAAATTGTCTGGGCGACATAAGACGAAGGCATTGTTTACTCCCACTGACATGGGGACATTTTCTAACAGCACTGACCACATTCTGGCCCCCTAAAGAACTGTAAATCGGCCCTTTTTGCTTAGAACGTTTGGATACTCGTGCAAGTACTTTTACTCTTCTAATGCAGAAGTATGCATTCTTCTCCCACCTACTGCTATGCAATAAAGGGGATAGATTTTGTATCGCTACAACCCTTCTGAGAGTGTTGGAGGCTCTGTGTGCTGCAACACTGTGGCTGCTTTCCCCCCGTGGTACAGACATTATCCAAGGTCCTGGCATTGGTCAGATGAGCTTGCATGATCTACCAAGACTGTCAATGTTTTGTTTGTAGCACAATGGAGGAGGGACCAGCAATAGAAAGTCTAAGGCATCACGTAAGGCCAGAAATACACAGTTTGAATCTTGTCCGGTTCAGCAGAAACCGCCTGAGAATCGAACCGTTAATGGGCAAGCTGAAGGTACCAAGATCGCTCCACTTTGGTACAACCAGCCTGCTGGATTGTCTTGCTATTATCGCAAGCGGCTACTATAGCTGCTAGCGATAATCGCTGTCTTCTCCTGGCAGGGATGACTTCCCCTGCTGGGAGAAGACCATGGCCCGGAAGGAGGGATGCCTGCATCAACACGGTTTGCAGGAAAGTACTTTATTAAGCATATACTTCTCCTCTTCATGGTGTCATGACAAGATCATGTTACAAATCTCCATAGACCACACATTTAGGCAGCTGATTTTTTTTTTTATTTTTTATTTTTTTTTAAATCTCAGCTGTTTTGTAACCTTATCTCTGCCCCTCCAAAACATCCTTCTTGGACTTTTAAAATATCATTAACCTAATACAGTGGCCCTTCCCAATCCGATTCTGAAAATATAGCTGCCGAAATACTAAACTCCTTTAGACAATACTATGATTTACTGTGTAAGAAGGAACCTCAAGTAGGGGAACCAAGCTTGAGATTCAAGGAAAAAGTTGACATTTCAATTGCTGATATCTCTGGACATACTAGAGATTTATGAATGTGGTTTTCATGTAATCTTTGTGTGGGTTTTTTTTTTTTTTCCTGCATATTTGGCATATGCTCAGTTTGCAATGCCTTAGTTTGACAGGTTTAGCTAATCATTAAAACTGACAATGGCAGTACATTTTTGAAAGGGCTCATCTAAAATCCTCTCCAAAGCCAAACAGACAGTGCTGCCCTTTTAATCATATACTATTGACTGAGCAATGTGTCATTCATTTTTTTGTTGGAGATTATAAAGGGAGGTACCATACATTTTCAAAAAAAATATGCTTTAATTGGGCAATAATTGAAATCTACAGTATAGCACAGTCTTTCTCAACATTTTCATCACATAGGAACCCTTAAAATAAGTTTCTGGCCTTGGGGGGGGGGGGGGGGGGGGGGGGCTGCTAAAAATTACAATTTCTACAAGTCATGATACATTAGTGTGATGGTTGGTGGGAAGAATGCTACTTGCACCTGTGGGCACTGAGAAGAATTACCCCCTTAGTTTGCTAAAAAGATCAATGGTGTCAGTTGTAACTTATCAGAGAGGCAGAAACTGCACTTTGCTCAAAGAACCTCCTAGCATCCTCGGGAGGAATCCTAGGGTGCCATGGAATCCTGGTTGAGGACCCCTGGTAAAAATGAAACTCTAAAGTGTATGACAGCAATTTATCAAGAAGACATATTGGTAACTTCTTTTTAAACAGGTTTGTCCATTTTGAACTTGTTACATTGTGGGATAGGTGAAAGCTGGAGAAAGTGACTGTTGCCAGTAATTGAAGTTAAAAGATGAAACCTAAATGGTTCATTTTTAACCACTTTCTTTTCTCTGTATACTGTGAATAATTTGGTCTTTGGATTTTATTGAACAGAAACTGCTATGAATTTACAGTGTATATACTGTATAGATTCAGAACCTTTTTATCATATTTGGATAAAGGAAAGTGCAAACCGCTCTTTATTTTTGCCATGTCTCATTGGGGGGTTTTAAATTCCTCTCCTGTAAACTCAACAGGAAGTGAGATTTTATTTTTGTAACATGTCAAGACAAGTGCTGTCTACCTCTAGTTTTATATGTGAACTTCGCAATTGACTTTTGCTAGAAATGTCAGCTTATCTGCACCCCCCCCCCTTTTTTTGTTCTGAGCTTGGGGCCTTCACACTTGATGAATAAGGTTGTGGTGTATAGAAGGCTTGGTTCACACCATTGCAAATTTGTGGGTTTCCCCTCATCCAATTCGCATGTCAGATTGTGACCGGCTCTCTGTGGAGCCGGTTCACACATCTCCGGTGTGCCTAAGGGGAGTGTTGCACAGGAGTCCTGTGCGTCTTCTGGTCCATTTCAGGTCCAAATTCAGCCAAAAATTCGAACTGAAATCGGACCTGAAACGGTGAACAGGAATGCACCAGACCCCTGCTGTGAGTCAATCTGTGCGGCTGTGTGAACAAAGCCTAAATCAAAAACTCACCTATATGCTGCAGCTGTCCCCCAGTGGCCCCAAGTCCAAGAACTGAGCAATTGCGTAACCGCTGATGCCCCAGTTTTCGGTCAGCTCTAAGCAGAGAGTGGTGACTTTACTCTGCCCCTTCAGCACTCACTGGAGGGTGTAGGTTCAGCTCCCCACTGAGAGCAAGAGCCGGCTGTCTAATAGGCAGTTGGGTGGATCCTGACAATATGGTCAGCATACTTTCAGAATCTGGAGTGGTTCTGCGCCGCCAGCTGATGGCAAACTTCACCTAGCTGTTGGCTGGTTCTGGGTCACAGGAGTGCAAAAGTATCACCAAGTATTTGGCCATACTTCTTTTTAATAATGCAGGACTGAAGAAATCTGGTCTCCATTGCAACGAAAAAGCTGACGTCCTGTAACTTGAATATTTTATGTGCAGGTTCATTGCAGTTCCATCAAATACCACTAGACGAGCAATAGAAACCAGATTTCTTCAATAGTTTACCCACTTAAAGACCCAGGCTCTTTTTGAGATTTGTTGTTTGCAAGTAAAAATTTTTTGGCTAGAAAATAAAAAAAGCAATGTATGGGGGTTCTAGCACCCTAGAGAATAAAATGGTAGTTTCAATACTTTGTGACATCGTATTTGCGCAGCGGTCTTACAAGTGCACTTTTTTTGGAAAAAATACTTTTTTTGATTAAAAAAATAAAACCGTAAAGTTAGCCCAATTTTTTTTTTTATATCGTGAAAGATAATGTTACGCCGAGTAAATACCCAACATGTCACGCTTCAAAATTGCGCCCGCTCGTGGAATGGCGACAAATTTTTACCCTTATTCGCCATAGGCAACGTTTAAAAAAATTCTACAGGTTGCATGTTTTGAGTTAGAGGAGATCTAGGGCTAGAATTATTGCTCTCGCTCTACCGATCGTGGCAATACCTCACATGTGTGGTTTGAACACTGTTTTCATATGCGTTCGCTTCTGCACACGAGCTCGCTGCGACGGGGTGTGTTTTAAAAAATTATAATTTTTTTCGTATTAATTTTACCTAAAAAAAAAAAAAAATTTTACTTTTATTCCTATTACGAGGAATATAAACATCCCTTGTAATAGAAAAAAAGCATGACAGGACCTCTTAAATAAGAGATCTGGGGTCAAAAAGACCTTAGATCTCATTTACACAAAAATGCAATTTAAAAAAAAAAAAAGCCCTTTTTAAGAGCTATGGGCGGAAGTGACGTCTTTGGCGTCGCTTCCGCCCTGCAATGGTATGGAAACGGGTGGGGGCCATCTTCCCCTCACTCGTCTCCATGCCACTGATGTGAGAAGATCCGACAGCTCCGTAGCGGCAGGGGGCACCAGAGCGCGGCAGGAAGGGGGGGGCTTTCCTGCCGCTAAATGATCTTGCGGCGAATCTGCCGCAGAGACCACTATTATCGGAAACCGGACCGCCGGCCGAGAAAGTGTATGCCGAGGTTATAGCAGCTAGCTGCTGCCATAATGATATTCCTCTTCAAAGTTAAGACGTATATTGGCGTGCGGCGATCCAGAAGTGATTAAAAGTGTGGTGTGTGGGGTTTTTTTTATGTAAGGGTTGAAAAACATATGGGTCAGTACTGTAACAGTGAGGCCTCATTCGCACCATGATACAGACCCCTCAGTTTTCCTGCACAGGTTCTGCAAGGGCACAAAAACAATTCTTCTCCGTGTTCCCTGTTCACACCACAACACTGGTGTCACGTGCAGATTTTTTTTTTTTTCCTGTGCAGGAATCTGCAACATGTATGCAGTTTTCCGCACGGAAAAACTGACATGACATCTACATTGATGTGAATAGGCACATAACAGACACCCATGGGGACTGCGCAGTTTTCCCATTTTTATGCATGTATGGTGTAAACGAGCCCTGAGCATATGGGTCACCCCGTGAGGCCTCATTCATACCATGGTGCAAAGACGTCCGTTTTTCTGCACAAGTTCTGCAAGGTTACAAAAAAATTCTGTGCCCTGTTCACACCACAACACTGGTATTGCATGCAGACTTTTTCTGTATGCATTTCTTTTCCTTCTGTTTGGGGGTACCATTACCAATGATTGCCACCGCAAGTGCAACACATGTTTATGTGCATTTCAGAAAAAGGTGCAAAGTCAAGCAATTTTGTGCTCATTCACTAAATGCTATATTGTGAATGCAGCCTTTGTTTGCTGTTAACCATGACAACTGTCTGTAGCTTCCAACTTTTTCAGTTGGCTACTAGATCTGTGCAAATTTTTTTTTTTTTCCCTTTTTAGGCTTGTGCTAATGACCTCACAGGATATCTTCAGTTATTTGACCAGTATTGGTGCAAAACTTGCACTCCCTGCTGATTGCACAGCTCTAACTCGCACACAGCAGCAGTCTCTGCATCCAGGGTGTGAGGTATTCATGTTGCTGTGGGAAGTGACTGGCTCGATCACACCACTGTTGTGTGGTAGGATGACAGTAGTGCTGATGCACTGATTGTGCCACATTGCACTTTTACAAAGTTGTGTTTTTTTGTTTTTTTTTTAAATAAAAAAAAATCATTGACATTTCAATAAACTTCAAACTGCTAGCCAGGTAGGAGACAATGGGGGTGATTTACCAAAACTGGAGAGTGGAAAATCTGGTGCAGCTATGCATGGTAGCCAATCGGTTTCTAACTTTTGTCAAAGCTTAACTGAACAAGCTGAAGCTGATTGGCTTTTATGTCCAGCTGCGCCAGATTTTGCAGTCTCCACTATTCATAAATCGACCCCATTTTGTTTTGCCTTGTCTTGCGGGTGGACTGCGCTGGAATAGCCGCCCAACACAGACCCTACTTCACCTGGAGTGAAAAGGCCCAAAAACATTAACGTAAGACATTTTAACATGGGTATGCCTGTACCCCCTGGCTGTAGTTTAAATCCAAATTGTAGCCTTAAAGTTCTAAAGATGAATATATCTATCTATCTAATGTTTGGGGGTTCCAAGTACCGGTAATTTTTTTTTTAGCAAAAAATATTGATTTTAACTTAAAGAAGTGTCAGAAAAAGATTTAAACTTTAAGTGGTTAAACTTCCTGCATTTACATGTTGTTTAAAGCTTGGCAGATTGCCCAGGTTATTTGTTTACACAGAGAAGTTTATCCCTTTGATCTAAGAAGGAAGTTAGTTACAATGTTTCAAGTTCTAAACTTGGCAGTCTGCCTGGATGTTTTCTTTTGACAGCTGAGTGAGCAGATAATCTCTCCACTTGTTTATATGAAAGAATCGTCAAACTCAGCAGGAGAGATCGTCAGGGGAGGTTGAATCGAGATCACGATTTTTTTAACGATTAATTGTGCAGCTCTAATGTAAAGACTGGCTTTTGACGGAGTCTATATTTTTTTTTTTTTAATGTAGGTTAAGGCATTCAGTGGCCTTATCCTTTCAAAAAGGTGACCAGTAGAAGATGTCAATGTACCCAATGTGAACACAATTGTTTGTTATAAGAGGTTTCCCTTTAATCCTAGCTTGCAATTGCTAAACACCTTCTGAAAATGCTTGCTGCTGGGATGTCATTCTGATCTTCTGGTTTTGGTACTTTGAATTGTTGACTTAAAAAACAAACTTTGGCGCTTTAACGTAAAAACGTCTGATACGAATATTTGTTCTAACTTGGTAACTGAAATTATGGAAAGGCGACCTAGCATTTTCAGAAGATGGTCAGCGGTATAGGCTGATTAGATTTTTTTTTTTTTTTTCATATAACCGGTTTACTGGTTAAAATATTTAAGTTTAGAAACTGTTTATGATGCTCACAATTAAAACAAAGCACAAAAACATACCTTGCTGAGACTTTAAAGCAAAATTTAAAGCTTCAGATTTTCCATGAGGACTTTTTTCTAATTTTATTACCGTATTTGTGGACTAGCTACCACTTTCGTTTTCAATGTTTTTTGTTTTTTTTTAAATCTTTTTTGTTTATAAAGAAATTCCAAAGGGTATTACAAACTCTGCAGATTTTCCACTGCATAGATTGCATATGAATACTATTGTAGTTACCGAACAAGGAGAAAATGAGGTGTAGCTACCACTTTAAGAAGTAAGGTCTCTGCTTACTCAGGCTACCTGATTTCTTCATTTGGAATGCTTATTCTAAATTTCTTTTTTAAATCTCAGCTTTTAGCACATTCTAGGGAGTTTGTGAACAAAGATTTTAATAAAGATCAATTGACATGAAGTCTTAAAGATGGTTTGTCCCATAGGCAATACGCTAATTGAAAAAACAGAAACCTCTCTACCTTTTTTTGTATTTTGTCTGCTGTCACTTGAGCCAGTTTTGGATGAAGCTTTGTGCCGAGCTGTCAAACAGGACACAGATAGGTTGAAAAGTCACATTAGGATCTTTTAAAAATGAGGATGTAAGATGCTTCCTTTTCAGCGTTGAGGGAGACATTTTCAAGGAGCTGTCCAGTGTGAGTTCAGACCCGAGGTCACAAGATTTCCTAACAATGGACACCCACCCAGTATTTAATTATTTTCAGCTATGAAAGTTCACCACTTTCTGGAATTTTTCCAGGATTAGGGACCCTTTATCAATTGCCAAACTTGTGCAGAGGTTTGCTCTAGTAAGAGTTCCTTCACTATGTGCACTTTCCTGTCTTATTATAATCAGTGTGGAACAGCATTTGAAGATTGTAGACAAGTGAGCATAAGATAAGGGCTCTTATTGTATATTGTGGTTGTTGTTTGAGTAACTTCTTGCTGTAAGATGTATGTCTGTGTATGGTTGTATATGAAAAATATATACTATTCAGCCACGCCTTAATGTAGTGTGGGTTTTTTTTTTTTTGTCAGGCTTAAAGGAGTTGTAAAGGCAGAAGGTTTCTATGCATTAAAATAAAAAAACCTGTCTGTAGCAGCACCCCCCTTATTATCTACCTGAGCTCATTCTCTCTTCAACGATGTCCATGATCCCCTCAGCCATCCAGGACACTCCTTCTTCTGATTCTCTGAGACAGAGCAGCGGTGCCATTGGCTCCCGCAGCTGTCAAAGTCAGTCAGCCAATCAGGGGAGAGAGGGGCGGGGCCAGGTCAGGGCTCCATGTCTGAATGGATACACAGAGCTCTGAATCTGTTGCCCCCTGTAACAAGCTGCTGCCTGAGGGCCACTCAGGAGGGAGGGACCCGCGGAGAGGAGGATCCAGGGTGCTTTGTGCAAAACCAACTGCACAGAGGAGGCAAGTATAACATGTTTGAAGAAAAAAAAAAGCCTTTACAATCACTTTAAATATACTTTTTTTTTTTTTAATTTTTTTTTTTTTCCATTTAGCATTCTATAATGTGATTAAAACCCAAAACGCAAAAGGATATGGACATGGGTATTTTCATCGTTTGTTCACAGGCCATATGTGAAATATGCTTTGACACCTGCTACATACAGCATTGGCACATGCATGATAACTTCCATTTTACCTCCTGTATAGGGGTTTTTATGCACACGCACAGATCAGGTGGATACAGTCTTGGTAGAGAGGTACATCCTCATAAGAACCTTGTTGATCTGTGCTCTACACAGCATTCTTCGGCCATTTTTGGATTCTAACGTGCATGAACTGATGCGTTCCAGAAATATGACTTTTACATTTTGTTTCTAGCTGCTTCTCCAGTTATGAACTTTGATTCCCACATGTGAACATTAAACCTGCAGAATTTTCATTTTTGTTAGTTAGATTTAACCGACTAATGTTATGCATGGTCATCCTACCACAGGTTCCTTGTCAGGGCTACAAGCTGTTATGCTGACAAATTGCACAGGCATGGTCAACTGTTGTCACCATCGGGGAAACTGGTCCAGAGCATTGCTGTTCAGTGATCTCTAGAGTGAGGACATCATAAAAAAAAAAAGTATCGTCATACAAAAAAAAGTATTTAATGGGGAAAAAAAGTCAATTGGTTATGATGCAATATACATTTAGGGTTTGAATATTTTTCAATATTTAAAGATGGTCTTTGTATACTAATAGATGCAAACCAAGATTGAACTGGCTAAAAAGACTTCTAACCAATAACCTTTTGTTATTACCTTTTGCATAGCAAAATAGATGGTGACCATTTTTTAGTTTGCTGTCCTGAGATCTTTGAAGATAATGCTGTAGGTAATTAGATGTTTGGCTTATTAAAGCGATCAGGTTTAGTTCTGATGCAAACAATGGTTGTAGTGCACAATGTAGAACACTAATAATCCTGAGATTATAGCCCAGCTATAGATAAGCAATTATCTAAAGCCAGTTCTTAGAATAGGGGATATTTAATATTATATCATGCTATATTTTTCATCTGTGTGCTATTGGGGAACATTTCCATTTGCATCCTGTCCCATAGATGCAACTGGCAGTAAGGAAATCTCTATCCAAAGTGATGGATAACGGTCAACATAACAAGCCTTCCCAATGGAAGATTTTCCCTTTTTTTATTTCCCCACCATGTCATTTCTAGTAATGGTCACTAAAGTAAATATAGTGACTCTCTCTAGCGACCAAGCTAAAGTGTGAGCTCTCGGGTATGCTCTATTGACACTGAATATTGCTTTCTTTAATACATGTGAGTAAAATGCTTGTTGCTAAAAAGTGTAAGAAAAATTAAAATTACTGTTGCACTGATTAACAGATTTCAAGGTGGCTTTTTGTACAGTTAGATGTTGCCTAAATATTCATACCCCTTGAAATTTTCCACATTTTGTCATATTACAACCGAAAACGTAAATGTATTTTTATTGGGATTTTGTGATAGACCAACACAAAGTGGCATATAATTGTCAAGTGGAAGGAGACTGATAAATGGTTCAACTTTTTTTTTTTTTTTTTTTTTTTACAAATATCTGAAAAGTGTGACGTGCATTTGTATTCAGCCCCCTTTATTATGATGCACCTAAAATCTAGTGGAACCAATTGCATTCAGAAGTCACCTAATTTAGTAAATGGAGTCCACCTGTGTAATTTAATCTCAGTATAAATACAGCTGCTCTGTGAAGCCCCCAGAGGTTTGTTAGAGAACCTTAGTGAACAAACAGCATCATGTAGGCAAGGAGCACACCAGACAGGTCAGGGATAAAGTTGTGGAGAAGTTTAAAGCAGGGTTGGGTTATAAAAACCTATCAAAAACTTTGAACATCTCATGGAGCACTGTTCAATCCATCATCCAAAAATGGAAAGAGTGTGGCACAACTGCAAACCTACCAAGACATGGACATCCACCTAAACTGACAGGCCGGGCAAGGAGAGCAATAGGAGAAGCAGTCGAGGCCCATGATAACTCTGGATGAGCTGCAGAGATCCACAGCTCAGGTGGGAGAATCTGTCCACAGGACAACTATTAGTTGTGCACTCCACAAATCTGCAAACATGTGGAAAAAGGTGAAAGGTGCTCTGGTCAGATGAGACCAAAATTTAACCGTTTTGGCCTAAAAGCAAAATACTATGTGTGGTGGAAAGCTAACACTGCACATCACCTTGAACACACCATCCCAACCATGAAACATGGTGGTGGCAGCATCATGTTGTGGGGATGCTTTTCTTCAGCAGGGAAGCTGGTCAGAGTTGATGGAGCCAAATACAGGGCAATCTTAGAAGAAAGAAAAAGAGAGAAAAAAGAGAGCGCACCAGCCTAGTGCATTATCCTTGGCAGGTTTATTTAAATTAAAAACAAGATAAAAACTACTCACAAAAGTCGCAGGTAAAATTGCATATCAAACGCACAGAGGCAATAGTTCCAGTGGTAGGCAGCTGTCCAGGTCCCAGGAGGGAGGCACACGGACCGCCGTAAGCCTCAGAGCCTTCAGAAGGTTAAACCTTCGAAACGCGTAAGCCAGCGGCGGTCCGTGTGCCTCCCTCCTGGGACCTGGACAGCTGCCTACCACTGGAACTATTGCCTCTGTGCGTTTGATATGCAATTTTACCTGCGACTTTTGTGAGTAGTTTTTATCTTGTTTTTAATTTAATAAACCTGCCAAGGATAATGCACTAGGCTGGTGCGCTCTCTTTTTTCTCTCTTTTTCTTTCAACACTAGGACAATCCCATCCTTTGAGAGCAGCAAAGCCGAAATCCATAGTCCTTCTTGAACTTTTTTAGCCAACACACCAGTGCGCAAGAGTACTTTTTTCGTTTTTTTATTCAATCTTAGAAGAAAACCTGTTAGTTTGCAAAAGACTTGAGACTGAGGCGGTTCACCTTCCAGCAGAACAACGACCCTAAATATACTGCCAGAGCTACAATGGAAGGGTTTAGATCAAAGCATATTCATGTGTTAGAATGGCCCAGTCAAAGTCCAGACCTAAATCCAATGAAAAATCTGTGGCAAGACTTATAATATTGCTGTTCAGACGCTCTCCATCCAATCTGACAGCTTGATCTATTTTGCAAAGAAGAATGGGCGAAAATGACTCGATGTGCAAAACTGGTAGACATACTCAAACACTTGCAGCTGTAATTGCAGCGAAAGGTGGTTTTACAAAGTTTTCCTTCCACTTCACAACTATGTGCCACTTTGGTCTATTACATAAAATCCCAATAAAACATATTTACATTTTTGGTTGTAACATGACAAAATGTAGAAAATTTCAAGGTGTATGAATACTGTTTGTGTGTGTGTGTGTGTGTGTGTGTGTGTGTGTGTGTGTTTTTTTTAATTTTTGGCACTGTATGTTGAACTAAAGCTAGACACTATTGTGCCATCTCCCAGTGAGCATGCAGGAATGGAGATCAGCAGATGTCTGGAAAATAGTTTTCCAATAGAAGAATTTCATTTGGCAGTGAAAATTTGTAGAGTGGAGGAGTCTCAAAGACCTTTTTAACATTTCTATAAATACTGGTCTGCAGATGTTGGGCTGCTGTCTGCACTTTCTCATGGGAGTGCTTGAGGCCTGTCTGGTTGTCACCAGGCTGTTTTCTATCGCCATTTTAATTGACAAATCTGGTTATTAATTTCTTTTTAGCCCAGTGTCATTCACTTCTACTTTTTTTTTTTTCTTTTTAGGTAAATATGGTATTAGACTTGCACTTGTTCATTATTTTTCAACTGTTGGGTTAACCAGCTTTTTTTAGTGGGTTTTTTGTTGGTTACAGGAGCATATACTTTTCAGATTTCCATACTGCTTGGTATTACTCCATTGCCTATTTTAGATGCAACTCCAGTTTTGTTACAACTAGAAAATGACATGCACAATCGTTTGGGGGATGTGGTGCTGTGACTTGGTGCCATTGCACACATCTAAAGTATGCGGGTGGAGGGGATTTTGCATTGTTCAGATGTAATGTGTTGGTGTTGAGAGGAAAAAACGAATACATTTTGAGGTTTAGTACTATGTGTGGAGAACCAGTTGTACCTGGCAAAAGAATTGTAAGTTCTCCTATCACCTTCTAGGACGGCCAACCTGAGATGAGGGCATCTCCCTACAGGAAACAATCGACAGCTTGTTACAAGTCCCCACCCTTCCCCTTGATCCCCAGTATTGATTGTGTTTCTCCCAAACACCGCAGCATGTTTGTTTTGTTTAAAGACCAAATGACCAGGGAGGGTCTGATGGTCTTCTGTTGAGACAGGTTCTAGGGAGGCCGGGGAAGGCTGAACTAACCTGCAGGCTTGTCCTTCTCACAGGTCGCCCTCAAGGCTGCACCAGCGCTCTTGCCACGGAGTGCTTGCCATCGCTGAATGTGCATAAAATGCCACCGCCAGCCACTCTTCATTTCCTGGAATCCTCTTGCAGGAAGTGCTGCACTCCAAGTCTCACTCTGGTACACAGCCGCATCATAGGAAGTGGGTGGTGCCTGAGGAACAGCCCGACCCAGAAGTGCCAAAAAACCACTGGGAGAGCGGCGTGGAGAGACAGAGCAAGGCGGTTGGCTCTCTGAACTAGCCCCACAAGCAGAACCAGCAGCCCAGGACCCAGCCAACCTCCTCATGGAACAGGAGGAAGGGAAAGCAACTACAACTGCAGGCAGATCCAGGTTGGGGCCCGGTGAGTAGAAACCCCCCTTGGAAAAGGGGGGGTGAGAGGTCCTGGCCTCTAGGGGTCTGAAAATTCCTGGGCCGGCCAGAACAGGCTGGGCTTCACCAATAGCCTTACCCCCCCCCCCCCCCCCGTCCATTACAAGCCTGCAGTTAGGGGGAAGACAGAGTAAAATTACATGTATGCTCTATCTCCTGTCTTACAGAAACCTCCAGTGGAACCCAGGAGGCCCCTGACAAACTGCCTCCCCAAAAAAATGTGGGTACTGTAAGGATAAGCTCCCAAAGTCCCATTCAAAACCCTTCTGTTATAATTGTATCAATAAATTAGCAGTGAAAAAGGCTTCTACTTTGATGAAAGTTTCTTACATCTATGCAGACGGAAATGCTGGCAACAGTCAAGTCTTTCCGTGAAGCCGCCAGGCAGTCAGCAGCCCAGAGTCCTGATCCAGAGGAGCTTTTCCCTAGAGAAGGCACATCCTCCCAGGAAAGCCTCTTCGGAGAGGGACCTAGTGCTCTCCTCTCACCCTCAGTCAATGCCACTAGCTCATTTAGAGGAGGAAGAGGAGGATGAGGAGGATGTGGGGAAAATAGAAAGTCCGGTCAGACCACAGCTCAGATGGGGAGATGGATCCAGACCAGCTAAATGAGACACAGGAGGATGCAAGGTTAAGGAGACACCTCTTCACCCTGGAGGATCTGGATGGGCTCCTTCAGGCAATATATGCCTCGGAGATTCCAGAAACCCCTAGAGTAATCTCTGCGCAGGACAAGGTATACAGGGGGCTGAGCAAGGCTCAATCCAGGGTGTTCCCACTCCATCAATCCCTAAAGGATCTGATCCTACAGGAATGGAGGGAGCCTGAAAGGAGAATTGTCAGATAAAAAAACCTGGAAAAGGAGATTTTCCTTTAAAGAGGATGACCAGGAGACTTCCTCCTCAGCTAAAACGGTCGCATTAATCAACTCAGCTAGAAGAGCTGTCTGGATTAAGGCCTAGAAGGGAGAATATGGTATTAGACTTGCACAGGGTAAACTATTCGGCCTTCCCTTTCAGGGCCCGTTGCTGTTTGGCCAGGGCCTGGGCAACGTTCTGTCTAAGTCCTCAGAAATGGGTAAAAAATTCCCAGTAAAGCCCCCAAAAAAGTAGGAATTTTTCGTGGCCCCCCTGGGCAACTGCAGCATAGAGCCAAAAAAGAGCCCAAAAGAAGGTGGGGCTATGGTAGGAGAAGGCAAAAACAAATATATATTTTCATCAGAGTTGGTTATTATTATGTTTGTGTTTGGGGTCACCCAAGCACAGCGCATAACTTGTAAATCAATTGAACAACTCGCTAGGTCGGATGTCATTCAACTACAGGGAGCTCAAAGCAGTGGGAGGAGGCCCTGAAAGCCTTTCAAGAAAGCATCATGAGCAAGGAGGTTCAAGTAAGCTCCTTCAATGCCACTGTCGTAGCCTACTTGAGGCACCAGGTCCTGACCCCTTCTAGAATTATCCAAGGAGATCCTGGACTGGGCCGAGGGGAAAAAGTTCTCTCCATATCAGCTGTCCACATAAAGGGCGGACTTCCTCAGCCGTCAGCCGATAAAGCAGGGGTAATGGGAACTAAACCCCGAGGTATTTCAAACTCTGGTGCAGTGCTTTGGAAATCTGGAAATAGATCTGTTCGCCAACCGGCAAAACAGGAAGGTAAAGAGATTTCTCCATTTCACAAGAGAGGGAGTCAGAAGGCTTGGATAAACTGACTCAGACCTGGCAGTGCAGGTTGGCATACGCCTTCCCATCCCTAGCACTGATTCCGCAGGTCTTTCAGAAGCTCAACCAGTCCCCAGGCCAGCTCCTCCTGATAATACCCTGGTGGCCAAGAACAGGTTGGTTCGCAAGCTTAAGATCCATGGCAGTGGCAGAGCCATGGAAGCTCCCGAACAGGCCGGATCTTCTCGGGCCAGTACTACACCCAAGGCCAGAAGTTTTCCAGCTGACAGACTGGTTAGTGAGCGCCAGATCGTAAAACGTAAAGGCTGCTCAAAGAGTAATTGCCCTCCTGAGCAGAAAACCAGTGACTAAAAAGATTTACTCAAATTTGGAAGACTTTCTGTTCCTGGGGAAAAGAAACAGATGACCTCCATCACTGTTCCGGTTATCCTGGAGTTTAGTTTCTCCAGGACAGAGTAGACAAGGGCCTAGCGGTCAGCACCCTTCGGGTTCAGATAGTGGCCCTCTCGGTCTATCTTGATACAAGACTGGCAAAGGAAGACCTCATTAAGCGTTTCTTAGTGGCCAGGGAAAGTTTTTTTTTTTTTTTTTTTTTTTTTTTGTACTTTTTTCCACTTCGCAATCATCTAAGCGAGGATGGCGTACCTTTTCCTACCCCCTCGCACAGCCTCTTGGAAAAAATGACATGTCTCAGGAGGTTTCGGGCCCATTCACAAATTGCTGTGAGCTTGTGCATGCGCAGTGGGGGAGCCAACTATGGTTCTTCTGGCAGCCACAGCTTGCTCCCATATTCAAGATGGCAACACCGGGGTCCCACAGGAGTAAGAACAGCCTGCAGGAAAACCCTGCTGGCCCCAGGCACTGGTAAGTACATGATGGTTTTTTTTTTTTTTTCAATGTTTACAAGTGTATACACATGTCTTCAGATGCAGATTTTTCATTAGATGTGAAGGCAGTGTATGTTTGCACTTTATGTGAATGGCTCCAGTGTAAACAATACACCTGCATTCAGATCTGTAAATAACTGTTGTAAATGTGCTTTTTAGGCCCAAGTGTATGGGGCCTTATCAATACCAATTTCGTTCTGAATGGTGATGTATTCAGGACATCTGATCACACTCCTGTAGTTAAAGTGATTCTAAAGGCAGGCCATTTGTTACCCTAATAAATTCCCTACATTAAGGTAAAAAATGTCCATTTAGTTGTATTGCTTTCGCGTGTGCCCCCCCCCCCCCAACTACTTAAATACTTACTGGAGTCCTATCTCAATCCAGTGCTGTGCCCACCAGCAGCAGTGCTGCTCTTGCTTGTCTCGCGGGACTCGGTGGGAGCTATTGGGGCAGCTTGACTAGTGCCCATCGGTTAGAGGAGAGCAGACGATTATACAGAGCGGGTATTCAAAATACTCCTAATTACTGTGTCACAAGTGACCATGTCTCAGACACTCAAACTTCGGGACAACTATTTATATAAAGAAAAAAACGTAATTTATGCTTTTTGTCTGAGCCCACCTTTAAAGAATGTCTGTCTTTAAAAGCCACAGCTGTCGAGCGCATAAATGCTTTGGTATCTTTTGGTAAAGCACAACATAGTATATAGTGCACAGGAGTCAGAAGTAACATGCGACGCAAAGTAGAACACAGCAGTTGGGAGGAGAGAGGTGGGAGAGAGATTGTATTTCGATCCATGAACACTGCCAAAATATCAAGGAAAGCCCACAAATTGATTTGCTAAGTGTGTGGCTTTTGTTTTTTTTGTCAGTGACTACATAGATATATGTAAATGGAAGGGCCAGGCCATGTATTTTTTATTCTCAATCTTATATAAATTTTGTATTTAGCTTTTAAGCTGAGGGAAAGTGACCAAAGAAATACAGTAGGTTGAGCTCAGATCAACAAGTTGAAGGGACGATTTACGATGGATTGCTGGCCTTTGTACACTTTATTTTGTATATAACTTTATTAAATTTGTGTATTTCGCTTACAAATGCCTTTTACACTTGCTGTTGTAGGAATCATGTCACTAGACCTTTCTACACACTGTATACAGAAGATATATTTCCAAAGAACTCTTGGAAATATTAACTTCGTTATGTTTTGCACAACTATAGCATATTTGTAATCTCTTCGCATTACATGATATCTTACATAATTCATAGTTAATAAAAATGTTTAGTGCTATCAAAAACCCCAAAGCCCACACTTCCAGCCTCCAGGTCCACTTGGCACTTCTGTTCCTGACTTTTTTTTTTTTCACAATCATATTTACCTAGGTGCATGCAGCATCGGTCCCCTGTTGGCTCGAACATTGAGGTTCTCTAGGCTCAGTGAGCTGGTGACTATTAGTCACCAGCTCTCTGCTCTGCCTCCCTCACTCACTGGAGCGTTGGGCTGTGGAGGGGGTTGGAGCGGCTGGCTCAGGCTCTCAGTGGCCCACTGGCCCAGGCATGTGGGTGGACCCCGACTCTATTATCACAATCTTGCCTGAGCCTGGACCGGCTCTGTGACGTCAGCGGACTTCAGCCTGCTGTCTGCTGAAAACGGGACATATAACTGCAGAATGGACTGCACTCCACTTTATTATCTCAAATATACCAAATGACTCCTAGTTTGTTTGGTTGAAATACTTAATGCACGTTTTCTAATGGAAAATAACATTTTATTGCAGGGATGCTCAAAATCGGACTTGTGTCTTAGTGCTGACTTCTGGGAAAATCAGTAAGCCAATCGCACATGCAGGAAATGACATTTCTGGGGGGTGTTCTGCACCTCTATGTACAGAACGCCCTCAGGTTACGACAATGCATTGCAATTTATAGAGAATGACAGTACTGCATATTAAAGCGGAACATCGCCCAAAATGAAGTATTTGTAAAGTGAAGTATTTAGGATCTGCAGGTTGATCATTGCCAGCTAGATTGCCTGTCAACAGAGGTGACGTTCACCCATGCATGGGTAAAATTACGTAATGTGCCATGCTATTAAGCCCCCCATGTGGGAACTTAGAAGTTGACAGTGCAGTCCTGACGGGCAACTTTTCCATTACATTACACTGCTTGTTTTTTTTTCTTTTTTCCAAGCTATCATATGCCAGAGGTGTTGTACACAGTTTGCAGTGACCACTTATTAGTTGCTGAGAACTGGTATGACGTCCCAGCATCCCTGTGGGAGTATGAATATTTATTGTTCCTATTAAGTCAGAAGTGATATGTCTTGCTCCATGGAGCAAATAAAATGGCATGGCAGTTTATTGGTACATTCTGTGTTTTTTAAAATGTCTATGACTAGATTAGTCCCACAAGGTCTCTAATATATTTAAAGCCACTGTACTTTTAAAACTAGTCCTGTTTCATTTCTAGTTCTTCGAGTCAATTAAAGCGGTAATGCATATACAGCTTGGGATGATGTGAACGTTTGGATAGTCCCGTGACTTTCCCTTTGCACAGGACGTTATTGCTCTGTCTTTTTCCCACAGCCATATGCAGCATATCCCTGTAGACCTATACTGTGAAATGTGCTGTGCTTATTGATGGTTCACATGTACAGGCTGCGGTGTATGCAGAAGATTTACAGCACAATTAAAAAGCTGTTTTCCACTCATTTTTGTTTTATGGGCATTCACTGAAACAAATTGCCTAATATATACATTTTAGCAATAAAGGTACTTTTTTTTTCAGTAGGTATCCTAGCTGTGCAAAATCACTTAAATGTCAGCTTTCTGAAGGCAAGGTAATGAAGGAGTTCATTTTTTTTTTTTGGCAAAGCAAAGGTTTAAACAAGAACACTACAGTGCCCTGTTTGTCTCTGACACTTTGTTATTAACCTGATCAAAATACTTCAGAACCCGAAGGCGGGATGGAGTAAATGAGACTGGGAGGTTTCCTGAGTATTTCCTGCAGTTTCCGGGATGTTGGGCACTTTCAAAGGTCTATTTAAGACCTTTTTAGAGTTGGAATTTAAGGGCAATACTGTGAATTTAAATATTGCAGCAGCTTAAAACCCATGTTCAGTGTTAAATCTCCCCACAGCTTATAAAGTTAAATGTATCTGTGTTCAGGTGATTTGAAGCAGCAAAGTGGAGAAAGTGGGGACTTTCCAGTTTTTTTTTTCTAATGTAATGTGCCTTGACACTTAAAAGACTTCTTTGTGAAAGGACATGTAACGTGTTGTGTTTTTTTCTTCTTATGGCCTTCCTGAACTGACTCCAGAGTTTGTCCTCTGAATTAAAGCAATATGGAATGAACAAACTCGTATGAACTTTGTGATGCCAGTATTTTGAAATATTATATATCTGTGTTGCATGCTTCAAGAGTAAGCGCTAAGCTTAAGAATAAGGCTGCATTTGTTTTCCTTTTACAGCCGGTCAATAAAATGTGTGCGTTATGAACCTTTTTTTAATCTTGATACTGTGCTGCTTGTTCTCGCTTCTGAGCAGAAACCATTCCCACCAGTGCTTTTAAAATGTACCCTTTTTATTGTGCCAAGAAACTATTTTTTTTTTTTTTTTTTTGTGAACAAAATGTAGACTTTTTTTGTTTAACAGTTCACTACTGCCCGTGCTGTATGAAAGGTCCGTGCTCGGTTTAAGCTTTTAAGATTTTTTTTTTCCCACTTGGAATACTGGGGTTAAAGTGACTCTAGACTGGTTTAAAAAGGGGGAAAAAATCAGCTAAAGTATGCTTAGTGTTACTAAACCCACAACAGTAAAATCAGTCTCTGTATGCAGTAGTAAAGTATGCTTGTTATACTCACTGTGGAACCTAAGGGGGCTAATCCTCCGCCTTGTGTAAAAAGGCTGCTTTATCTTGCATGCACAGATCCTCTTCTTCCACTGACTCCAGAACATGTCTGGATAAGACGGAGCCTTTGGAGTCAGGCTGCACATGCTCAGTTTGGTGTGTATTGCTAGAGAGGCTTTTTCTTGGGAGAGTGCATGTGATCAGCACAGGGCCGCTCGGCATTGTCCAGAGGGTCAGCAGCCTTGCGGCCTCATAGAACAGCTCGGTGCAGTATGAAAACTCCTCCTACAAGCTTCACCAGGCACTGATAGAAATCACAGGATTGCAATATACTGCTGATGAGAAGGGTATTTAGCAGTTTATATTTACTAAAATAATTGCATTTCCATGTTCTGTGTACTGTGGGAGACCAGACATAGTGAATGCAGGGTCCTGGGTTTAGTAAAACTTTAAAACATTTCTAAAGGCATTTTTTGCAATTTGTAATAAACAAAGCGGTTAATAAACATGTTAATCTGCTCTATGCATTAATATTGCAAAGCGGCCCCAAACTTCTTCTGGGGTCCCCTGCTGCCGATCTTGGCTGCTTCTCTTCTGTGTCTGCCCTCCGTAGCAAACCCCTTGCTGTAGGGACAGATTTTGGGGCTCACTCTTGAGCCAGGCTGTGTGCGTTCATTGACACACCTAGCACGGCTCGATCCTGCCCCCAGCTAACTCACTGGATTTGACTGATAGTAGCAGGATCTGATGGCTCCTGTTGCTTTCAAACCTTTTTAACTTTAAACACCTTCTGTTGCTCCTAGCTGCTTAAATTCTTTTTTTTTTCTGCTGTGATCTTGCAGCAGTAAAGTCCCTCTGTAAGATTGTAGCCATCTGGTCTTGCTTGCTTCTCAGATGGACTATGGGATTTGGTGTGTGTGTGTGTGTGTGTGTGTGTGTGTGTGTGTGTGTGTGTGTGTGTGTGTATAGCAGTGTACATGATCACAGTGACTGTGTGCTACTTGTTCCTAATAAACTGAAGGGAAAAGGAGAGGTTCAGGAGCTCAGGATTTTTTACAAGTGGGCAGAAAAACACAGTAAGAGTAATGTAGATTACAGGGCCATTAAAGCAGAGCACCAGTCTGACGTTAAAATTAAGTCGTCCGCTACAAAAACTGTAGCAGCTGACTTTTAATCAATGGCCACTCTCCTGTCCCTTGATCCAGTGATGTGCTCACCCCAGTTGTCATACCTGTGTCCTCCCTCACCGGCATCTTTACTATAGGCCGCAAGCTGTCACAGCCGGGTGCCCACTGCACATGTGCGAGCAGCTCTGTGACTGGACCCAAATTCTTCTGGGACCTGTCGTGTCACGGAAGACTTCGGGAGGGGAAGGTAGGAGAACTTCTGGTTCTGACTGCCTAAGGTGCCCAAGTCCTCAAAAGCTCCTCAATTTCACAAGCAGGAGCTGGGGAGGCCTTAAAGCGCAACTTCCCCTTTTTGGGTGAAGCTCTGGTTTAAGTGGTGGATGGGCATCGCTTACATTTTTGAAAAGAACAATTTTTCTTTATGCATTACGAGACATAGGCTAATATTCATTACCTACTGGGTTATACTTAATCTCCAGGTAAATGGACACTGGCAGACCAAAGGTCTTTAGAAAGGAAGTAATCCCCTATATAACCCCTCCCATACAAGTACTTCAGTATTTTGCCAGTGTCTGCAAGGTGGATGGGCATGTTTGCGCCATCTCAAGCTCCAGGTCTTGAAGTCCCAGCACGGTTCTAAAATCAAGGGATTCACCAGATCTATTTGAAACCAGATTTTATGCCAAGATAAATGGTACCCGAGCCTCGCAAAAGATGCAAGGATCCTGCGAGGTTTTGCCTGTAATGCGACCTCCGGGCGCTGGGCCCTGCGAAATGGAATCCTGGACACCACAGAGCTAAGGCATTCCTGTAGAGTGCTGTACAGGTCCAAGGGAGTGGACCCTAAAAAGCCAGTCCTTGAAGGTCCCCAAGTGATAGTAACCTGCCGTGGTGGATGAAGATTGGGCTGTTAGTTTCTAAGGTTGCCCTGTGCCAGGATGGGTAAGTGAAATCCCCCCTTATTTACTTATTGTGGGGTGCCCCATGTATGCAACAATCTGTCAATTTAGCTAAGGCTGGTCACCTGTGTAGCGGTGACCACAGGGTGGAGTTTGGGCTAGCTGCTGGTGTTTGAATTGGAGTACCTTTTTTTTTTTTTTCTTTCTGTTGTCTTTTGCTGTTTTTCCTTATGGAGAATCCACGCACAGAGGTGCGCCATTGCTCAGCTTGGTTCGCCATGGCGCATGTGCATTCGCCAGAGTGCATTAACGTTCATAGCTGTTGGCAGCCATGGCGCACGCGGCTTGCCACGCAGTATGTTGTGTGTACTGAGCCGTGCATGTGTCGTAGCTCTAAAATGGAGCACGAGGATTCGTTCGTGCATGTACACAGCCACGTGTGCGCCTATGTGCAGACCGTCCCTAAGCACAGCCATCTTATTTAAACTGTAAATGGCTAACACGTCACGTGAGTCACCAGGTGTTGGTTGGCAGGTTAAAGTGCTTAGCAGGATTGATGCATAGGGGCTTGGTGAGCCCAATTAAAGGGTCTCCCTTCTGGGGTATGTAAATACTGACAGTTGTGCGGTCGTGTGACCCTGTACCCAAATAAAACAGTCCTTTATTTTTCCCACAAATGGAGCTTTCTTTTGGTGGTATTTGAACACCTCTGCGGCTTTTATTGTTTGTGCTATAAACAAAAAGCGATGATTAAAAAAAAAAACATTTTTACTTTTTGCTATAATATATATTCAAAGATTTTTTGGAAAATGTATTTTTTTCATCAGTTTAGGCCAATATGTATTCTACTGCATTTTTTATTTATTTATTTTTTTTAACAAATATGTAGAAGGTGTGTATATTGGTTTGCGCAAAAGTTATAGCATCTACAAAAGGGGGATATATTTATGGCATGAGTTTTTTTTTTAATTTTTTTTTTTATTTATCTTTTTACTAGTAATGGCGGCGATCTGCGATTTTTAGCGGGATTACCTAGGGAGTGTTTCTAACTGTGGGGGGCATGGGACTGCCTAGAGGAGGAGACCGATCACTGTTAATCAGTAGAAGCAGGAGATATCTTTCCTCCCCTGACACATCTGTTCTGTCTATTTACATTGACAGATCTCCGTTCTGTCTGTCTGGAGTGATTGCAGGTGGCCAGCAGGCATCGCAATGGCCAGTCATGCGCTCCATCTTCACACCGCAGGCAGGCACCCCAGCGCTCTTAAGGCATCCGACGTACAGTTATGGCGATTTTCACCCAGGTTAGCCAACCTGCCAGTAGAACTGTGGTGGCTGGTCCTTAAGTGGTTAAACAAGAACCTAACTTGTCCAGTGGATAATGCACAGGGCTTGAAAGACCCTGTTGACAAGAAACCTGGAGTCCTTATTTAAAGGCTTCTTTTTCCTTGGCCAGTTCAGCTATTCAGCCAGCTGTCGCAGCAATTGGAGTCTGCCAGACCTTTAAAGGATCAGGACAGACCTAACCAGGAGGATGATCTTGCTGAAAATAGGGCAGATATTCCTCGAGTGCTGTGTTTTGCTGTAGATGCCTTTAAAAGGATTCTAGACACAAAGTGTCTCGTTTGGCTTCTCTGTCTATACACATGCGCAGACTTTTATGTGGCTTAAGAACTGGCAGGGTTTCCCTTTCATGGGGGAATGTTTGGTGATCTGGACAAATGCATCCAAAGGTTTTCCGGAGGAAAGTTCTTCCTGTAAAGAGAAGGACCAGGCATCCTCGTTAAAAACCTCGGACTTTCTCATGTATATCGGCACCAAAGCAGTTTCGCCTCCAACAGTGCGCTTGAGCCAGGGGTAAGTTGCAGGGTCAGAAATAACCCTAGGTCCAGATCTCTTCTAAACCCGGCACCAAGCCCTCATTTTGAGGGGATGCCCCTGCTCTATCTGCTGGGCGGGAGGCTGCCCCAATTGGCAGACATTTGGAGAACAGTGGTGTAGGACGAGTGGGTCACCTCCAACAGTGTCTCAGTTATTAACTGGTTTCTAAGATCCAACATTCCTACTAGAGCAGTTGGTGCATCAGGGAGTGATCATACAGGTTCCTATGTCCGAAAGAGGCACATGGTTTTATTTGAACCTGTTCAAGGTTCTAAAGCCAAATGGGGACAGAAGGCCAATCTTGGACCTAAGATCCCTGAAACATCTGTTAATCCAATTGTTCAGGCTGGGGTCAGTCCTCTCGGTAGTAGCCTCGCTTCAGCTGGGAGACTTCTTGGCCTCCATTGTTATCAAGGACGCATATTTACGCATACCTATCCTTCAACCTCATCAGAGGTTTCTGTGATTTTACAGTAGAGGACTGTTATTTCCAGTTTGTGGCACTGCCCTTCAGGCTTGCCACAGCACCTTGAAGCGTTTACAAAAATCCTAGCACCTATACTGGGTCTTACAAAGGCCCAGGGGATCCTGGTGTTAGAATATTTGGATGACCTCTTGCTCAGAGATCACTCAATACAGGCCCTGGAACAGTGTATCCTGCATAGTGTGGTATTTAGAAGGCCTGGGCTGGGTCATAAATACCAAAAAATCAGCCTTGAGACCAGCTCAGTCTCAAGTTCTAGGTCTGATCCTGGATACGGTACAGGCAAAGGAACTTCTGCCCCTCGTAAAGATCTGTGCCCTGAAGGATCAGGTAAAGGGCACTAGGCAACCCTCCATTCGGCTCTGTATTAGTCTTCTGGGAAGGATGGTGTCCTCCCTTTCAAGGCAGTTCCCTATGCTTAATTCCATTCCAGGCCTATACAACACAACATCTTGTTGGCTTGGAACAGGAGAGCTTAAGCCCTTGAATACCCCATGTCCTTATCTCCCTGGGCACGCCTAAGCTGGTGGTTGCAGGATCCAAACCTGCAAAAGGGGAGATCCTTCCTCCCGGTGTCTTGGAGCGACCCTAGAGGGGCTCACAGCTTAGGGGAGATGGTCAAGGGGGGAGCCTTCCCATCAACATCCTGGAGCTACGTACAGTCCTGGATGGTGGAGCTTCAGGACTGCCCTATCAGGGTTCAGTCTGACAATGCCACTGCAGTGGCTTATATCAACCACCAGGGTGGTACCAGGAGCCAATCAACTCAGGAGGAGGTGAACCACATATTAACCTGGGCAGAGGTCCTTATCCCAGAGTAGAGAACTGGAAGGCAGATTATCTCAGCCGCCTGCAGATCTGCCCTGAGGAATGGTCCCTACACCCAAACGTGTTTTGGGATATCTGCCAGCGTTGGATGGCCAGGTTTATCAAGCTACAGCAGTTTGTCCTGGACAAGGACAAGTCCCAGACTTGGTGATTGGAGTAGATGCTCTAGTAGTGCCATGGGACCAGCTCTACCTGGCTTATGCTCTCCTCCTTCAACATTTCTTGTGCAGGATTCGGAGAGGGGGTTCCAGTCATCTTGGTGGCACCTGCCTGGCCCAGAAGGCCCTGGTTTCCAGAGATCGTGAGACTGGCAACAGACAGGCCATGGATGCTTCTGCACCGCCCCAATCTGTCTCAAGGTCCTATATTCCACCCCAATTTACAGTCTCTAAATTTGACGGCATGGTTATTGAAGCAGGGTGTTAAAGGATCGTGTGATCTTGGGACCGGTGTTGTCTACCCTAGTGAATGCCAGAAAAACAGCCACTAGGAGGATCAATTATAGGATCTGGAAAGCCTATATTGCTTGGTGTGAAGCCAGAAAATGGCATAAGGAAATTATTCCGGACGGCTGCACTTCCAAAAATCCTTTTATTGAAGCTTCATATGAGCAAGTGGTTGACAGAGGGAGCAGGGGAAGAGAGGTAGACACGTTTTGCGGAAAAGTTAGCGCTTAGTCATTGCCTATATTACTTGGTGTGGAGCCAGAAAATGGCATCCTCAGAAATATGTGATTGGGAGAATTCTTTTCTACAGTCAGCTGTTGAAATCAGATTGGCTTTGAGTACAATTCGGTCAGATTCCGGCCTTGTCAGTATTATTGTAAAGGCCCTTAGCCTCCCATTCACTGATCCGAACCTTGCAGGGGATAAGTTATTTGCTCCCCCCCCCCCCCCCCCCCCCCCAATTAGGTCACCTTTCATGCAGGGAACCATACTTGATCCTTCACCACGACAAGGTTGTGCTACGACCTGTTCCATCCTTTTTGCCAAAAGTGGTGTCTGCCTTTCATTTAAATCGGGACATTGTTTAGCCTTTTTTCTCTCAGCCTCGTTCGGCAGAAGAAACTACCTTCTTTTTAGATGTAGTGCGAGCAGTCGGTTTGTCTAGATCTGCGGAGATCTGAGGAGCAGTCCTTTTTTTTTTTTTTTTGGTTTTTTTTTTTTTTTTTTGCCAGAAGGACCCAAGAAAGGGCAGGCAGCTTCCAAGACTTCAATTGCCCATTGGGTCCGTCAATTGGTCATTCAGGTCTACGGTCTGAAACATAAAGCTCCCCTCTTCAGGGTGAGAGCTCATTCTGCCAGGGGTGTAGGAACCTTTTTGGGCTTTTCGCCATCAGGTATCTGTGGCTCAGATTTGTAAGGCTGCTACCTGGTCTTTAGTGCATAAGTTCACAAAATTTTATCAAGTGGCTGTTCGTGCAGCCGAGGATTCAGCTTTCGGCCGCAGTGTGCTGCCGTATAAGGTCTGATGGCTATTGTTTGGCAGGGTGTCTCCCCTCCAGGCTATTGCTCTGGGACATCCCAGTAGGTAATGAATATTGGCCTAACTCTGTGTCCCATGATGCATGATAAAATATATAGGATTTTTGTTCGTCCTACTTGCCTGTAAAATACTTTTTGAGTAAATCACGGGACAGAGGTCCCTTTTTTTTTTTTTTTTTTTTTTTATTTATTTTTGGGGGATTCAGTGCTTGCTACAAAACTGAAGTACTTTCTGTATGGGAGGTGTTATTTAGGAGATCACTTCCTGTTTAAAGACCTTTGGTCTACCAGTGTTCATTTACCTGGGATGAAGTATAACCTAGTAGGTAATGAATATTAGTCTAACTGTTCCGTGATGTAAGCAAAAGGATTTTACAGGTAAGTATGACGAAAAAATCATATTTTAGTGTCACTTCATTGCCCTAAGAGTGCTTAATGAAGCAGTGTCATGCACAGTTTTGTGTGTGAAGGAATAATTATTTGCATGAACTATTACCCTTTGATTGCCCTAGATGTTAACCTCTTCCCAGCCAGTGTCATTAGTACAGTGACAGTGTACAGTATATATTTTTATATTTTTATCACTGTATTAATGTCACTGATTCCCACAAAGTCAGATTGCCCACCATACTATCATAGTGTGTATATATGTATGTATGTATGTATTGCCCAAATTCATCAATATACACTTATAAGAATTCTCATTTACCAAAAATATTTAGCAGAATACATATTGGCCTAAATTTATGAAGAAAATTGATTGTTACAAAAAAAATGTAATTTTGTCAAAATGATTAGTCTTTTTTCATTTATAGTGCAAAAAATAAAACCAGAGGTGATCAAAAGCCACCAAAAGAGCTTTTTGTGGGGAAAAACATGATATAAATTTCATTTGTGTACAGCGTTGCATGACCACGCTATTGTCAGTTAAAGTAACTTGGTGCCAAAAAGCAAAAATGGCCTGGTCATGAAGGGGGAACTGCTAACACTGCTCAATTTATTCATTCCTATATACAACCAAGTTGGGAGCTCAGATAGCTTAAGCTGGTCCCACACTAGTAGAATTGTTTAAACACCTTTTTTGCTTTTTCTCATGTCAGTGGGGTCAAACTGATCTTGATTTTTGACAATTTTAATAGTAAAGGTTTAACATTTAATTTTAGAGTGAAAACTGCAAACTTTTCGTAAGTCGTTTCAACTCCCTAAATTAGACATTTTTGTTCTTCAGTGGTTTATGAATGTTCTGTGAAAAAGTATTGATGGGGGTTAATGGCGCTCCCTTAAGGGGGGGGGTGGGTATATTAATGAATAAAGTGGATAATACTATACCATACACAGAAAGTTAAATACCACTAGTGTACACAAATCTCATTGCCCATACAATGAATGTACCATCAAAAAAGTGAACAAATGAAAAGTATTAATAAAAAACATCCCATCCACATATAGTGGGTAAGTGTAGAGTGCTGACCAATTGTGAATAAATATAAAGTGCTGACCAATTATATATATATATATATATATATATATATATATATATATATATATATATATATATATATATATATATATATATATATATATATATATATATATATATATATATATATATATATATATATATATATATATATATATATTGCATGTGCAATCTCTGACAATAGTCCAACGTGCTCCAACAGTTGATATCAAATGCAAACTTACGTCATTTCCGGGTACGGAGCTAGCGAGCCTGGGACGCAGCTGGACCGCACGCCGCGGGAAAGCTCTTCCTGGTATCGTTTTTACCCATGGTGTAGTGTTGGTTTTTATTTTTGTTCCCATATGGGGATTAGTTTATTTTAATAAAGCCTTTTAATATATACTACACTATGAAGTGATATTTTTTCCTATGAGGATTTTTTCTCTGGCGATTCCCCTTCTTGGATGTGGTGGTGGAAGCTGCTATGGATTGACTTGGGAATCCTGGGATAGAGGAGAACCATACTTCAGCAACCACGGGACACCATCCATGAGGACGGCATTGGAATCTTATAGTGCCTGCCACCCCTGTAGGGGTATTGGGAGTTGGTGAGTGGGGAGCACAGAAGCCACTGATTTCCTTCTTTGTGGGCACCACAGTCACCAATGCAGGTGGAACTTTGTTTTGCTATCCACATATATTTTTTTGATTAGACTTTTTGAACATTTTATTTTTTCCTACTGGTTTGCATTTGATATCAACTGTTGGAGCACGTTGGACTATTGTCAGAGATTGCACATGCACTATATATATTAGCATATAATTGGTCAGCACTTTATACTTATTCACAATTGGTCAACACTCTACACTTACCCACTATATGTGGATGGGATGTTTTTTATTAATACTTTTCATTTTTTCACTTTTTTGATGGTACATTCATTGTATGGGCAATGAGATTTGTGTACAGTGGTATTTAACTTTCTGTGTATGGTATAGTATTAGCCACTTTATTCATTAATATACCCCCCTTAAGGGAGCGCCATTAACCCCCATCAATACATTCTCACATCTTTAGCCCTACGTGGGTCTAAATAGGGGAGGCAGCACACCTTCTCTGCCCTTTTCTTCTTTCTTCTTTTTTCTAACTTGTTTTCTCCCTTCTTTTTCTTTCTCTTCTTGGTCCTCTTTTTTTGTTTCCCTTTCCCCTCTCTCTTTTCTCTTTCCCCTTTTGGATCACTCCCACCTTTTTTTTTTTTTCCCTTTATCTGTCCGTCCTAAGCGCGGAGCCTTTTGTGTTTATGAATGTTCTGTGCTTTTTTAAAGTGGTCAGCTGTTTGGGGGATCAGCTCTAGCAAACCATATACACTGTCTATAAATGAAGAATCAAATGGCTGTCCCTATGTTTTTGTTATAATTGTAAACTTGTGGTTTCTCCAGGCAAGGTGTAGCAGTGTGGAGACTTTTAGCACTGACCTTGCTGATGCAGGGTTAAGGTCTCAGTACATTTTTAAGTTTGTGCTGGGGCACAGTTTTTTAGAAGTTACATTACAGTTCCACACATTTATGGGTTCAGTTGTTACCATGAGCGTAGTACAGAGTATCGCTGATCTACAGAGTCTTCAGCAGTTCTACTGACATAAAAAACCCAGTATATAGACCAAATGACCAGGAAAGTTAAATTGGCTCCCAGTTGGTGAATACCGCTTACTGTTTATTTTTGAGGCACTTTTGTGTAGTGCTTACTTGTTCATTTCTTCCTCTTAACCAAGATCTTGGGCGTTATTTATCAAAACCACTTTAAAGCTCCTCCCAGTGCTGTAGCCGCTTGGCCACACCCACTATTCTTAGGTCTTTAACAATACTAGGAGCGCCTTTGAGTTGCAGAGTCTGGTGTGTTTCTATATTAGATCATAAAGGGGTGTTGGTGGTCACATAATAGCAGGTTAAGGGGGCCAGCTATGCAATCTGGTAAAGTTGAATAACTTGTGGGACATGATTTGTGGTTGAAATTGTGTGTGTGTGTGTGTGTGTGGTTTTTGTTAAACTTGATGGCATGGTTGGTGTTCTCTTCAGGCCTGCTACCCTGCCGAGCAATTTTTTTTTTCCCAGCTCAGTTTGTTAGTCTCAATCATAGGGGGTCACCTTTTTATTCCAAAGATTTAAGGAGCTGTAACATTGGAGTGGCTTAATGAAGTTTGGGAACGATGTAGTGCAATTGCAAATGGGTTGGCATTGTTTTTTATGGAGCTGTTTTTTTTTTTTTTTGTTTTTTTTTAATTGTTTTCAAGAATGCAAAGATTGCAAAATCAAGCCTATAAACAATACATCAACAGAGACCGTATACGGCACAGAGCACACAAAAAAATGGTTGCAGCGTACAGAAAAGAACAGGAGAAAAAGAATAGAATAAAGTTGTGGGAGAGAGGTGTAGGGTAAGGTTCAGAGGAGGAGGTGGCAGGGCAAGGAGGATTCTTTGGATCCACATGTAATAGCAAGAAAACATACAATGAGGTGACTGTCAATTCCTCATTCCATGGGGGGCACTCGTGCGGGCGGGCTCCCGAGTCCTGCTGCTGTATCCATTGACACAGCAGGACTTGGCCCCGCCCCGGGCTCCCGTGTCACTGGATTTGATTGACAGCAGCGGGAGCCAATGGCTCCTGCTTCTATCTATCGAATGAGGACTCGATACAGCGGCTTGAGCTGCTGTGCTCGCCTCCGTCACTGGAATAATCGAGTTCAGGTAAGAATAAAGGGGGTGGGTCTGGTAGGCTACTGCAGCAAAAAAGTTTTTTTACCCTAATGCATAGAATGCATTAGGGTGAAAAACCGTGAGGGTTTACAACCCTTTTTAAGAAGCGCTTCACTTGGTTCCATAGAGCACTATCACTGGAAAAGAATGTGCTTTGAAATGCTTTAAAATTGCGACCATTGTGTTTGAACAGCATCACGGGTCCATCCAGGTGTGGAAGTATTTACCTTGTTTTGGACAGCCACAAAAGTAGGTAGACTGCTAGGGGGCTGGTTATCATATACTATCAAGGAAGCGTCTTCTAATTGGTTTCGATTGCTGATTCATTGTGAGAACATGATCTTGTTTGAGTTATTTTGAGGGGACAGCAATTTTACACTGTTATACAAGCTGTACAACTCACTACTTTACTACAAAGTGTCATTTCTTCAGTGCTGTCACATGAAAAGATATATTTACAAAAATGTGAGGGGTGTACTTTTGTGAGATTGTGTATGTATGTATGTATGTATGTGTATGTATGTATGTGTGTATATATATATGTATGTATGTATGTGTATATATTATAATATTTTTAGTGCACAGAATCGAAAAACTAATTTTTAGTTGGTCAAACTAACCTAAAAATTTACTGCTGGCATTTGTGGTGCCCAGAAGTCCCCATGTTAATAATCAGAGCCTGTAGATACCTGAATCTGAGACACGTGGTGTACATAAGGCCTCTGCTTTTTTCCAAATCAAATGGGACCCACTTGCTGCCATTGAATTATCAAATACCAACAGTTGTACTGCTTCCAGAGATTTGATATCTGGAATTTGACAGCTGACTGATGGGGTGTGGTCTTTGGTGCCGGAAGAAGGTGGGGGTTTACTCGAAATGAAAACTCAAGAGTAAAAATTAAGTCAAACGGTTTAATGCCTGGGCTTCAGATCAAAGGGGCTGTTGGGACACATGGATTGATTTGAAGACTAGTGCAAGTACTTGCAGGCTTCACATGGGTATGCACTGTTTTATGGTTTTCTTACCATAAGCAGATTTTAGGCTCAGATGAGTTCATCTTGGCTGAATAGATCAGGATACTTAGGATCTTGCTATTTTTGAAGGGAGGGTACATTAGTATGGCCCATTAGTGACTTTTTGAGTGTAATAAATCCTTTTTTGCTGCCCTGACATTCTTCAGTGGGAAATTCAGGGCTCTGTAATAATGGTGATTGAAGGTTTGCCATTTGCCCCTATTTTCAACATTTGTCATTTTTTTTAATGATCAAGCCATTGATTCTCTGAAATATTTGTTAAATTTTCGTACAGCACTGGTCTATCATTTTTCTGTTAACCTGTACTATAGTTTTGTATTTCTTTGCTCTATTCAGGCTTTGTTTTTGTTGCCAGTGCTACAAAAGATTTCCTTTTCAAAATGGCATCTAGCCATAACTTTTTTAGAATCATGTACAACATATTTTCAGAATAGTTAATTGCACCATGTTTTCCTCTTATGTTATGTTTTCAGCAGTGTTATCAGATAGCTTTAGGGAATTTGTCCATGGGTCGTATCACTATGTGCAGCTTTTTTCCTAAGGTTAACATATTTAGGAGGGAATTTCCAAAAACCTGAGCAGACTGAAATTGAAGCAGCTGTCCATGGCATCCAATCAGATTCTAGTTTGTTTGTTCAGTTAACCTTTGAGAATGAAAGCTAGAAAATTGGTTGTTATACACAGATGCTCTAAATTGGTAAATTCCCTTTTTACTACTTCCCGCACGTAGGAAGTCATGATGTCCTGAACTTTCAGTGGCTGTACTAGGATAATGCCTGCAGCTATAGGCATCATCCCAGTATCTCTTTTTTTTTTTTCCAGCTAGTTATTTCCCTGTAATGTAAAAGCCATCCTAACGGCTAACTAGCCACTGGATTGCTTTTACAGGCGAGGGCAGGGACATACCACCAGCACCTTTCCAGGCTCTGCTGTGTAATCAGGGAAACCCCCTCAGGTTATCGTAAAGCTGGCTGTGGACCGCATGGTCCTGGAAGGCTAAAAACTATGTTGGTTCTGGCAGATGTAAACACTGCCATTTTATTCTGCAAAGCAGAGATCCTTTTTATTTATTTTTTTCCTCATGCTTTTCAGGATAGAGGAGAGATCTGGGATCTCATAGACCCTATATTTCCATACAGGGGACCAGTCATGCCTTATTTATTTTACAAGGAATCCAAAAAATTGTAAAAGGGACAGTGTAAAAATTAAAAAGGGGGAAAAAAAATATACAGTTTTTAAAACGCTCCTGTGCTTCCCACAGTGGGGAACGCATATGCAGTGGTGTTTGCATCACACATGTGAGGTATCGATACGAACGTTCTAGCGAGCGCAAGAATTCTAGACCTAGACCTCGAACTCTAAACTAGTAACCTGTAAAAGTTAAAGTGTGGTCTATGAAGATTTTTAAGTATCACACTATGGTGCTATTCCATGAGTGTGTGCAATTTTAAAGCAGGATATGTTGGGCCTCTATTTACTCAGCGTAACATCTTTTATATTTTACTGAAAAATTGGGTTATATTTTGTTTTTGTTTTTTTTTCATTCAAGTGTATTTTTCCAAAAAGCATTTGAAAAATCGTAACACCCATTGTTTTATTCTCTAGGGCCTCTGCTTAAAAATGTTTTGTGGGTTCTGATTTTCTTTTTTTTATTCCTTTATCAAAGAAAACATGGTTTACAACCCAAGTTGATGACTTGGGACATATGATAAAATCAAATGATAAACGGGTCGCATGTGCATATCAGCTGCAATACACTGTACAGATGAATACTTCAAAATTTAACAGCAGGTATTGCTGCTATTAACGGGTAGCTATGGGGTATTAACGGGTAACTATGAAGAGGACCCTAGCATAGAAATCTAAAAGTCAAGCTGTGCTGTAGAATGAGGTTCGTTCAGTATTGGGATGCAGAGCGTCCAGTTGGAGTAAGGTGCTACCTGAAGTTAAGATGGAGCAGGACACGGCTATATACTACTTTCAGAGAGTATTACCCAAAACTAGACTAAAGATTCAAAAAACGAAGGAAAAAGGAGGGGGTTAAATGGGGGGGTGGGGATGGAGAAATGGAAGTCCCTAATGTGAGAAGAGAGCTAATTCAAAAACCAGCAGGGAGAAAAAATGGGATAAGCAGATAGTAAAAAGGTAGTAGACAGTCAGTACCTCTCGCCTCCTGCCAGTTGTGTAGGGTGGCGGTGAGTTCTTGCATATCAATTTGTTTACTTTAGAGACCCATAGGGCTTTGGATGGCTGGGTCTCCGATCAACAGAGGGGGATGCATGCCTTCGCCGAATTCGGCAACTGAATTGTAAGGGAGGCCTTGTATTTCTTGATCGGTCGAGGTGAGAGGTGGAGCAGACAAGCCGCGGCATTTCCCTCTAGATCAAGGTTTGATAGTGCCGGTCACCTCTTGCCAGAATGATCTGAGCCTGGGACAGTCCCAGAAAATTATGTAACATCGTTCCATCTGCGTTGCCACATCGCCAACACAGATTAGGAACTTGAGGGAAGAAATGATGCAGGGTAGTGGGCACTCTAACATTGAGTCAGAATTTTGTAACCGGTCTCTTGGACTCTGGTAGCTATGGAGGACTTCTGGGAGAAATGAAGGATCTTTTCCTTCTGAGAGTTGGTGTAATGAGTCTTTAGGTCTGATTACGACCTGGAAAGGAATAGAGGGACAAAACCTTCCCCCGGTCAAATCAGTAAGATGTAGATTGTCGAAAGACTATGGTGGACTGGCTCCCCCCTGTGACAAATGTTTTCCATTTCTGTGAGCTGACGAGATATGCCTGGGATCCGTGAACACCTGCAAAGAAAAGTATGCAGCTGAAGACCACTCCAAAAATCCAACAGGAGATCTGCAACAGACACCCCGGCAGAGGAAGATGTCCCTAGCCATCAACAATGAACTGCCTAAGGTGTTGTGATCTGTTAGCATTCTGGGCAGAGATGGTGTAATCCACAGCCAACTCTTAGCTGTGCCATTGGAGTCTTCTATTTCCATGGCCACCCAGTGTTTCACCTCCTTGTGACAGTGGCAATCCACCAGTCTAGTGAGATGTGTCGCCCTTTTTAGTAGGCTTTCAGATCAGGGAGGCCCGCTACACCCCTATGTTTTGGGAGGGAGAGAAGTTGAAATTTGATATAGGGCCTGCGATGAGACCAGACAGTCTTGGAACATAAAACTAACTCGCTAATAGAACACTGGGGGGAGGCGGGTAGGTAATGCCTGCATCAAGTATAGCACTCTAGGCAACATGGTCATCTTGAGAGCCTTGCAGTGGCCAAACTATGTTAATGTGAGTGCGTGCCAATGGAGGAAATCTGCTCTAAGACGAACAAGTAGCGGGGCAAAGTTCGCCGAGTACAGGTTTGGGGGGGGGGGGGGTCAGGGGTAAGATCCACACCTAAATAGTGTATAGAGTGAGTTGCTTAGTGGAGGGAAACCATTGAACCCAATGACTTGACCATATCCTGGTCCACCGTAACATTTAGAACTGAAGATTTTGATTAATTTGGGAGAGAGCCATATTCTTGCAGGAACTGGAGCAAGCTCGGGAGGGAAGTAAGGGGATCAGGTAGGAAAAAAAAAAATCAGATCATCCGCAAATGCACCACCTTATGCATCCCTGACATTTTTCAATACCATACAATGGCAGTCTACCCTTACTGTACACAGAAAGGGCTCTGGGGATAATATAAATATCCGAGGGGACAAGGGACAGCCTTGTCTCGTGCCATTGTGAATAATGAAGAAATCAGATCTCGTCTCGACCTTAACCGCAGCTGTGGGGTGAGAATAGAGATGGTATTCAACTCAGCATGGAGGATCAGAGGCCAATATGTTCAAGGGTGGCCTGCATAAAAGTCCAGTTTACCCAATCAAAAGCTTTCTCTGCATCCGTGGACAGCAAGAGAAGAAGCTGGTTGGATGATCTGGCTACGTGGATCAGGTTCACCACCCGGATGGTGGTGTCGCGGGGCTCTCAAAGGGGCACAAAGCCTGTCTGATCCCTATGGACAAGACTCGGGATATGTGGGAACAACCGATTGGCTAAAATTTTTCAAGTTTAAAATCGGCATTCAGGAGTGCTATCGGTTGATAATTTCCACACCGTAGTGGATCCTTCCCCTCCTTTGGGACTTGGTGCACCCTGTCCAACTCCTAGGTCGGTGGTGGGATTGCCAAGTACCTGGTCCTGGCGCATAGATCCTGGCCCATGGTGGCCTCAGGGATGCCGTGGAGACGCAGTTTGTTTCTCCTGCTCATATTCTACCCATTGAGCTGCAGCTAGACTTCAGTTAGATGGCGGTTGAAGGCCTGATGTTCTGACTCCAGGGTGGTGATGCGGGCCTCTGTGGCATTGGAAGATTCCAGGTCCATCACCCATTCTTCCATTGTGTCCACCTGCTGGCAAAAATCGTGAAGCTCCCTTGTGAGCATTGTCAATGGAAGTTGCCATTGCCTGCAGGTCCTGTTTAGTGGGCAGCACTGTGACTATATCCTGGAGAACCCCCTCTGGGCAGTTGCTCGCCCCTCCAGACGGCCCAGAGTCCAGCTGTGTGTACTATCGCGGGAACTCCGGGGACGGTATAGGGGAGGGCGGACGTTTGGCAGTAGATGAGCCTCCTGCAATCCCTGCTGGTGTAGTCCGCTTACTAGCATTGGCAGTGCCGGCATCTTGGATAGTGCTGCAGGAGAGGAGATTGCATGCTGCTGAAGGAAGTAGTGGGTAATCTCTGTACCCCTCGGTTTCCCAGTGGGTGTTTGCGGTCCCTCGGCATGAAAAAACGACATATCTGTGCAGTCAGTCTGGTGGGTCTTGGACCGTGCAGAGCTCCGGGGAGAACTTCTTCATGCTCCCATGAGTAAGCCACGCCCCTCAACTGATCATCATTTTTACATGTAGGTGAGATGTCAGTATTGGCCTGGGAGGGAAGTAGTCAGTTTATGAAACGGTTTGTAGCAAAAATGTAAATATACTCCCAGGATGTTGTGTCTTGGTAAAATTGGATTTTTTTGGGCAGAGTGAAATCATATTAGTTTTCACTGTATTATTGGAAACCTATTTCATGTCTGTACAAGTAGTGAATAATTTTGTAGACCATGAAAGGAGCAGTAGAAGATCTGAAATGTGCCCAGATTGAAATGTACTAGAATTGATGTACCGAAAGGTCTGTCTGTGAAACGCAGTTTGAATTTTTAAAATAAAAATTTTTGTGTCTTCACCTGGATCTGAAAGCAGACCTCTACAGGTGCCAGCACCTGTCTTTTAGCAAGCGGTTTATGTGCCCCAGAAACCAATACCCCAGGGTGCAGAGTTATCCCAATTTAAATTTAGCAGACCTTTAAAATCTGGCCACTCCTGTCCCACTTCCTGCACCTCACTGTTGACAACTTTCAGTAATAGATGGTTTTACTGATCAATATTTTGGTATATGAATAGGCGTGAGCCAAAGCTTAAATTTCATGCTGAAGTTTTAAAAGTGCTTTGAGCATCCCACTACTTACCCCAACAAACAGTGTTCATATTGTTGCGCTCCTAGGGACCAGAAGCAAGTTGTCAATTTTGGCTGTTAGACATTTTCCAGCATGCAGGACAGCAGTCCAGCCTAGTATTTGATTTTCATGAGCATTTGTGGTTTTATTTTATTTTTATTTATTTTTTTAAATCTAAAGTACTTCTGGGTGAAAAAGCTAGATTCTTTCTTTTCTGGGTCAGTAAGTTAAAGCGGTTTACTTTACATTTAGTGAATATATAAATACCCACCCTGACTAATATGGTCAAACATCATCAAAGTTGATAGCCTGTAGCCCTTTGTGGAAAAGAACTTTTAGCTCTGGACAAACAAATCTGTGTATTTTATCACATCTAGCACTCCTGGAATGTTCCTCCTTCCCTGATTTCATTACAGGATCTTGGCACATGCTCTAGCCCAGAGTCAATGCTTCGATTATAGGCATTAACAATGGCTGCTTTGCTTGACCCTTTTTGAAAACTGACACCCGGCACAGTTCTGTGGCCTATGGGTGCTGGTGGAGTTCCACATCAATCTGCATGGTCTGTGTTACGTTGCCAGACAGTAAATCAGCTGTACTGTGCGTCAGCCAGACACCAGTAGCACTTGCTGCCTGTTTCCATCTCATTGCAAATCCTGGGCCTATCACTCGATAGACCTGGAAAGGAAGTAGCAAGGAAGCGAGTGCCACTGCTAGTTCAAAATGTTCCAGTGTGGTTGGAAAGTCTGAGAAATGGCTTGGGTGAGAAGAACAAGACCTTATTGACAGGGTTCAATCCTGGTCAGGTCTGTTTCACATCAGCTTATTAAATCCACACAGAACTTCCCTTCCCTTTTAACCCTGTGTCTTTAACGCCACTACCTTATTTATATTTCACAGGATCTGAACCTACTTTTTTCCATTCCTAAGAGGTTTTAGACACCGTAAAATCATTAATGCTTACATATCTAGGTAAAGAGTTGTAATAGGTTTTGTAGTTTTAGTAACAGGAGGGTAAAAAAAGCAGCAACGAATAGGGAAATGTGATTTAAAAGCATAGCCTATATTGCACAATCTTAACCTAGGTTGCAGAAAACAGAACTACATAGATTTAGCTAATGGCTGCAGTGCATACAATTGTTTGACAATTTGCTGCTGCTGTTGTGTTTTTGTTTTTTTTTTTTCTTTTCAACATTCTAATATGATCATTTGGCTGTCGTTGGTTTTAAGCACATTATTGGCTGCCAATAGGTAACTTTTTTTTTTTTCCCCTTAACTCCTTGTCAGGTGCAAGCTGTGGCTGGGCAAATGCCTGTTTGATTAGGCTCTAGTGGAAGCGGCCATTCTTCAGTACGGTCATACTTCCTATTTTTTTTTTTCACAAAAAAAAAAATCATACCTCCTATTTACCATTAGATTAGGTTCACTTATCTAGTGTCCATAAAGGGTGCATGGCCAGAACAATATTTTGGTATACGCTGGCAATCAGGTTATACATGCTAGGTATTGGGTCCAGTGTGTGTGTCAAGAAAACCTTCCCTGCACAGTAGTAATGGGGTATATGGTTCAATAAGTTTGTGTACATAAATGTCTATGCAGAACAGCAAAATGTTCTTGAAGTCTACATTGAGTGTTCAGGGTAACTTTCTGCTGATCCCCGTTTTTTTTTTTGTTTTTTTGTTTTTTGTTTTTTTTTGAAAAGCCAGTGGAGTGCAAGACACACCCAAAAACTTCCACCCCGTGCCAAAAAAAAGTGCGCAAAGGGTGACACACAAAAACATGCAACAGGTGTTACACTGATCCTCCACTAGGGAAGGACCTTACCCTGATGCCCCGGGGTGTTAGGCTCCAGACGGGGACTGAGATACTTCACATGGGACCATCTGTCCGAAACCAGACGGACCCCCGTTCTCTAGAAGGTCTGCCGAAACAGACCCACCCAAGCACTAGGTGGGACTTCCCTGAAGGGATACCCCATGAGAGAGGGCGAACCAATCCAGAAGGCCTATGTCCACCCCCTCCTAAGACTTTCAGAGTAGGCCCCAGGACCCACACCCAACCCATCACTGTGACAGACGTGCAACATCAACCAAAAAAGACGACAAAAATAGTGACAAACACGGAGATAAATAAAAAAAGTGGGGAGAAGGAAGGTGGGAGAGTGAAAAGTGACCATTGTGTAATACAATGGCCGGCCCTCCAGCCAGGAATAAAAATTTCCCCTGGTCCTAGCCAAAAGGCTCGGCCCTAGAGGCAGGTGTGAAAAACGTGTGTTGTGGTGAAGTGACCATGGTGCCATAAATCAAGTGCCGGAACACTGATTGATTGTACGGCACCCTGAACTGCCACTTCTTCAGGGGCACATTCACCACTGGCTTTTTGTGCAACCCAGACCACAGCAGCCCCCACCCCAGGCAGAAAGGCATGAAGTTCTGGGAACTTGGTGAGAGCCCTTTACATCAGGCCTCACCGTCGTCCCGTCCCTCCTACCTAATTACAATCGGGGGAAAAACTAGCTGCTCCCCCGGTGGGAAAGAGGAGCCAGTGTTCTCTCCCGAAAAACTGATCAGAGCTTGAGCTACCCCAATCTAGGCCAGAAGGCCAGGGACCCGACACTCCAGCCAGACCCGATTTTTTTTCTCCATCCTCATCTGAAGGCTTCCCTTTCAGCTACGAACCGCTCCAGGTTACCTTTACTTCAGGTTTTGCATAACAACTGCCACCCCTTCTCCACCTCGTTGTAGATCAGGAACGGAAACAATCGCCACCTCCTGGAAACTGATAAGAACAGATACTACACTTGATCTTAGCCAAAAGACCGAGAAGAATTTTTCTAATTTTGTTCTCCTACTCTGTACTCTACTCTGTATTACTGATTTTTACTCGGCTGTATGCATGGTTCCATAGACAACCATGCATCTCATTTCAGATCAGTATAAACTCCAGCTTTTTTTACTCCTGTGTGCAAGAAGCAGAAGGGTCAGCTTTCACTGATTTATTATGAAATGTAAGACAAAATGCAGGCTGAAATCATCATTTTTGGTTTGTTGCTGCAAGTTGTAAATTTTTTGCGTATTTTTTGCTCACTTCAATGACTTCCTAAAAACAGTTCTGGTTTTACTGCTCCAGTCCTTTCCAGCAACAGTAATATTTCTCAGTGTAATAACTGAAATAACATTTGATCTGTAAAGATCTGTCATTGGGTTTTAGTTTATTTAAGCAGTTAATGCGTATTCCCAAGAGTAGATTGCTTTTTAATGACCATAGCCAACTCTAATGTTTTGCCATGTGATGGTATAAGAGTAAGTACACCATGCTGCAGTTTCATTTCTATAATGCTGTATTACATAATGTCAGCTCCACTAGATTTCATTATTTATGCTTCTCACATTCCTTTTAATCTCTATTTTTTTCCTCTCTTCCCAGGATGGCTCTTACTTGGCTGAATTCCTGTTGGAAAAGGGCTACGAGGTAAGTTACTAAGAGAAAGCACAAACTGATGAAATCACTTGCATGCAGCAGCCTCCAGAGCTTCCTATTTTGCTGTCCTTTCTATGAGTTTTCCATTCCGATTCAGATAACAAAACAAAACTTCCATAAAGAATGTGCAGCATGGCTTGTAATCACGCCAGCTTATTGTATTATTTATCAACGAGAGTCCGCTAGTGGATTCCCTGGTCTCCTTGGGGTATAAGTGTTGTGTACGTTTCCCGCAAGGTCAGATAAGCAGCAACCTGTTCAGGCCAACGCTGTAAAGTTAGGGAATAATCACTGATGTAATGCACTACATAGCCCACCCTCCCCATGCTTCCATTAAGTCATTCCAATTTGGAAATTGTACTAAGCAATACAAACTTTATTAATCTAGTGCAGGTTGGTGTTTAAAAATGAAGTCTATTTCTTATAGTTCATGCTTGTTTGCTGATTGCAAAGTCACCACCTAGGTGGGACCTTAGGGACACTGGTGCCAGAGCTATGACAGGAAGGGGATGTTCTGGTTAATTGGCTCTCCTGGCATAGTCACGTTTTCTTGCACATCCCAAGCACATAAAACATTTACGGAAAATCCTGCAAATAAGTAACATTCTTGATTTTTCTGTACTTTTTACTTTAAAAATTTCTAAGTTGGTTGCAGGGTATCTTTATGCAGCCAGTGGAATTATGCAAAGAAGTTTATGGCTTTTACATAACATTTCTTACCTTTTTTTTTATTTTTTTAAATTTCTTTTTATTGAGCATTTTCAATAGCATATACACAGCTGGGTGCGTCAACGTGACACCAACCCAGTTAACATTGGCCTCGCAGGGCCTAACATGACTACCAACTAACACTGTCACTCCTATCCTAGCCCAATTCCCCCATCTTCCCTCCCCCACCCCCTCCCAACTTGTCACAGCTCAAGGATAACATACTGCCTTAGTAAGTTAAGCCTAATCTTCACACATAGCTTAGTTGTAGTAGTACAGTAACTTTCTCCTTTCCTTCTGTAACCTCGTACCGAGTGTCACCTTCTTATTAAGGATGGCGTAATTCAACTTTAAACCTTCCCGTCTGTTATTTACCCTTAACATAATCAATTTGATGGCAAGTGTCTCCTACCCCACCGTAGTATCAGATTCCCACCATACCTTCTATATTTTATCAAACTTTTTCTCACATCCCCTCGCTCTATACGTGATACGAGTAATATTGCTTTTTTCCCGTAAAACAAGAGGATGGTAAGTAATGTTCTTAGAGCCCTAGTTGGAACCACCTCCTCCACCAGTCCCAACAAGCAAACCTTAATTGTCACTGGAATGGGTCCTGATACAAGAGCTGAGATACATTGTGTGATTTCCTTCCAATATTCTTGAATGAGTGGGCACGACCAGAATATGTGCTCAGCGTTGGCTGGAGAGAGAGAGCATCTCCAGCACTCTGCCGAGTCACTGCCATATATTTTTGCAAGCCTAACCGGCATGTAGTAGCTTCTGTGCAAAAATTTAAATTGGATCAGTCTGTCTCTTGCTGAAACTAGATAGTTAAAAGGTTGTGTCCATAAGTCATCCCAATCTTCCCCCTGTATTTCCGGAACCTCTGCCACCCATTTAGTTCTACAATTAAGTACTGCCTTTGGAGTAGTTTTGAAAGATTCTTTGTTACTGAGAGGATTTTAGGCAATTCCTCCTCGGAGAGCATAGACTTGAGTGTTGAAGGCAGGGATTCCACCCTTAATTCCTTCTGATATGTGTGTCTGGGTTGGAGGAACCGGAATAGGTAGTAATTAGGTAAGTCATGTCTGGCCCTGAGTTGAGGAAAAGACAGAAGTTCACCATATGATGTAATATCTTTGAGTGTTTTAATACCCTTGACTGTAACGGAAGGAATAGGGAGTCCGCGCTAATGGGTGTAATTAGGAGCCTAGGTGGGGAGTATATACCTAAATTGATAGACTGCTGCCCTCACATACGCTGACTCCACAGGGGGTGGAATGAGCGGAAAAAGTGAAAAAAGAAAAGTGTGTGAGTGTGGCGCTGTCCCAGAGTTTGTAAAAGAAATGTCTGCATATATACAATTTTATCCAAAGTGTCACGTGTGTATTCCCTTAAGTGAAATATATATGGCAGTTATTACCACTCCTGTGGGTTAAAGTGACTGGTGATTTAAACATAAGAAGCATAATGAGTGCAATAAATCGCATCCAAGGTGTCTAGTGCTATATTCCCTCAAAAGGAAAAAACGGTATTAACCACTGCTAAGAGCATGAAGTGGTCTGTGTCTAAACACTAGAAAACACAAAGTTGCAATAAATACATCACACGTGACATGCAAAAAATTCTAAAGTGTCTGGTGCTAAATAAATAAATATTAAAATATTGCTCTACAAATGTTGCAAATAACAAAGTGACAAGTGCCCTGTAAAGAGGTCACTCTGAAAAGTACTAAACACACGTGCCATGCAAATGGTTCTATTATAATAAACCGTTCATATAAGTGAAAAAAGGTGTCCGTTGTAGGATTCCTCAAAGCACACAACAGGTGTTAATCCAGTGCTGGTGTCTCTCGTTGTGATTGTGCAGAGACTCACCAGCTGTATATCCTCTGCAGGGGTAACGAGTAGTCACAGTATGTGCCACTGTGCAGCAGTACTTGGCAAGACCAGGACCAGGATGATATCATAAGGACATAAGAAGAAAGGATTCCATAGTGTGAAACCGTTTAAAAACACTATTTATTAGGTCAGATAAAAATGGTACTCACATTGTAGTGGAAAAAATGAGCGGTGTACAATGCTTTCAAAGTTGTTCCTAAGCGTCAGCTTTGCAGGGAGATGTCAGCAAGGCGTTCAGTCAAAGGCCACGCCCTACGTACGTTTCGTCACACGGACTTCTACGGGAGCGTGGTCCCTGCATCGTCTCCCCTATCCTTATATGCTGTGCAGTCCGTAGTGCACCTGCGTTCCAGCGGCCATATTTGGTGTGTGTTTGTGTTCCAGCGGCCATGTTTTTGTGTGTCGGCGGCCATTTTCTCTGGGACAATGCAGACCGAAGCCCGCAGCCCCATGTCAGCGGCCATGTTTTTGTGTGTCGGCGGCCATTTTCCCTGGGACAATGCAGACCGAAGCCCACAGCCCCAATGAAGTGATTAAATCCCTGTGGAACAGCCTGATACAGCGCTGATTTCCTGGTGACACCTTACTAATATATGGGTCCATTGCATGTGTGTCACAGTAGTAGCTATTACGTTATTTATGCACAATTCTACTGCACAGAATATATGGTGTGTAGTAAATGTTTTGCCCTTACTTGGGAACCCTAGACAATAGTGATATAGACAACAGTAATATCCAACAGAATATACTAAAACATATTAAGAATAAAATATTAAAATTGTGGTTCTTCAAAAACCCTTGACTGCCCAGATCATAGGATCTGGCATATTGTAAAATTGTGGTAGCAGGGGATTCATCCATAATGGAGAGGACGTGGATATCCCTTGATAACTGGGGGATGCTAATTTTACCGCCAAGCCCCATGCTCTAATTGTGGCCATCATCGTCATTGTGATTGGCAAATCTGTTTTGGTACCCCTGATCAAGGCTAAGTGTAAGCTTTCATATGACCCAAGATGAGCCGCCTCCAAAACTGTGGCTGCGTCCCCATCATCTGACAGTAGCCATCTGCGGGCAAACACCATTTGCCCTGCCAGATAGTACTTGTGCCAATCCGGTAAAGCCAACCCTCCCTGTGCGCTCGGTTCTTGGAGCACTTTAGGTCCTATTCAGGGGGGTTTAAGTGCCCATAGAAATGAACCTACCAAGTTGTCTATGCGCTTGAAATATGACTTTGGTATCCAAACCGGGGAATGTCTGAGGAACTATAGGATTACCGGTAGGATTTTCATTTTTAAAAGACATATTCTGCCCATTAAGGATAGAGGTAATTTAGCCCAGGTCTGTACTTTTTGTTTGAGGAGAGTTAATAGTGGGAGTAGATTCAATGAGTAGTAGTCCTGTACTTTTTCCGTGATTTTGACCCTGAGATATTTGAATGTGTCCACCCATTGTAATTGAGGATTCGGGTCAGCCCCTTCCCTAGCTTTGGCATCTATGGGTAGTATGGACGACTTACTCCAGTTCACCCTGAACCCTGAAAATAGGGCGAATTTGTTTAAAATATCTAAGACCGCCCTTAAAGATTTATCAGGGTCATTAAGAAACAGGAGCATGTCGTCAGTGTACAAGGCCAAAGTTTTTTGTGAATTGTACCCACTCTAATAGCCCCCACATCTCCAGAGGACCTAAGGGCTATGGCCATGGGCTCCATTACTAATGCAAAAAGAAATGGGGACAGTGGGCATCCTTGCCTAGTGCCTCTACCCACTTCAAAGTAAGCAGATACTGTAGATCCTAATCTTATGGCGACCTTTGGGTTCTTGTAAAGCATAGAAATCCACTTCCTGAATTGTGGACCGAATCCCATAACCTCCAACACTTTGAGCATATATTTCCAATCAACAGAGTTGAAAGCTTTTTCTATATCTATGGATACTACAATTCTTGTGTCAGAGTCTGTGGGCGGCAGTTGCAAGTGGGTAAAAAGTCTCCAAGTTTGTGTCCGTCGATTTTCCCGGCATAAATCCCGTCTGGTCAATATTAACTATGGTCGGAATGACCGTGGCTAGTCTCATCGCCAGTAGTTTGGTTAGAATCTTTAAGTCTGTGTTCAAAAGTGCTATTGGCCTATACGACGCACAGTCCGTCGGGTCTTTTCCTGGCTTCAACAACAGGATCATATATGCCTCCAACATGGATCTTGGTAAGGAGGAATTGTCATGACAGTACTCTAGCAGCCAATTAAGTCTAACTGCCAACTGTTCAACGTTAGCCTTGTAGAAATCAATGGGGAACCCATCAGGCCCAGGGGCCTTATTAGGCGGGAAAGCAAATATTGCTGCTTGTATCTCTTTGACTGTTGGCTTCTAATAAATTACGATCGCCTTGTGATAGCTTCGGGATGGGTAACCCTTCCAATAGTACATGCATTGCATCAGTATCATATTCAGGGATCGGTGAGTATAAGGAGGAGAAGAGGTCAATAAACTCCTGCATAATGGCGGACGGGTCAGTGACCATAGTACCTTGCTTGTTCCTCATAACTGGAATGTGAGCAATGGGTAACTGGGTCCGCCACTAGCATAGCCAGGAGCCTACCATTCTTGTCCCCCTCTGCAAACACCACGTGTGCAGCTCTAGTAATTTCAGAACTGGTTAGACTTTTCACATGAAGGGACAATCGCCTTCTCGCCTCCAGCAGTGATTCATATGAGTCCCCAGTAGGGGAACCCGCATGAGCCTCTGCGCATTCCCTCTCACTCTGTTTTAAAGTGTCTAACTCTTCATTTTCATTAACCCTTGCTGTTTTTATAGCTGATATACATTCGCCTCTAGTTACTGCCTTAAAGGCATCCCATACCGTCGGTGGTTCGGCAGAATATACGTTAATTGACCAATACGACTTTATGGATCCCTCTAAATGGACTGCCACCTGTTCATTTTGCAACCAACCAGCCGAGAGGCGCCACCCCCCCCCCCCCCTGCCCCAGCTGGAAAGGACAGGGCAAGAGAAAGCGGATTATGGTCGGAAAGGCCTCCTGCCAGATATTCAACACTCTCCACATATTGCAAGATATCATTACCAAAGGCTAGATCTATTCTCGCTGCCGACCTTTGCATCAATGACAGGTGAGAGTAGCATCTATCTGTTGGGTGTTTCCATCTCCACAGCTTGACCAAGCCTTGCCGTGGAGGCCCAACCACACAGGTCTGCCGAACTCAATCTACTTCGGTTGGAAGAGTCCAACGCTGCGTCCAGCACCGCATTGAAGTCTCCCATCAAGAGCAGAGGGAGGTGCAGAAACTGAGCCAATCGGGTCAGCATGTCCTATAGTAACTGAGCCTGAAATGGAGGAGAAATGTAAACATTCACCATTAATATCCTACTATAATACATATCCATTACCACCGCCAAATAACGTCCACTGGGATCTGTTATAACCTGGTGTACATTACATGTAATTGCCTTACTGACTAGCACCGACACTCCTCTGGCAAAGGTGAAATAAGAAGAGTGGAATGCTTTTTGTATCCACGGTTTGTGTAGAGACAGCACTCTGCTACCGTCCAAGTGTGTCTCCTGCAAAAACACTATGTGCAGTTTTGATTGCTTTAGGTATTGGAACACCGATGCCCTCTTAAACTTATGATTCAGGCTTCTGACGTTCCAAGACACAATGTGCAATTTATCCGTCCCAGTCATTGCATTGAGAAAAATATTTGTTACCACATTTAGACAAAAACTACTCCCACCTTTTTTGTAGTGATGACCATACAATAATATAACCTACATTGACTTTACGAATATGAGCTGTGACAAGTTTGCTATACCCTCCCCCCTACTGCTGTTATACCAGAGAACAACCCCAACAAAACACAAAAAAGTCTGGCATGTAGCTTCATCCCAAAAACCAAAAAACAAAATATTGCAGCGGGTGTCTGCCGCATCCGCCCAAAGTCTGGCAGCTCTCTTACCGTACACTCCCAACTTCGCTGTGCTCCGAACATCATAATCTATGGAGCATTGAAACACTTGAGAGATTTTTGGACTTTTGGATTTTTGGCTCCCTCTAGCAGGCCAACCAACCTGATGTTGTTTCTTCTTTGGCGGTCCTCACCTTCGTCTGCTCTGCGTTGAAGGGAGTTTACCAGGCCACGGAGTTCAGCAAGTTGGGTACTCTGGGTATGGGAAGTGTCTTCAACCCCGGAAACCCTGTCCTCTACTGTGGTAAGCCAACCTCTAATTTTATCAAGATCATGTCTGATCAGTGTGCATTTAGATGACAAAAGATCAATTCTCCCCATTAGCTCCGACTTACTAGCACTGATGGCCTCCAGGATTGGCCTGGTGATCGCCTCCGTGTCCACCGCTAATGTCTGTTCGTCAGCCGTTTCTGTGTCAGCCAGCAGCTCCTCTGTATCCTGCCTGCGCCATCCTAGTTGCTGTGTGTTTGGCGCGCTGTTCAGGCTTCCGGGAAGACAAGATGGCGGAAGGTAGCTTCTGTCCATCTCCTTAGTGGAGCGGGTCTGGCGCTGATCCGTGTGGCTTTTTAGAAGCCGCGGAAGGCATCACTGCGGTCCTACCTTCCCCCAGGTGCCGGTTCTGTTGTGGTCCGGATTAGAGTGCTCCAAAACCGCGGATTTTGCTCAGGATAGAAGGAGCTCTGAAGAGTTGCTAGCTGCCTCACTCACATCCGGCCACGCCCCCTCAACATTTCTTACATTTATTGTACTATACACCTAACCGCTTTATAATGTTGTCCCTACAGACCTCTGTGGAGCAAATACAGTTAAAATGGATCAGTTTGTCTTGGGTAGAGTATGGCAAGCCTTAATTGCTTGCCATTAAGTTTGTAAACCCAACAGATCTCAACCTCTTGCTAGAGCCCAATGGGGAAAGCTTTAGAGGGGGAGAGTTAATGCTCTGCCTACCCAAACTATTGGATGTGTTCCTCCATGTGGCAAATTGGAGCAGAGCCAAAAACAAAGGGAACAGGATTATACGTAAGTGGGAATTTTAAGTCAACCTGTTGCTTTTGTCTTGTATGTGCAAAGGCCAGGTTCACTTTTGAAGAACTACTTGGTATAGACCATTTCCTGGTAGTGGTGTTGCCGGATTTAAAAAAAAAAAAACATTTATACTCACCCAGGTGGATGCAGCTTGAAACCAGTGCTGTACCTGTCCCCTGCAACCTCTACGCCTGAGAACTGAACAATCAAAGATCGCTGGTTGCTCAGTTCTCAGGTCCACTCTGAGCACAGAGTGATGAGTGCTCTGCCCCTACTGTGTTCACTGAAATGGCGGAATGTGGAGGGTGATATAGCAGCTGGCTCTCTTCCGGCGGCATGCTGAGAGGCTGAGACAGCTTCCGGTCAGGCATATGGATTGGTCCCAACACTATTGTCGGGATCCCTGCAGAGCCTGGACCAGCTTTGTGACGTTAGCCGATGGCAAGTTTTTTTTTTTTTTTTTTTTTTTTTCCACTGAGGAGTTTCCTTTTTTTTCTTGAGCACATTGCAACAAATGATTTCTGGAGAGGTTAAAGTGCTAAGGTTTCTGACATCCTAAGTCACACTGCTGTTGCTTTTGCGTGTTTTTGACCTTCCAATGTCCCCTTTATGTATGCAATATTTGGGGAAATGTTTATCTAGTATAACACTGTGGTGCCTGATGTTTATCTTGCATTTAGGTGGTTTTTCTTCAAATACTAGACCTCCTGTTGCGATCTAGGTAACCCTATCGATCATCTTCTAGCCCTTTGAATAAGTGTTCTTGTCCAATTGCTTCTGTAATACTTACTAGCTTTGACGCCACAAAGTCGACAGTTCAAAAAAAATGTAATTTTTGCATACTGTTGCCCTTTAACCTGTGTGTTGTCTGATGTTTAAAGCAGCTGAAAATGACATTTACTGCTTGTTGTATGTTCTGTTTCACAAAGAAGAGGAAAAGGAGGAAATTGCTGTAAATCTCCAAATGTTCAATTGCAATGCACACTGGGGCACATGGACAGCAAACTATTTTAAAATGAAGTCATTACATGGCATGTTTAAGTTCAACTTTACAGAAAAATCTGTAAGGTGAACTTACACTTATATTTGCATAATATGTCTGCCTTCGTCTTCATTGCAATTTGTTTTTTTTGTTTTTTTGTTTTTTTACAGTTCTGTGTATAGAGTATTTGAATTCTGACTTGATTTCCTGCAAACCTGCTCTGGCTTCCAAAGTAAATAAGGCCAGTGACCAAAACTGTTGGCAACTTCAGTAGGTCAGTGATGGCAGGCCACAAAAAAAACTACAGTATCTCTGAAGCCCAATTCCAGCCTCAGGAAAGTGGTGTACCTATGATTAGAGTGGACTTCTTTTGTAGTGCTTTCTATTCTTTGTGCCTGTGTTCCATGAGCTGTGCCTTGAAAGCTGCTGTGAAGTTTGTGGCTGCTAAATAACTACTTTGGTCTGGGTGACACCCAGCAAATTTTGTTAAGCAAGTGCAAATGTGTTACAAAGTTGAGTGTATCGACACTTAAAGGGTATATTCATTAAAGTAGAACTAAAGGCAAAACCTTTTTTAGTTTTGAATAGTGCAGAGGGACTAGAACACCTGTTTTTATTGCCATATGTGCCTCGTCAAGGAGATTCACCCTCCTATTTGTCCTGTTAAACATTATCATTGAAAGTGAAAAAATCCAAAATTTCCCTAAATGTCTTTCAGGACAGCACCTCAGAGTGGCTCCACCCACTAAGAAACCGGAAACGCCAACTCCTACAAATTTTAAAAGGAGGCTTCTCCCAACAGCACGTCAGTTTGTGTTTCCTCTGGCAAGGGAACACCTAATGGGAGTCGGGGTCTCTTAGGTGCTGTCCTGAGAGGCCAGACTGCCTACCCCACCATACCTTTTTGCCTCTAGAGAGTCCGCCCCTCCCACGCCGCACCAAGGGTAGCTGGTAAGTGGGCTGCTCCTTCCTCTTCAGCTCAGAGATTGACTGTGTCTTTCCTAGGCGGCGCGGCAGCTGTTCGCGGGGTTCCCCAGCATGTAGACGTTTCAGGCCGCAGCCATCTTTTTGGTGGCAGTTGAGGGCCGGCCGGAAATTAGCTATCTGGCAAGGGGCGGCACCGGGGAACAGGCGCAGTGTCATTTCCGACGGAAATTGCACAGGGAAGGAGTGGTCCTGGTGCCTATATTCCGGTTCTGCTAATGGACTCTGGAACCGGCGTTCTAAGCCACTAACAAGCAGCATCATGATGGACTGTGGCAGCAGCAAGTGGCACAGGCACCAGCAAGGCCCAGGTAAGGGGGTATGGGCGGTCGACTCTGTATACTGTAGTGCCTCTTTCCATTTTTTTCGCCCCTGGTGGCTGGGGCCTGTCTGGGCACAGGGAGCTGGCTGTTGTACTACCTGTGCACCTGTGGTGAGCCTGTTAGGAGGCAGGTTTGACTCACTGGGATGCTCTGGTGTTCCCCTTTGTCTTTTTGCCAGGCTAAGAGCTCTGATCCAACGATCAAAAAGATGTCCCTCATGTAAAATGAAGTTGCCAGAGGGTTGGAAGAAGACTTTGTGTCCAATTTGCATTGACTCCTTAGTATAGGAAGAAGCTTCTTCTGCATGTAGCAATTTAATCGCATCAGTTAAAGAGCTAGATGCTCCAATCTTTTCGCTCTTCTCTTACAACACCATCAGGATCCTCTCAGGGCTCACAATTAATCCCAGCAGTGGAGGCTGAAGCTGGTCCTCCTACCCAAGGGCAGCAATCTCCCCTCTCACTCCAGGGACGAGGAAGGGGCAGGAGATGCACCTTCAAGATGCAAACTTTAGAACAAGTAGACAGTCTGTTGAAAGCAATCTATGCAACATTAAGTTTAGGTGAAGAAAAAAATTTTTTTTTTGGCCGAATGTATGCAGGGTTTAATGAAACAAAGTCGCACTTTCCTCGTGCATTCAGTAATCTCTGAAGCCATCAAAAAGGAATGGGCAGATCCAGAGAAACTTTTTTTCCCCAAGAGTGCATAAAAGAGGCTTCCCGTTCAATGAAGACCCAGAGGTGCTTTGGAACAAATTTCCTAAATTGGACGTAGCATTTTCCCAAGTTTCCAGATCGACCAACTTGGCATTCGAAGACATGGGAATATTAAAAGATCCCATGGACAAAAGGATGGATCAACAGTTTAAAAATGCTTGGCAGTCCATCATGGGCAACCTCAAACTGGCTATGGCTACTACCTGAGTTTCTAGAAACATGGAGTTCTGGCTAAATCAGCTAAAAGCCCACATGGCAGATTCACCCAAGCAGGAGATTCTGGATTCTTTTTCATCCTTAGCAGCCACTGTGGCTTACATTTCTGATGCATCTGCAGAATCGATAAGGATGTCAGCTCGATCCGTGGCCTTAACTAATCCAGCCAGGAGAGCCCTATGTCTGAAGACCTGGCCAGGAGACGCACTGCCTAAAAGTAAATTGTGTGGAATCCCATTTATGGGAAATCTTTTATTCGGTCCTGATTGGGATTCAGTTTTAGGTGGGACAGCTGATAAAAAGAAAAAGCATCCAGTTAAGCGGCTTTTTTGACCTAAAAAAACTCAGGAACAGGGCAATAGGCCCCAAGAGAAGAGAAGGAATTGGTAGGTCGTCATTGCCAGTGGGAGGAAGGCTTCAAATTCCTTCCTCACTGGGCAAGCATGACAGAAAACCCATTTTTTCTAAACATGCTGGCCCAGGGATACTAAATAGAGCTTTCAGACCTTCCTCCAGAAAGATACTTTGTAACAAACCTGCCAAGGGACACAACAAAGGCCCTAGCCATGAAGAACCTGTTAGGGGATCTGATGCAACAGGGAGTTGTGGTTCAGGTATCTCCAGAGGAATGCTATCGGGGTTTCTATCCCCATATTTTTCTCATAAAGAAACCATCGGGAAGCTTTCGTCTAATTTTCAATTTAACTTTTAAACAGGTCAGTCAGATACAGGAGATTCGCATGGACTCAATTTTTTCGGTCAGAAATCTTAGTCGAGGGATGCTTCATGGCATCGATCGACTTAAGATGCATACCTGAATGTGCCTATAGCCTCTCAGGCCGGCAATAAATATGGGGAAGGAGGTGCTGCATCTACAATTCATGGCCCTCCTTTTTTGGTCTTTCATGTGTCCCACGAATATTTACAAAAATAATGGCGGAAGCTTTTGCTCCTTTCCGTCTGCAAGGAATTGTGGTAATCCCTTATCTGGGTGACCTCCTCTTTGCCCCTTCCAGAGAAAAATTGCAGGTAGACCTGGCCAAGGCCCGCAATCATTTGGAAGCCTTGGGCTGGATTGTGAACTTTCAGAAATCAAATTTCAATCCAGCTCAAAGTTCAGTTTCAAATAGTTTCAAATAGATTCCATAGAACAGTTTTTTCTTCCAGAATAAAAGAAAAACAGTCATGAGTGTAGTAGCCAGGCTACAGACAAACCAGGAGATATCAATCAGAAAGATTGTTAGCCCTGGGAACCTTAACTTCAACAATGCTGGCCATTCAATGGGTGAGGCTCCATTTCAGGCCCCTCCCAGAGTTTTCTCTTCTCCTGAATGTTTGGGATCACAGCCCAGAAACAAAAGTAAAACTCCCCACCAGGGTTAAGAGAACCCTTTGGTAGTGAAGTCAGTCAGTTTTTTCAAAGGGCTCACTATGGTCTCTTCTGACAGAAAAGAGTCACGACAGACGCCAGCAGTTGGGGATGGGGGACCCACTGGGATAAAAATGTAGCACAGGGAACTTTGCCCCGATCCGAAGCAGGAAGGTCCTCAAACTGGAGGGAGTAAAAATCAGTTGTCCTAGCATTGGCTGCCTTCTATCCAAACCTCCAAGGATCCCATGTGCAGATTCTATCAGACAGTGCCACTACCGTGGCATACCTGAACAAACGGGGCACAATGAGCAAGGCTCTTCTATTGCTGTCATCAGAAACCCTGTCAGCGGTGCATCTCAAAGGCACGCTAAACGAAGTAGCAGACTTCTTGAGCAGACAAACAATTTAGGAAGTAGAATGGAGCTTGAATCCAAGAATTTATTTTCATTGATCACCAGAATGTGGGGGCTTTCACAAGTGGACTTGTTTGCGTCAAAAGAAAGTGCTCAGCCCCCTCAGTTCTTTTCTTTGCACCGAGACAGCGGCTCACTAGGGATAGATGCCTTAGCAAATCCCTGGAACTTTCATCTGGGCTATGCTTCCCCTCTCCCCCTTCAGCTATTTCCACTGTTATTGAGGAAAATACAAAAGGAAAAAGTGTAAATTCTGATCGCTCAATTCTGGCCAAAAAAGAACCTGGTTTTCCTCCATTTTACAAATGAGTCAAACCACTCTGGCAGCTTCCTCTCAGACAGGATTTACTACTTCAAGGCCCAGTATACCACCGGGTATAGCCAGATTAAGTCTCACCGCCTGGTATCTGAGGAACAGTTGTTAAGGAACAAAGGAGTGTCAGAGCCTCTAGTATCCACTTTACTCTCCAGTAGAAAGAAAGGAACTAGAGATATTTACGCTAAAGTTTGGAGAGTCTACAACTTTTCGTGTAGTTTGTCAAACCGAACCTTAGACATTGTGTCGATTTTGGAATTTCTACAAAATGGCGTGGACAAAGCTCTTGCGATTAGCACTCTTAAAGTGTAAGTGGTTGCCCTGGGAGTATACCTAGAAAGACCAATTTCTTCAGTTCCTTTAGTTACAAGATTCTTTAAAGCGGAGTACCACCAAAAAATGTAACTTCCGCTTTTCGGAATCTTCCCCCTCCCCCCCTCCGGTGTCACATTTGGTGCCTTTCAGGGGGGAGCAGATACCTGTTTCGTATAGGTATTTTGCTCCCACTTCCGGGGCAAAGATAGCCGCGCCACCTGTGGGTATCTACGCCACTTCCGGCGCCTTCTCCGCCCCCCCCCCCGCTGTCTTCTGGGAGACACACAGGTCCCAGAAGACAGCAGGGACCAGTGGGATCGCGCAGCGCGAGTCATGCATTCACAGTAAGGCTTCACTTCCTGATTCCCTTACCGAAGATGGTGGTGCCTCCACCCGAGAGCCAGGTCGGCTTCAGATGCCAACGTTGCTGGCGCCCTGGACAGGTAAGTGTCCTTATTTTAAAAGTCAGCAGCTGCAGTATTTGTAGCTGCTGACTTAAAAAAAAAAAAAAAAAAAAAGAGGCGGAACTTCGCTTTAAGGCACTTACCGGGTCCAGACCAGCTCCTACTAAACATTTTCCTAATTGGGACCTGTGAGTAGTTTTGCAAGCCTTCACCAAAGATCCTTTTGAACCGTTACAATCTGTATCAAAAAGGAAAAAAAAGAAATTTGACTCTTAAAACGGTATTCTTGCAGTTGCGTCCGCAAGAAGAATCCGTGAACTACACGCGCCATCAGTAAAGAACCTTTTTTGTTAATTTACCCAGACAGGATTGTACTTAAAACAGATCCGTGTTTTTTGCCAAAATTAGCGTTGGTTCATAATAGGTCGCAGGAAATCATCTTGCCAACTATTTTTTGTTCAAATCCTTCCAATTTTTCAAATTTTATTACATTACTTGGAAGTAACCAGGGACTTTAGGTCTTCGGACTTTTTATTATTTGTTTTTTTCTGGCAACAGGGCCGCCAAGCATCAAAGGGGTCAATTGCTAGATGGCTAAAATCGGCTATTTCAGAAGCCTATTCCCAGGTGGGTTTGTCTCCCCTGCCAGGAATTCAAGCACACTCTACTAGAGCTCTGGCCACTACATAGACAGTAAAAGCTGGTGCCACCCCAGATCAAATTTGTAAGGCAGCTACATGGTCACGTTATCTAACGTTTTGTCCATTACAGACTACAGACTGGATCTTCTGTCAGCCGTTGATCAGTTATTTGGTAGAAAGGTCCTGCAGGCTGTTTTCCCTCCCTGGTTGGCAAGTCTTGATTATCCTCTCAGATGTTGTCCTGAAAGACATTTAGGCTGGGTTCACACTGGTCCGACAACTGCTCCGACATTGGGAGCTCATGTCGCATGACGTGTGAAATTCAATGTTTCCCTATGGGGGCCGTCCTAACTGGTCCGACACAAGTCGTTCAGACTTCAGAAATGCTCCCTGTACTACTTTGGTCCGACTTTGATCCTGCAGCCCATTGACTATCATTGAAGTCGGATCGCCGTCGCGCATGATCCGACTTCGGCATGCGACTTGTGCTCAGATGTTCTTGAGGGGGAACTCCACGCCAAATTTTAAATAAAAAAACGGCATGGGTTTTCCCTCCCCAGAGCATACCCGGCCCTTGGGTCTGCTATGGACCTTAAGGGGAACCCCCTACACAGAAAAAATGGCGTGGGTGTCTCCCCCCCCCCAATCCATACCAGACCCTTATCTGAGCACGCAGCCCGGTCGGTCAGGAATGGGGGTGGGGACGAGCGAGCGCCCCCCCCCCTCCTGAACCGTACCAGGCCGCATGCCCTCAACATGGGGGGGTGGGTGCTTTGGGGAAGGGGGGTGCCCTGCGGGCTCCCCCACCCCAAAGCACCTTGTCATGTTGATGAGGACAAGGGCCTCTTCCCGACAACCCTGGCCATTGGTTGTCGGGGGTCTGCGGGTGGGGGGGCTTATCGAAAGCCGGGAGCCCCCTTTAAAAAGGGGGCCCCCAGATCCCGGCCCCCCACCCTTTGTGAATGAATATCGGGTACATTGTACCCCTATCCATTCACCTGGGGGAAAAAGTGTCAATGAAAAATGGCAGTACACAGGTTTTTAAAGTAATTTATTAGGCAGCTCCGGGGGTCTTCTTCCGACTCCGGGGGTCTCTCCGGCGTCTCTCCCGGTGTCCTGATCTTCTGCCGGCTCCTCCGCTATCTTCTGCCGCTCTTTTGCTAGCGGTGGCCCGGACTTCTGCCTTCTTGTCTTCTTCTCTTCTTCCGATGTTGGGAGACACACAGGTCCCAGGAGACAGCAGGGACCAGTGGAATCACGCAGCGCGAGTTGTGCATGCGCAGTAGGGAACCAGCTTCGGGTGCCGACATTGCGGGCGCCCTGGGACAGGTAAGTGTCCTTATTTTAAAAGTCAGCAGCTGCAGTATTTGTAGCTGCTGACTTAAAAAAAAAAAAAAAAATTCGGCGGAACTCCGCCTTAAGGGAAGTCTCTGCAATAAGACACGGATGGTGAAGAAAATCTGACTGGAGTTCTAACCCTTTGTGCTATCCAAAATGGGGGGGGGATTTGCCTATAGTTCTACTTTAAACATTTACTAGATCAACATCTTGTGTGTGTTTTTTTTTTTTTTTCTTCTTTTGTTTTTTGTGTTACTTGTTGGATTACAGGATTATTGTCCTTTCATTTATTTGCCAACATGCTCTCCAAGGTGCTGAATCCATGTTTAAACCTTCCTCCCTGAAGGCACTGTGGCCTGATGCACACCAGCCTCTTAGATGCTCCCAGTAATTTTGGGAAGGGGTGCTTGTGTTTATCCACCTGCCCCTTCTCAGCGAGCTGGTATTAGGGGTCCCTCAGACTTCTTACCAGTGCATCTGTGTGTGTGTGACACACAGTAGTAATAGTAAGCATATGCCAAATACACTTTTAAAAGCATGATTCTAGCAAAAAAATACAGAATAAAAAGGAATAGCCCCTTAAGATATACAAAATGGCAAAACCAGCGTTTGCTGTAAAATGCTTCAATCCAGAGATTTCCCCTACAATGCTTTTCTGTATTTAGATGTCCTCAGTCTGATAGCCATAATCAGTCAATACACTTCCTCCTGAGTCTAGGTCATCCTAGACCTGCCCCAGCCTCCCACTAGACAGTGAAAGAGAAGCAGCAAAGTGAGTGCATCTCTGCTTTCTCTTCCTGTCAGCATGCTTCTTGTCAGCACATGAACTGATTGGCTCCTTGTGCTGAAGCTTGTGCTCACCATAGGTGTGCGCAGCCTGTTGGATTAGGGTGTGCACCCCAAAACTCACACACGTGTGGAGAGATAGATATAAATAGATATATTTTTGCTGACAAGTCAGGCAGGGAGGGTTTATATCGGGTTGTCTTTATTTTTGGTCCATAGTGTGTCTGGCTGCCAGTGCCTGCCCTGCTCAGTGCTGTCTCTCACTGCTCACGTCACCTCCCTGAGCAGTGTTGCCAACCTACCAGATTGAAATTTACTGGCACAACACCCAAAATTTACTGGCACAAGCTATGATTAAGCACTGACTACAGTGTGAAATGCCTCAGCTTTCCTGCTTTGTGATGCTGTGGCATGTATTTTTATGATTATACTTAAACGAAGATCACCACCACCTTCTGCCACAATCACCTCCTGCCACCACCAGCTCCTGCACCCACCACCCCCACCTCCTGCCACAATCAGCTCCTGTCAGCTCTTGCCACCACCACCTCCTGCCCCAACCACTCCCTGCACCCAGCACCACCACCACCTTCTGCCACCACCACCAGCTCCTGCCCCCACCACCTCCTGCCAGCTCTTGCCGCCACCACCGCCTGCCCCAAACCCCACCACCACCTCCTGCCCCCACCGCCAGCTCGTGCCCCCACCACCACCTCCTGCCCCCACCACCTCCTGCCAGCTCTTGCCACCATCACCTGCCCCCACTAGCTCCTGCCTCAAATACCTCCTGCCCCAAACTCAATCAGCTCCTGCCACCATCAGCTCCTGCCTTTATTACCTTAAATCAAGGAAGTCTGAGAATGCAGGCTTGCCCTGAACTGGTCCGCTTGTGCTGTGGATGTTGCCTGTGCAGCTGCTGGGCTGGGCTATAACTGGATTGTCTGACAGGCAAGGCTTCTCCATTCCCCCTGCTCAGCTCCTGCCTCATGGTGACTATTTTTAAAGGCTGGCCCGCCTGGTGGGATGCGCCATGACATCACTTGCATCGCCGGCAGTAGCGCGCCGCACAGCCTCTGTGAAATCCGTCCCGCCCGCCGGTGTCTTGTCAAATACAGTCCCCTATCATATAGTGTCCTCCCTGTACTGCGCAGGCGCAGTACGGAGGACAAACGAGACGCCGAAAGTCTCCGAAGTTTAACAGCTGATCATCAGCTGTACACGGCGCCTGCGCTTTTATTCTCACCCTATGTCCAGGTTCATTCCCTACTATCCAAGTGGACATAGAGTGAGAATATATAGTTGCCGAGCGCAGCGAGGCCGTGCCCGAAGCGTGGCGAGCGGCCCTCTTACACAGCCATCGCTAAGAACTGCCGAAGCGCCGTGTACAGCTGATGGTCAGCTAATCAACTTCGGCCATTTTCGGCATCTCCTTCTGCTCCGTACTGCGCAAGCGCTGCGCCTGCGCAGTACGGAGCGGACACTATCCGATAGGAGGACACTATATGGCAGAACACCGGCGCTGGCTGAATACAGGATCGGATTCGGATCAGCTTGGGAGTTGAGCAGCTCACCGGATCTGTGCATGCGCAGTTCAAAGCCGACCAGGTCACGGCTATTTTTACGGGCACTTTTGCCCGGACCAATGGGATCTCAGCACAGGGATTGGGGTGTGCCTGGGCACACCCTGTGGGCACGCCTATGGTGTTCACATTTCAGCTTTGCTGTACAGAGCCTGCAAGAGGCTTTTACCATGTCAAATTCAGGGACTTGCTTGCATTAAGAAATGCACCTAAAGTAGGAGAAAAGCTGAACACTACCAATTTTTTTAAAAATGTACCATCCTGCATATCCGGAGTACAAAAGATCTTAGTACTTTGTTTTTTAATCCGCTCTAGACTGGTCACGTGATCCTCCAGAGCCCCTGTGTCAGTGAACAGCTGCAGTAGGGGAAAGGAGGGAGTGCAAACAGCTGAGCCATGGCAGCCTATGGTTGATGTCATGGCTCCTAGCATACACAGCTGTTGATCACTTCCTTACAGAGGGTTGGCAATGCTGCCAGATCACATGACCAGACTGAATTAAAAAAGATAAGTATGCAGATCTTTCTTATACAGGGTATGCAAGATAGGTAGGAAGAGGGGGGTGGAATAGTTTGTGTTTAGCCAGCCATAGACCGAAATTCAACAGCTTCAGCAGGAACCAGATTAATTTCAATCCATGTAGGGGCAGGCTGATTTGTATTGAATTCAGTCCAGTAGTGATCGTTGTATTGTTGTCTGGGAAATCTTGCTTGGTTACAATACAATGTTCAGCTTTTTTTTTTTTTTTTTTACGAACCTGTCTTACTTGCCTGATCTGTGCAATTGATGCACGGACCAGCACCAATCTTTCTTTTCTTTTTTTTTTTTTTTTTTTTTTTTTTTTTTTAGGGTCCCTACTAGTGCTCCTGGCCCCTCCCCCTGCTGACTGCCCTCATAGTAAGCTGCGTGTGTCCTTGCGGGGCCAAGAGTTTGGTGCAGTGGGAGATGGGTAAAGTCTCAAAAATTGCCCAATGCTGTGTTTGCCATCTCCCACTGCACCAAACTCTTGGCCCCCCAAGGACACACGCAGGCTGCAGTTTTCCTACAAGCTCCTGAAACAGGTTCACCTGACAGTACCTCCCCCACAAGAAGGATCACCTTTTTATTTCGGCCGCTAAAGAGTGCTCTGATGTGGACCTACATGGAGCTAAGGAGAACTAACTACCCTCCACATGATATGATTCTCCATGTGTATATTTGTTTGTACGGACTGTTTCACCTTTTAAAGCAATGATGCTATCCTCGAAACGCGTCAGCCATTCTTTCAGCACTTGCCCCTGTCTGGGCATGTCCCACTTGTAACACTACAAATGTATATTTTATAACCCCCCCCCTCCCCCTTCACAAAACGTAGTATGTTTATACTCCTTACATGTATGTATTTTATTTGCTTATGAATAAACTGTATGATGTGATGCCAGTGTCTGATTACGCGCCTTCCATCCATTCTTCCCAAACTTATCAAGTCACCTGTGCAAAATAGAAAGACTGAAAACATGACCTGTTGGGGCGCCTTGAGGACCGGAGTTGAAACACTGGTTTAGAGTTTGGCTTTAATTGGCATGTGAGGAAAAGGGAGTAAAGATCCTCCCTTCCTCACTGCTGAAATCTCAGAGCACTGTGAAATTTCTCCCACTGTTACTGCTGGATGCCCAAGAGACTCAGGGAAAGGAGTGCACAAATACCAAATGTGGGCAGTAATGTCCTGGAGAACCCCTTCACCAAAATTTCCTGAGCACCTAAAGCCATGTGCAAGTGGCAGGGACTCTCCTCTCAGTGCTCAATTACGGTTTAAACAGTGAGAAAAAGGGCTCCCAATTTTCTATTACCTAGTAATGTTGGAGGGACATTTCAAAGGACAAAGAAAAAAGCAGATCATTGGGTAGGAGATGACTGCTAACTTGCTCTCTACTGATATAGATACTGTGTGATACCTTTTTAGATATCACCGAGACCTGGAAATGTAAATATTACACTTCTTGGATTGGCTGTTGTAACTAAACTGTGCATTTTATGTTCTCACTGGACATGCCTGTATGTCCTTTTTTGTTTACACCTAATGTGTGCACAATGCTGCTGTTCCCGCTGTCATTAGAAATCAGAGAACATAGGCTAAAAGCACGGAGCTGATTGGAATGGCCCTGTGCCTTATGATTGCTGTGATGGGCAATCGCTGTGATCACATATTTAAACTATGTAGTACTCCTTTCTCTCTCAATTAAAGTGGGAGAAAAAATGTTACCAGCTGATTGCAGGAAAGTCAACGTGGTACCAATATTTAAAGAGGGGCTGAGACCTAGCCCTGAATACTACAGACCGTTGGCCTAACCTCAATAGTCTGTAAGCTATTGTAGGGAAGAAGGAACTATAACCAAGATTTTGCTTATGAAAACGGTACGATTTTAGTAGTAGTCACCACGGATTCATGAAAGATCATTCCTGCCAGACCATCTAACATTCTATGAGGAAGTGAGCTGCCATCTTGATGTGGAATAGACTCCCTCAAGAACTGGTTTGGACCAGTTTAGATTTTTATTTTTTTTTAAAAAGCCTGGCTTCTTTCCTAAATGCATAATATAACTGGGTACTAACATTTTTTTAGTTAAAGTTGATCCAGGGAAAATCCGATTGCCTTTCCGGGAATCGGGAAATAATTTTTTCCCCTGCTGTTGCAAATTGGAAAATTGGATCATGCTTTGCTGTGCGTTTGAATTTATATATTTTTTTTTTCTCAATCTACTATGTAACTATACAGAGGTTAGGATAAATGGCTCAATCTCAGTATTTGTGAATTTAAATACACAGCAAGATGTGGGAACATTCAAGAAGACCTAAATAAAATAATGGGTTGGGCAACTACATGGCTAATGAGGTTTAATGTTGAAAAATGTAAGGTAATGCATTTGGGTGCTAAAAATACGAACACAAGCTACTCGCTAGGGGATGAATCTCTGGGGGAATCCAGGATAGAGAAAGATTAGGGAGTCCTAGTAGATGACAGGCTCAGCGATGCCAGGCTGCTGTAAGCAAAGCCATCAGAATATTATCATGCATTAAAAAGGGGATTTACTCCAGAGATAAAATGATAATCCTGCCACTCTACAAGACTCTGGTCCAGCCACACCTTGAATATGCCATCCAGTTCTGGGCACCAGTCCTCAAGAAGGATGTGCTGGAACTGGAAAGTTCAGAGAATGGTAGCAAAGCTAATAGACTAGAGCAGTGATGTCAAACCTTGGGACCCCAGATGTTTTGGAACTACATTTCCCACAATGCTCAACTACACTACATGAGCATCATGGGAAATGTAGTTCCAAAACATCTGGAGTGCCAAATTTCTCCATCACTGGACTAGAGGATCTTGGCTATGAGCATTTAACGTATTCTCTCTGGAGAGTAGAGTTAGATGGGCATCTTGACAATCACAACATACAGGGTTATGGAAATTACTATTGACATAAGCTTGAACTGGATGAATTTGTGCCTTTTTTTTTTTTTTTTTTTCCCTTAGCGATGCGTAAGTTTGTAAGGAAGATTTAATGAATTAATTCGTTAATTCAACAAATCCTTTTGACTGCTGCAGGAAATGCTGCAATTGAAGGACGAAGGGGGTTTTAAAGGGTCCCTTACCACAAATGTTGTGGGGGTTTAAGGTGCCAGCAACCACCAATGATGGCGGTAGGGGGGAGGAGATTAAAATGTCACTAATCATGGTTATGGAACTGTTCTGGGGGTGTTTAGTGTCACTGACAACCAATACTCGGAGGGCTGCAGTGGGGTATTTTTTAGCACTAAATGATATCCTTCTCCACAAAAAAAGAAAATACACATCCACTACTTTTGATTTTGGGAACTCTGTTTTTACTGTGTGTTTTTGCCTACATTTCCCACTTCATGTTAGGGGTTTTAAGATATGTAGACCACAGCAGCAAATTAAAGGAGATTTGGAAGAGGTGGAGAACAATTGAAGCAACTTTTTTGAGTTAAAAATACAGTTCATTTCTTTTAAACCAGAGTTTGGTGTCCCTTTATAATGTTACCAACCACCGTTTGTGGGACTGTGTTTTTTTTTTTTGGTGGTGGTGGGGGGGTTGTCAGTGAAATTGACCACTATTTAATTATGGGCTTGTTTTGAATGGAGGGGGGGAGGGGTTAGTCTTTTGTGGCTATCCAAGACCCCTAGCCATTGCACAGAATGTATTTCAGTGCAATTTCATCCCCCAGGGGACTTCCATTCATAATGGAAGACTTGAATTGGCTTCAGTGAGAGACTGTTAAAAGCCCAACTCTGGGAAACATGGAAATTCTCTCTTGCATGGAGCTGTGCCCACACTGCAAGGGTTAATGTCTGGTTTAGTTCTAAGAGGCATTGAAAAGAGAGTTTACTTGCCCACTACTCTGCGCTGCTAGACTGGCCCCTGTAGTTTCTTCTCCCCATACTCCAGCAGTCTAAGATCCCGGCATCTTCCAGACAGATGCAGGGGTTCATAGTCCTGCATTGAATGATGGAGAAAGGGGGACTTCTGTCCACCAGAGAAGTGGAGGATCAGGTAAGTGCTTTTTGCGCTTGTGGCAAAAAGTGAGATGGGGTGTCTGCTTTCCATAATGGGGTCTGTTGAGTGTATATTAATAATAATATTGTTTATTATTGTAGATTGTCCTGACCTATTAATAGTCATTTAAAAAATTAGAAATTAATGCCCTAGTCTGTTGCCACCTAAGCACACATCTCTTCAGCATTCCGTACCATTAACCATTCCAATCGGTGCACAACGCTATTAGCTTTAATGTTCCATACAGTTTCCTTGCTTCATTACAACTGAAGCCTATACTGGGAAAAGTCTGTTCTAGCCTTTGTTTTCTCCAGCACACAAACGGTAAAAAAAAATGGAACAGCCTGTTTGCTAGTTCTGTAGCTCCTGTTTAAAATCAGATACTGGGAGCCTTCATGGCTGGGAAAGTACAAGATGACTACTTTTGGCAACATTGATTGTTCATTTTAGGTTAAAACGAAGATAAGTTGTGCAAGCTGATGGATTTGTCTCCTGCACAAGTAAATGCTATTCCCATCTGGATTGTGGGGTGGGAGCTCTAATCTGCTCTGTAAGATAAATTCAATGGTTTAAATACAAGTGAGTTGTATAGCATTAAAATAAGAGAAATACTTCAACTTAAATAAATTGTAGCATATTGAAAGCCTAAAATAGTGGAAAACCGTTGCCTTCCCCCATTTAAAATGAATGTGTACTTTTTTCAATATTCAAATCTCATGTGTTGCCTTTTATTTTTGAGTGGTCAGAAATCTGATTTTTTTTTTTCTTTTTTTTTTATTTAATCTTCTTTTTTTACCTGTAACATTTCTGTGCTTATTGATGTATTGGCTGTATAAAATTAATTATAGAATGGTTTTCTAACTCTTCTATAGTATTTTAATGGCAAAGTGATTTTAGATGGGCAAATATTACTTTTTGGGTATGTTGAAGGGCTTCTAATATGCATTGTTGCTCATCTAATAATACAAAGGGTCTCCAAACTATGGCTAGCTGCCAGATTTTATCTGGCCTGCAGCTAGTGTTAGCGGCCGGTTGCCCATGTCTTCAGGTCAGCCCCCCCACCCGAGAGCAGCCAAGGAGGATCCTAATCTGATGGGGGTTCTGGCAGACTTTCATGGTGACCCTGATGGAAAGGTGACTGATGAGGGCACCCTGAAGTAAGGGGGGACTTGGATGGGCTCAAGTTGAAAGTTTTTTGCTTTGTTTTTACAAGTTCTTTCTTGGTGGTTCTGAATCATAGCATGCCAATTTCAAAAAACCTCCAGGTAAAACTTATTTATTTTAAAATGTCGTTCATTTTTAAAACTGATTTTATTTAGTCTATGAATATTTGCAAAATATAGGATGTGGCCCTCGTAATGAAAAGTTTGGTGACTCCGGTCTTAAAAGAAGTGTTCAAAATCTGTGGCTGGCTCTTTTTAAAGTGTATGTCTGTCTGGTTAAGTTGGCGGCAACTGTTTTCCCAAATAGGAAGTGAGAATTTATCCAACAGCAACACAATATTTTTATTATTTTTTTTTTTAGTAGAGGCTGTGAGGAATTTCCTTCGACTTTTTTGGTGCGGTCTGTGCTTTAGCTGCAGATTTCAACTGTTGTCACTAGAACGGTATAGAACGGGAAAATGTGAGCCTATGGCAGTAAAAACCTAGTAGGGGTTCTAATCCTTCACCACCCTACTCACTGGACTTGCACTTCTTAATATAGGAAGCCATGCTGAATCTGCCCTCTTCCTCACAATAATATCCTGTTGACTGACATGATGTACAGGAAGAAACTGTCACATTGGTTCTCAAGAACAGTTTTTTTTTTTTTTTTTTTGACTTTTTTTTTTCCTGATTCAGTCCTGGTCATGTATAAATGAGTGGCCACACACAGGTCTGTTTTGGATATACATCATGCTGCCTGGATGACAACTATAGGCTCATTCACACTTTTCTGCATTGGAAAAACGCCAGGAAACGCTAGGAAAAGGAGCCTAGACAGGGGAGTTGCAGTGAGCTGCTATAAAATGCAGACATTTTTTATCACAGTACACAGGTATGTCATTCACAGCTGTGCAGTGAACCATACTGCTATGCGGATATATTTTTATACACTTCAAAAAAAAATTGAAAAGTTTTAAAAAATGAAACCTTGTGATAAACTGACGTGTACCACACCACCTCACGACTCCCTGCAGTCAAAAGGACAGTTGCCAGCACACTAAAAGCGTTTAGCATGCAGCCTGTTTTAACCAGCCCCAAAATGCAAATATTAAAAATTTAAACTGGTAAATATACCACAGCTGGTGCATAGAATTGGCCAAATATCTCCAACCTGGAAGTAAATGCTGATTTTCCATAATGGCTGACTACAGATGGTTTTGTCCTTCTGTTGAGAAGTCAGTAAAGGCATTCTAAGGGGCAGTATTGTAATCTGTGAGGTAAGAAATACCTGTAAGTGTTTAAATTTGGCATACATGTATATCTGGTGCTGGGTCCACTTTAAGACCTGAAATGACCACATTTGCTCTCAAATACCCTTTACCTCTTTTTATAGTTTGAAGGTTTAAAGCTCAAATGCAGCCAAAACTTTTTGTTTTGGCTAAGAGCCGTTGTCGGGGTTTTTTTTTTTTTTTTGCCATCTGTGTTCCCATTAGAGGTTTCCTCTCACTTCCTGTCAGGACAAATTAACGCAAAACTTCTCCATTGGGGACACAAACACTTAGCCTTTTTATATATGCAGTATATTTTAGTTTGAAGTCGCAGGGTTACAAAAACTTCAACACTCTTCTAGTTGCGTTTCATTAATCTCCACAATAACCCATTTTTCAATAAACTTGAAAACACATGAAGAAAATCCATAAATGGAGCTATATCTCCCCAAATGAAGAGCCATGGTCTCTAATAACTATGTGATATTGTACTCTAAAACATCATTGGCTTTAATTGACAGAAGCGAGAACCAAAGGCTCCTGCTGGCTGAACAAAGCCTGTAAGACCAGGAAGTAATGCCCCGTACACACGAGTGGAATTTCCGTCGGAAAAATCTTGGATGGTTTTTCCGACGGAATTCCACTCAAGCTTGGCTTGCATACACACGGTCACCCAAGTTCTGTGAACTTTCGACCTTCAAGAACGTGGTGACTTACAACACTATGATGAGCCGAGAAAAGAAGTTCAGTGCTTCCGAGCATGCGTCAAATTGTTTCCAAACATGCGTGTGTTTTTGTGCGTCGGAATTGCATACAGGCGAACGGAATTTGCGTCAAGAACTTTTTCTGTCGGAAAAATAGAGAAGCAGCTCTTTTGCTGGTGGAAATTCAGACAGAAAAAGTTGAATGGAGCATACACATGGTCGAAATATCCGACCAAAAGCTCCCATCACACTTTTTTTGATGGAAATTCTGACAGTGTGTATGCAGCATTAGAGGAGAGAAGAGCTGCAGATAGGGCACTGTGCTGGATCGAAAAAGGGTTCAGGTAAGAGGTGGGCATGCATGCGATGGTGATCCCTAAATAGGTTTTGGTTTTATAACCACTTTAAGGAGTGGGAAAAGAAGAAAAGTAGGAGTTGTGCAGCAGAATTGGGTAAAGAGAGGAAAAGTTAAATGAAAATATAGGAGAAAGTAATGTAAAGAATTAACCTCCCCACAATGATGAATTTATCCCTGTAAACGTACTTGGCATGTTACAAATACTTGGTTCAAGGGCCAGCGAGAGCTACAATATATTCACTGGAGTAAAGAGAACGAGTTCCAATAAAACCACTTGCAGCGGAAGGCCTCATGACATTATTTAACTGCTGTGACTTGCTGTCTCAGTGATGCCAGCACTCCCCACCCCATTTCTTGTACGAGTGTCCCAGTGATGCCAGCACTCTCCACCCCATTTCTTGTACGAGTGTCCCAGTGATGCCAGCACCCCCCACCCCATTTCTTGTACGATTGTCTCAGTGATGCCAGCACTCCCCACCCCTTTTCTTGTACGAGTGTCTCAGTGATGCCAGCACTCCCCACCCCATTTCTTGTACGAGTGTCTCAGTGATGCCAGCACTCCCCACCCCATTTCTTGTACGAGTGTCTCAGTGATGCCAGCACTCTCCACCCCATTTCTTCTACGAATGTCTCGGTGATGCCAGCACTCCCCACCCCATTTCCAAGACCGCAGAAAAAAGTGACAGAAGATTTGACTCATATACCTTTGTGCATATGGACTTCAGCATGCTTCCAGTTGTCCTGCATCCAAACATTGCACATTGAATTATTTAGATATTCTTAACAAGCAATGAAACCATTTTAAAAATCCCTGACCCCTCAAGCTGCTTCTTGTATGAAGTAAGTTTTCTAAGATCCGTAAAGATTTACATTAGAGGGTTGCCAAGATTTTGGTGTAGTAGAAAAAAAGTAATAGAGAAAAGTTAAGCTTTCAGTGCTTCTTTTGTGAACTTTGAAGATTCATTGCTGCATAATGCCTACAGCTACAGAGGTGAACACAGGCTTGTTTTTTTAAAGCGCATTTACTGCTTGTTTAGAATATGAATACATTGATGTGCATAGTCTGGGCATAAACTTTAAAGCAGAACTACAATGCCTCCGTGCACTTTAAACCAAAAATGCTATTTAATTCATTTTTAATATTCAAAGCAACTGCCCCCATCCATCCATGCTTTTTTGTGGCAAAATCGCTTTGAAAAACACCCCCCTCACATGTCTGACCAGAGCCATCTTGAGTAAGGGCAGATAAATTTGTAGCATTTACTACCTGAAATCCATCTGCCCTTACCTCAGACATATTAAAAGCAGGGGGTATGTGCTTAGCTAAGAGCCCCTCCTGAAGATTCCTGGGATATGACAGAATTTGCCTAGGCATGGGAATCAGGAAGTTACCGAAGGCCCCCTTTCACACTGGCACCTTCGCTAAGCAGAATACGCTTGCTGGGGGGGGCATGCTTGGTCCCCTGGCTGAGTAGGTGGATGACAGGTCCGTGTTTGCTCCGCTATGCAGAACACACTGACAAAGACCCGCTCTACTCTATGGGGCAATCAGATGGAAGCAGAGAGGCCATTCATCGGGCAGATGGGGCATAGGACCACAATCTGTTTTTGGCAGAAAGGATTGGATGGTGGTGGGTGTCAGCAGATGTGTCCGCTGACATCCGCCGCTCCATAGACACGGTGGACCAGATCAGACTCTCCAAATACTTGACAGGCAGACCTGACTAAGATAGCCCATGTGAAAAGGGCCTAAGGATTAAGAATAGTTAGTTGATTGAGAGAGCAAAGTTTCACTTTTTAAGAGTATTTTTCCGCAGTGCACTTTAAGCATCTGTGTTGAAACTTTTAAAGCAATATTCAGCTTTAGTTTTCAAGAAGTTAAAACAAGTTGCTGGTAAGGTCCAAGGTGCAAGTGTTGGGTGTTTGGAATTGTTTAGATCAGGGATCCTCAAACTACGGCCCTCCAGCTGTTATGGGAGGAATTGTAAAACACTGACATTCACAGACATGACTAAGCATGATGTGAATTGTAGTTCCTGAACAACTGGAGGACCGTAGTTTGAAGACCCCTGGTTTAGATGAAGCATTGGAAGAGGTGACAGTTTGGGCCCTGCAGCCTAACTTTCAGTGATCTGTTTGGGTATTGGAGGTTTATATACCTGTCGGTGTCACAGAAAATGGGTCCTAGATTTCCATGGTCATTCTAAAAGCGGTGCACCCAGTTTAGCTTGTATTTGACACAGCTGAAGCCATAGTGGTTTTCTGCTACACGTTATTGTATCATTGATATGTCTTGAGAGAGTGTGGGATCTGATTTTCCTATTGTGGAATATAATCCTAAAAACTTTGGAAGATAGGTCAGGTAATATGTATTTGAACCTTAATAAGGATCCTAAAGAAATCAAGAAGGTTATACAACTGACAGCTCAAACGCTCGGGGAGTAAAAAAAAAAAAAAAATTCTGATGGTGGTTCACCCCTCCAATCCACAACGCCTGGAGCCAGACACCTGAAACTCCAGTTTTGAAGCTACTTTTGTAACCCCATTTAGGCAAATTCTGCTTTTAGCTGCTTCAAAAATGCACAAACACCAAGCCAAAAGAGAACCATCTGTTGCAACGTCTGTTGCTAATACAAAAACACCAAAGCTCAAACGCTATACAAAATGCTCCACCCAAAGCCACGCGAAAACGTGCAATAACGTAATGCTCAGGTGTGAATGCAGCATTAGAAACAAAGTGCCCGGATGAGGCGTTGTATGTTCGTATCTTCAAAATGCTTGTCTTCAGTGGCCAATTTAATGAACAGGTACCATAGTACAGAAAATCTTGTATACTAAAATTCTAAGTTTGTACTTTTGAAAAGCATGTTTTTTTTTTCTCTAGCCTAGAAAGACATTTCACCCCGTCTTTGCACAGCGGCACTAATCTTGCGTTCTTAACCAGATTATCCAGTTTGCACACATTTTGGCTTGTCATAATGTTTACCTTACACCTGTATTAGCAGCAGACAACTACAGCTTTCATCACTTCTTACACTAATTCTTGTTGTCACTGATTAGCCAGTTGACAAGTTTTTCTTTTTCCACGTACATTCCTACAAAAGTGAGAACAAAACAGAGCAAGAATGTGGCTGCTACCACTACATACAGAGGGTATTTGAATATTTTTGAGCGAGCATGATTTGCTACAGTGCCAGCCTATTGGCAAAGTAGTTATTCCTGCTGTCAAGTCTAACTGAAGTCTTTCATCACATTGCAGAGAAATAATGCACTGTGTCAGGACATGATTGCAGAACGTCTCACATAAAACCTAGTCATGATGAGATGAGAACACTTAATCATGTCTTTTTAAGGGAAAAATGTATGTCAATTGTTGATTTTTCTTAACTTTTTTTTTTTGTTTGCCCTGGCGTAATTCTGTGTTAATTTCTTGATGTTCTAATACAGTATTTGCATAAATATTTTTGGTTTTAGATTTTTGAATGAAAAAAAAAAATAAAAAAAAAAATATATATATATATATATATATATATATATATATATATATATATATATATATATATATATATATATATATATATATATATATAATTTATATTATAGTGTGTGTGTATAAAGATTCAACCTCAGCTCTAGGTAATAGAAGACAAAGTTAAACAGTTGACACTGCTACTTGGTCTGCCAGAAAATGAAACGTTCTCTCTCTAGATCTATATCTAAAATCTCTATCGTTAAAAAAATCACAATCTCAATTCAGCCCCCTCATGATCTTAATCCGGCATTTCCACGATTCAGTGTAGAGCCATTCTATGCTCACAGCTGTCAAAAAAAAGGCAGCTGGTGGTCTGTCAGAATCGACGACCCATCAGTTAAGCTAATGTAAGTGACGTTCCGTCAGCTTAAGTGAGCGTATATAAATATAATTGTCATCCGTGATGCTGTTTTGATACATTTTGAAAGAAGCTGGATGCCAGCAGTAGGAAGGTAGCGGAGGCCATGTTTGGTACACCCCGCACTGCTCAGCGGTAAACCTTTTTAGGCTTTGAAAATGAAACCTCCAAACTGCATCACAGATGTTTATATAATATTTTGATATACGCTTACTTTATTGCTTAAATTACTGTGAATTTCAAGACTTAGCTGGGTGTAATAAGATGTCCGCTGCCTTCTTCTGACCGCAGCTATTCTGTCAGATTAGCAAACCTGACAGCGGTGGACGCATGCGTATCTGACAGAACATCACTTCAAATCAGTATTTGTCAGTTAAAATCAGTTAAGTTAAAAAGTTAAAATCCAGTATTTTTTGCTAGAAAATTCTTGGAACCCCCAAACACTAAATATATACTTTTTAACGGAGACCCTAGCGAATAAAATACCATGGTTATGTGTTTTTGTCACACTGTATTTGCACAGCGGTCTTTCAAAAGTATTTTTTTGAGAAAAATACACTTAAAAAAAAAAAAACTAAATAGTATTTAGCCCAATTTTTTTGTATAATGTGAAACATTGTTATGCCGAGAATTGAGATCTTCATTATAACATCTCAAATGTTTTAAGCAGGTGGGAAAAATGCTGTAAATTTAAGAATCCTTTCAGAAATTTTTTTTTTTTCCAATTCACAAAAATGAAAGTAAAAACAGGAGAAAACTAAATCAATATCTGTGACCACCCTTTACCTTCAAAGCTGAATCAGTTATTCAATTCTTCTAGGTACACTTGCACACAGGTGTGAAGGAACTCAGCAGGTATGTTGTTCCAAACATCTTTGAGAACAAACCAAAGATCAATAGGCTGCCTCAAATCCTTCTGTCTCTAAATGTAATCCCAGACTGACTCGATGTTCAGGGCACTGTGGGGGGGGGGGGCAAACTATCACTTCCAGGACTCCTTGTCCTTTACACTGGAGCTAGTTCTTCATGACATTGGCTATATGTTTGGTAGTTTCCCTGCTGCAGAATAAATTTTTGGATCAATCGCACGCCTTCCTGATGTATGGCATGATTAAGTATCTGCCTGTATTTCTCAGAATGGAGGACACCATTGATCCTGATTAAATCTCCAACTCCATTTCCGGAATTGCAGACCCAAACTTGCAAGGAACCTCTACCATGCTTCACTGTTGCCTGCAGACATATATTATTATATTGTTCTACAGCCCTTCCCAAACTGCCTCTTGCTACAGCCGAATATTTCAAATTTTGATTCATCAGTCCTGAACACCTGCTGACCTTTTGCTGCACCCCAGTGCCTATGTTTTTGTGCATAGAATATGGAAACAAGGCTAAGCGACTCAACTATACATGAAGAAAATCTGTCGTTTGTTCTCGAAGCTGTTTGAAACTACCTACCTGCCGAATTTCTTCAACTGCTAGTGTACCTAGAAGAATTGATGCAGTTTTTGAGGCAAAGGGTGGGTCACACCAAATATTGATTTGGATTTCTTTTCTGTACATTTTACTTTCCATTTCATTAAGTGATAAATTATTCTATCCTATTTTATGAAAGCATCTTTTCACATCTTCCTAAAACTTTAGTTCAGTAGCGTCTCACAAAGGGCTCATTTACACTTGCTTTGGCTTCAACACACCTAAAGGCGCCTACCGCTTCAACATGCTTTTGTGTTTTTGAAGCTTCAGTGGTGCTTCGATGAGCTTGGAAGATGCCGTGTGTGTGTAGATATCTCCTACCTGCAATTTCTCCAAAACAAAGCTAAGCTAAAGCTGAATAAAGCCGCTCAAAAGCTGCAGGTGCTTCAAGAGAGCTTTGTCATAGACTTATATGGAGGCTTTGAAGCACCACTAAAGTGACATGGGTTATAATTTTTGAAGCAAAAGCAAGGTGTAAACTGACTAAGCTAACCATTGTTGGTGACGGGCTTTAACTGGCTTTCAGGGAGCTTTAACAAAGCAAGTGTAAAATAGCCCTGGTTAGCCTTAAAAACCTTACTGGAGTTGTAACCCTTCCACACTCTATCCAAGATTTAAAAAAAAAAAAGGCTTATGCTAGCCATACACCAGTAGAAACAAATTGTTTGCATTAATTGAAAAATAGAACAGGCGTTTGTGAGCAAACTATATTTCCATTGTGTAATGACAGAAAAATAAATCGTTCAATGGACGTACATGAATCAGTTTCTAGTTTTATTTTTTGTTTGGGTCACTTATGCGCATTACCAACAGTTACATTTTTTTATTTTTTATTTTTTTTTTAAATGGGCAAGAAACACATTAACCTTTAAAAAAAAGTTTTATTTTTATTTATTTTTTGCCCGTTCAGCAGAAGTTTTCCTTTGCTTTTTTTTTGCCTCAAGCGTCGCAACCGATTCTCGATTTTTGTGTTTTTAAAGGGGTTGTAAACCCTTGTGTTTTTTTACCTTAATGCATCCTGTGCATTAAGGTGAAAAAACACCTGGCAGTGACCGGCTCCCCACCGTTTTACTTCCCTGTGCCCTGGAATTTCACCCGGTGGAGATGCGCACTTCCTCTGCCTGGAGTTCTAGGCTCTTGATTGGATAGATTGATAGCAGTGCAGCCATTGGCTCCCGCTGCTGTCAATCAAATCCAATGACGCGGAGTCCAGCATTTGTGTCTATGGACGCATATGTTGGACTCGGGAGTGCCTGCAAGGTAACCCCCTTGGGAGAGCACTTCTCCTAGGGGGTATCTGATGCCAAGAGGAGCTGTGAGAGCCGCTGAGGGACCCCAGAAGAGGATTTTCGGTGCCACTCTGTGCAAAACGAGCTGCACAGTGGAGGTAAGTATATGTTTGTTTTATAAAAAAAAAAAAAAAAAAAAAAAAAAAAAAAAAGCCTTTACAATTTAAAGCAGAAGTCCACCCAAAAAAAAAAAAAAATTAAGCCAGCAGCTACACATACTGCAGCTGCTGGCTTTTAATAGGACACTTACCTGTCCTGGAGTCCAGCGATGTCTGCACCGCAGCTGATGTTTCCATCAGCTGTCGGGTGCTGCTGCCGCCATTGCGGGTAAGGGTACCCGGCAGTGTAGCCTTACGCTTCACACTGGGAACCCTACTGTGCATGCGCGAGGCTCTCATACTGGCAACAGGGGGAGGAGGGAGAAGCCCCGTGGTGACGACATGGGCTGCTGCGTGGACTCCCAGAAGTGGGGACAGGTATCCTGTCCCCCCTTCCCCAAAAGGTGCCAATTGTGGCACCGGAGGGGAAGAGGAGACAAATGAGCGGAATATCCACTTTTGGGTGGCACTCCGTTTTACTGCACAAAAAGCAAACAAACTGACCAAATTACAAATTTTTTGAATTTTTTTTTTGTCTAGTGTTTGGGAACCATAAGACTTTTGCACAGTATTGTAAATGGTTGCATGTTTTAATTTTTTTAGATGTAATACGTTCTAAATCAATATTTGCATCAAGAGAGACTCTGTTTAAGTGCAGTCATGGGCATTGGTTTAATTGCTGCTAGAGGAAAGTATTGCGTGCAGGGAAAAAATTCTTTCTTTCTCTTTCTCTTCTTTTTTTCTTTTCTTTTTTCTTTTCTTCTCTTTTTCTTTTCTTCTTTTTCTCTTTTTTTTTTTGTTTTTTCTTTTTTTTTTTAATACATAACCATTGCTTGTGTTACAAAGGGGTTTAGCAACATGTGAAACTCAAGGTTGATTTATTATACATTCCAGGTAGGCTAGCTACATGGATTTGTCAGTCATTGGGGATGAACCATGTTTTGTGGTTTGTATTTCACAGGTGCATGGCATTGTACGTCGATCAAGCTCTTTCAACACAGGCAGGATTGAGCATCTGTACAAGAATCCACAAGCTCACACTGAAGGGAGTAAGGATATGTCATTGTTTTGTGTTTTATAATGTTGTAATAACTTTTTTAGAAACGTTTTCTATACTTTTAAAAGGTAAACACGTTTATAATTACAATATATCGCGTATGCCTTAATTTGTATCTAAATGTAAGAACAAAATGCATTAAATTGCAACTTTCGGGCTCTTTGAAACAAGTTAGCCCTCTGAAGAGTGATTTCTGTTAAATCTTCAGAGGGTGTTTGCCAGGCGGCAAGGAGCCAGTTTATCAACTTCTCACCACCTAGTTTAACCCCCAAGGGCCCTCAATGCAACCATTGAATGGGTTGCATTAAGTGGGAGATACAACCATGCCAACACAGCCAGGGATGTTTTCATTCTTGCCACGAAGAAAAATGCTGCAGCACATGTATATCACTGTCTGTTGCCTTTGCAGTGCTTGGGGGGGGGTTAGTAAAAACACAGCTCAACTGAGAATTTTTACAGCCTGCATTTAGGGTGAAATATGCTCTAGCCCCCACCCCTCACAAACAGTGGGCGGACGTTTTTCTCTGCCTGCACAGCCTCATCATCAATTCTTCACAACAATCTGTGAATAAATAAACTAAAAGTCCCGTCTACCATTAAAGCAGATGGCTTGTAAGTCTCAATGAACCGTGAAGGTGCTGATGAGTGCCTTCGTAATCTATTAACACTTCCTGCAGCTTTCAAACGGAGAGCCCATAAATTAGTATGGGCATCAAAGCTGGCTAATGTGTATGAAGGAGCCTGACATTGCTCCCATGATACACTGATCTCAGGTGCAATTCTTTGCAGGCTCCTGGGGAAAAAAAATTTGGGTGCGATTGGTAGGTTTGTTTCATAGGAGGAACATGTAATCTAGGGAAATCATCTAGGTATATCTTTGTTTCTCTTTACTTGGCCCATGTTGGTAAGTGAAGAAACACAGCAAAAAAACAAATCAATTTATGTAAGGTAATGAATTCCATATAGATTGTCACAGGGTGGTATAAGACAAAGTTCTGTGGCCTGTAAATGTAAAATTATGCAGCCTACAGTCTCATGGTTATGGAGTTCTTATTGTCCTTTATTTCCTTTGGAAACTACTGTAGAATACCATTTTATTCACTGTGTAATATACTTTATAATATGGTAGTTTTCTCTATTGCACCATAAAACGGCAAACTTGGTTCATCATGTTCTTTTGCATGTATCTATCTGAGTGCCTGAAGGAGTCAGTAAAGTAGGTAACAACCAGTAGCTAATTGGAGCTATGAGTTGTCCTCCTTTTTGATAAGGTTATGCCAACCTCTGGAAACCATGTAATTTTATGCTCTATTTGGGTCTCTCCTAGGCCAAAATTAACAGTTTTTCAGAAAATGACAGTCTTGACCACACCCATTTTTCTGTAATTGACTGTTTTTATTGACAAAGGATAACTATCAAACCCATTTTCTTACACTGCTAATCATTATCACACCTAGGGATTAAAAAATGCAAGCAGACCCCTTGTGTGCAGTATGAGGTATGTAGTGAGAAAGTAAAGTAAGCAAATTACCCAAGGAATGGCTGTAAGATAATAGTATGTCAGAGTAATGCATTAAAACAGTCTGATAATACTTTACTTTTCTTTCAAAGATATGAAACTACACTATGGAGATCTTACTGACAGTACCTGTTTGGTCAAAATAATTAATGATGTCAAACCTACTGAAATCTATAATCTTGGAGCTCAGAGCCATGTAAAGGTAAGTCTTTTTATGTTTCTATATGTTACACTCGCTTATTTTCATTTTATATGTGTTTTTTTTTTTTTTTCTGGGGTGGAGCTTAAATTGGCTCCTGAGCTTGGAGGTGGAGAATTCTGCAATTGGCCCTTGCAAAACTTTATCACATTGCTATACACTTTTACACAGGTCAGTAGGCATTTGGTTTTATAGGATGTATTTTACCTTCCGGTTATACTGTTCCCTACCGGAGGGTTGAACACTGACAGGCAAACTGTTGGCTATCTCAGTATAAACCCTCTTACCACCAGGATGCTTCCATTATTTGTGCGTTTCCTAGAAGAGCGGACATGCCCACTGGCGGTACTCATGTCTGCAGCCTAGAGTTGAGTTGCCCTCTGCTCCTAGAGTCTATCCAGTTTTATAAGAGTTATCCTTGGCTCTTTTGGGTGTGGCTGCATCCTTTTGTTACAACTGTGCAAGACATTGTGGCCC
>JBBGZY010000837.1:0-365000 GCA_037952925.1 Lithobates clamitans
TACAAGATTTTAGTAATAAGAATGATATCATTAGCAGTAATCAGCATGGATTCATGAAGAATCGTTCTTGCCAAACCAATCTATTAACCTTCTATGAGGAGGTGAGTTGCCATCTAGATAAAGGAAGGCCCGTAGACGTGATTTTGCAAAAGCATTTGACACAGTTCCCCATAAACGTTTACTGTACAAAATAAGGTGCGTTGGCATGGACCATAGGGTGAGTACATGGATTGAAAACTGACTACAAGGGCGAGTTCAGAGGGTGGTGATAAATGGGGAGTACTCAGAATGGTCAGGGGTGGGTAGTGGGGTCCCCCAGGGTTCTGTGCTGGGACCAATCCTATTTAATTTGTTTATAAACGACCTGGAGGATGGGATAAACAGTTCAATCTCTGTATTTGTGGATGATACTAAACTAAGCAGGGCAATAAGTACAGCATAATACCCCCAGGACTGGTGTCAGTGCAATAATATAATAATAATATACCCCCCCCGGATTGGTGTCAATGCAGCATAATACCCCCAGGATTGGTGTCAGTGCAGCATAATACCCCCAGGATTGGTGTCAGTGGTATTACTTACCCCAGTACCTGCTCCTGTGATGCTCCCTCTCTCCTGTGCGGCTGGGATTATGCTCCCGGTTGAGATTACTCCGCCTGGCAAAGGAAAGAAGTGCGGTGAGCAGTCCTGGAATGTACAGCCGGGGACACTGGGGAAGTAAAGTAGAAGAAAAGTCGAAAATAAAGAAAGATTAACCCCCTCCCCACAATGCTGATAAATATGCTGCATACTATTTACCTTACATTTCTGTGTAAATTCATTTTCTTACCTTTGAAGTGGTCATGTGACACGCGTTGCACCCTCTGCTAAGTGTCAGGGAGGTGGCTGGTATGAACTCCCCCCCCTCCCTCCCTACTTGTCATAAAACACAGAACTGTGCGTCACGTGACCGCTCCGAAGAGCAAACACAATCTACTGTACAAGCCTATTCATTTACTATCAGTGGGGGTGGTACGGGTGCCATAAACTTTCTTTGTTTTTTGCCTTTTCTTCTAATTTAAGGCTAGGTTTACACATGTGGCTAAATGGCCTCGCCTCTGAAAAGCGATCCCCATTTGGATTACTTTTCAGAGTCATTTGGCAAGGTGTTTTAACCCCATAAATCCTGCAACAACGTGCTGCAACTGCATACAGTACATTGCAGACAGTTACGGGGCATATGTGGGTGGGGGGGGGGGTGGTACTGCTCTAAGGGTGGGTTCACACCAGAAGCATTCCAGTGCATTTTCCATGGATTCCAATGGCCCTCGTTCACACCAGTGCAGTGCGTTCCGGTGCAGTCATCAAAAGTAGAACGTTCTGCATTTTGTCTGTATGAAATGGTTCCAGAGTGTGGCAAAATGCATAAAAAAATGCACCGGAACACACGTCCTCAATTGAGATGATGAAAAAAGGAGGGGGGAGAAACCCACACTAAAACACATAAAAAAATGCATCAGAACACATGAAAAACACAAAAAAAATGCACTGGGATGCATTAAAAGCACCCCCCTCTTTTTTTCTTAACCTTAAATAAGAACATGTGTGTTCCAGTGCGTTTTTGATGCGTTTTTGCGGCGTTTTTGCTGCGTTTTTGATGCGTTTTTGGTGCGTTTTTAATGCAGTCCAGTGCATTCCCCCCCCCCTCTTTTTTCTTAACCTCCAATTCACACCACATGCAGTCCGGTGCGTTTTTTTTTTCTGCATCAAAAACGCATGGAAAGTAGGTTATATGATTTTCAATGGCATAGTTCACACCAGTGCTTGCAGTTCCAGTTCCAGAAAAAAAAAAGTAGAACATGCTGCGTTTTTTCTGCACTGGACTGTACTGGAACGCAGTGAAATGCATCAAAAACGCACCGGAACGCACCTAAATGCACCAAAAATGCACTGCAACACGCTTGTCCTTATTTAAGGTTAAGAAAAAAAGAGGAGGGGGGGGGGGCACTGGACTGCACTAAAAACGCATAAAAAAACGCACTGGAACGCATCAAAAATGCGCATGCAGAAAAGCACCTGGAACGCATCCGGACTGCGTTTCTATGGTGTGAACTGGCCCTAAATAAGAACATGTGTGTTCCAGTGTGTTTTTGGTGCAGTCCAGTGCATCCCCCCCCCCCTCTTTTTTCTTAACCTTTAGGGCCACCATAGAAACGCAGTCCAGATGCGTTCCAGATGCTTTTCTGCATGTGCGTTTTTTATGCGTTCCAGTGCGTTTTTGATGCTTTTTTGGTGTGCGTTTTTGGTGCGTTTTTGATGCTTTTTTGGTGTGCGTTTTTGATGCGTTCCAGTGCGTTTTTGATGCTTTTTTGGTGTGCGTTTTTGATGCGTTCCAGTGCGTTTTTGATGCTTTTTTGGTGTGCGTTTTTGATGCGTTCCAGTGCGTTTTTGATGCTTTTTTGGTGTGCGTTTTTGATGCAGTCCAGTGCTTTTTTTCACCCCCTCTTTTTTCTTAACCTTAAATAAGGACAAGTGTGTTGCAGTGCGTTTTTGATGCATTTAGGTGCGTTCCAGGGCGTTTTTGAAGCGTTTTACAGCGTTCCAGTACAGTCCAGTGCAGGAAAAATGCAGCATGTTCCACTTTTTTTTTTCTGGAACTGCAAGCACTGGTGTGAACTTTGCCATTAAAAACCATATAACTGATTTTCCATGCGTTTTTGATGCAGGAAAAAAAAAAAAACCCGCACTGGGCTGCATGTGGTGTGAACCGGCTCTCAGACAATTTTAAAACAAAGCCCATAATGAGTTCATCCCCATCAACCAATCACATGTCTGATTTCCTTCTCTACTGCTAAGGGCTCATTCACAAGTTTTACCCCCCCCCCCTTTCCTCCTACCACCAGCACCCAAAAGCCCGCCTGAACATGGGCATGGAGCCACTCGGGGGGGCTGTGCACATGCCATGGACACGATGCTGTGCGTCACGGCGAAAAATCAACAGCGTGTCGCATTTGAACATGATGCATGCAAGTCTATGGGGCTGCGCTGCCCCCGTCCTACAACGGCGTGCGATGTCCACGATGGCGGTGCAGCATTTACAGGGTTAAACACGGAAGAGGCGTTCCATTCACTCTTCAGAGGCGAGATGGCGAAGCTGCTCGTCTGACCCCGCCCTCTTCCTGCGTCACCGTCACTCTGCCGGGGTCAGGAGATCGCTGAGCCGGATACAGGAAACGCAAGGGGCGGCGAGCGGAGGGGCGGCGAGCGGAGGGGCGGCGAGCGGAGGGGCGGCGAGCGGAGGTGGAGCGCACAGCAAAGCGTCCCACCACAGAACAGCTTCCTCGCAGGCGCACTGCTGGGACACAAAGTAGCGAATATCCTTTTTTCTTTTGTTTTTTTTTTTCTTTTCCCATATTTTTTAAATGTATATAATAAAATAAACAAATACCACCAAAAAGAAAGTTCTATTTGTGGGAAACAAATGATAGAAATGTAATTTGTGTACAGTGTTGTATGACCGCGGAATTGTCAGTTAAAATAGCGCAGTGCTGGATAGAAAAATATGCCCTAAGCTGGTCATGAAGGGGGGTAAAACCTTCCGGAGGTCAAGTGATTAAACACTGTGTTCGCATGGGTTTGTTTTCTTTAAGCATCAGTGTTTGTTTATACTGTTTATACTTCCCAGAACCCCCCCCCCCCCATAAAATCTCCCCTCCTAGCACAAATCCCTTATCCCTCAAATTTTCCCTCTGAGCATAAATCCTCCCCCCCCCTTTCAAATTCCCCTCTCCCAGCACAAATCCCGCAATCATCTCTACTAGCACAAATCTACCCCACCAAATCCCCCATATATAACACAAATCCACCCCCCCAGCCCCAAATCTCCCCTTCCTAGTACAAATCTCCTCTTCCTAGCACAAATCCCCCCTCCAAGCACAAATCCCCTATCCCTCAAATTTCCCCTCTGAGCATGAATCCTTCCCCCTCCCCCATTCAAATTCCCCTCTCCCAGCACAAATCCCCCAAAATCTCCTCTCCCAGCACAAATCCCCCCAAGTGCCCTCTCCTAGCACTAATCTCCCAAAATCTCCCCTCCTAGCACAAATCTCGCCTCTCCCAGCACAAATCCCCCCAAATCCCCTCTCCTAGCACTAATCTCCCAAAATCTCCCCTCCAAGCACAAATCTCCCCTCCTAGCATAAATCCCCTAAATCCCCACCTCTTCATACAATTCACCTCTGAATCACCACTTCACACCCTCGAGTTCCCCCTCCTAGAGCAATTCTTACCCCCAGCTGCTCCCCAAATTCTCCCTCCTAATACAAATCCCCTCCCCCCACCTCGTATGACCCCCACAGTGCCGCCCCTCCTGCCCACTCATTGTCCCAGCCCTGGCTGGCTCTACCCACAGCTCCAAACTGTCCCTGATTTCGAGGGACGACGTCCCTCTGTCCCTCTTTCCCCCTCATTTGTCCCTCGTTTGGGTCTGATCTATATAGTTGCGGGGCTTTTTTTTCAGCGGGAACGCAGAGGGGGGGACGCAGTCCTGGCACCTCCACCACTGAATGTATGTAATAGCAAGGGGTGCTGGGTGTGTAACAGTGTCTATTGCTGCTGGCTGCTGGGGGATCTATTATTGCTGGAGGGGATCTACTTTTGTGTGTGAGGATTGGGGGGGTGTTATTACTGGGGAGGTCTATTGTTGCTGCTGGGAGATCTATTGTTTCTGGAAGGGATCTATTTTTGCAGGGGGGGGGTGTCTATGGTTGCTGTTGGGGGATCTATTGTTGGGTGGGTCATATGTTGCAAGGCAGTCAGTTGTTGCTGGGAGGGATCTACTGTTGAAGGAGCAGTCTACTGTAGCTGGTTGCTGGAGGGTCTATTGATGCTGTCTGTGGGGGAAATCTGTTGTTGCTGCTGGGATCTATTGTTTCTGGGGGGATATTATGTTGTTGGGGGGATATTATGTTGCCAGGATCTATTGTTGCTGGGGATATATTGTTGTTGGAGGGTATTTTGTTGCCAGTATCTATTGATGCTGGGGATCTATTGTTGTTGGGGGGTATTTTGTTGCCAGGATCTATTGATGCTGGGGATCTATTGTTGTTGGGGGGTATTTTGTTGCCAGGATCTATTGATGCTGGGGATCTATTGTTGTTGGGGGGTATTTTGTTGCCAGGATCTATTGTTGCTGGGGATCTATTGTTGTTGGGGGTATTTTGTTGCCAGGATCTATTGTTACTGGGGATCTATTGTTGCTGGGGGGATATTATGTTGCTGGGATTTGTTGTTGTTGGGGGGTATTTTGTTGCTGGGGATCTATTGTTGCTGGGGATCTATTGTTGTTGGGGGGTATTTTGTTGCCAGGATCTATTGTTGCTGGGGATCTATTGTTGTTGGGGGGCATTTTGTTGCTGGGGATCTATTGTTGCTGGGGATCTATTGTTGTTGGGGGGTATTTTATTGCCAGTATCTATTGTTGCTGGGGATCTATTGTTGTTGGAGGGTATTTTGTTGCTGGGGATCTATTGTTGCTGGGGATATATTGTTGTTGGGGGTATTTTGTTGCCAGGATCTATTGTTGCTGGGGATCTATTGTTGCTGAGGGTATATTATGTTGCTGGGATCTATTGTTGTGGGGGGGGGGGGGGTTTGTTGCTGGGGATCTATTGTTGTTGGGGGGTATTTTGTTGCCAGGATCTATTGTTGCTGGGGATCTATTGTTGTTGGGGGGCATTTTGTTGCTGGGGATCTATTGTTGCCAGGATCTATTGTTGCTGGGGATCTATTGTTGCTGGGGGGATATTATGTTGCCAGGATCTATTGTTGCTGGGGATATATTGTTGTTGGGGGTATTTTGTTGCCAGTATCTATTGTTGCTGGGGATCTATTGTTGCTGGGGGGGTATTTTGTTGCTGGGGATCTATTGTTGTTGGGGGGGATATTATGTTGCCAAGTTCTATTGTTGCTGGGGGTATTTTGTTGCCAGGATCTATTGTTACTGGGGATCTATTGTTGTTGGGGGTATTTTGTTGCTGGGATCCATTGTTACTGGGGATCTATTGTTGCTGGGGGGATATTATGTTGCTGAGATCTATTGTTGTGGGGGGGTATTTTGTTGCTGGGGATCTATTGTTGTTGGGGGGTATTTTGTTGCCAGGATCTATTGTTGCTGGGGATCTATTGTTGCTGGGGATCTATTGTTGCTGGGGATCTATTGTTGTTGGCTGCAGGGGATCTATTTTACTGCTTTTCTGGTTATCATTAACAAGTTCCACCTTAATACCGCAAATGTTGATTGGTTCTGTATTCTCTAAAAGGGGCAGTCCTGGGAGGTGGGTAGGGGGTGGAACCAAGAGGCGGTGCTCGGAGGTGGGTAGGGGGCGGAGACAAGGGGTAACTGTGAAAGGGGACTTCCTGTAGAGTTGTATATAAAATGCACTTTTTATCTTTCAAAAAGTGTTTCCCAGCGCTAAACCTTTCATCCGATTTCTAAATTGCTGCATTTGTCAATTCCAAAAGCCAATATAAAGTTATAATAGTGGTAAAGTAAAGCACTTGTAGGTTTAACTAATCTTTTTTTTTTTTGGTACAATTCTCCTTTAAGAGGGGGGGTGGGGGCGGAGTTGTGCCAAGGTGGGCGTGTCCTATTCACCTTCGTATGTTTAGAGCAGGATTCTCAAATTGGCGGCCCTCCAGCTGTTGCGAAACTCCAAGTCCCATCATGCCTCTCTGCCTGTGGGAGTCAGGCTTGTAACTGTGATCCTTGCAATGCCTCATGGGACTTGTAGTTTTGCAACAGCTGGAGGGCCGCCAGTTTGAGACCCCCCCTGCTACAGGAAAGAGTTGGAAGGAATGCAAAATAAACCGCCGTAACTAATAAGAACAGGCTGGTGCAAGACTTGCGTAACACCGACAAGACATTTCCTGTATTTGTAAGGAGCTGGAGGCCGGGAAAGTTATCTCATGTCGCCTGCCTAGGCTGTAGCGGCGTCTTACCGTCTCCCCTCTGGGCTCCCAGGAGCGCGTGCAGCCAGGTGTGGCGTCTGTCTTGGTAGCTTCTGCTTTCCGGCCGCTAAAAAAAAAAGTTCATTTCAGGACCGTTGCGCCATTTCTATAGATTGATTCGAAGACCGATTGAGGAGAACACGTTTTCTTTTGTTGTGGGACGGCTGGGTGTGAACACATTCGGAAATTGTCCTTTCCTTTCGCACGCTAAGCCCCTCCCCCTCTGACGTAATATGTTCTTGAAGCTGTCTGTGTAATAATGTCACCTAATGTCGAATGGAAGACCATCCCACTTTCTGGCACTTGTTGTTTACAAATAAAAATATATACAAAATACATAAAATATATAAACAAAATACAGTAAAAATCTGTATTTGTTGCTAGAAAATTACGTAGAACCCCCCAAACATTATAGATTTTTTATTTTTTTATTTTTAGCAGAGACCCTAGAGAATAAAATGTCGATTGTTGCAATTTTTTTATGTCACACGCCGGTATTTGCACACAGCAGTTTTTCAAATGCAAATTCCTTTGGGGAAATATACGCTTTCATTTTAATGAAAAAAAAAACACAATATCTACAGTAACACAATTTGATGGTAAAATATAAAAGTTGATGTTACGCCGAGTAAATAGATACCAAACACTTCAAGGTTTTAAATTGCGCACGCTCGTGGAATGGTGCCAAACTAAAATTTCTACAGGTTATCAGTTCAGAGTTACAGACAGTGACGGCTGGGGGGGAGGGGGAGGGTCGGCGCCAAACAAACCACCCAACCCCCCCACCCCTGTTTGGTCGGTTGGGTGAGGTGGGGGGGGGGGGGTTTGAGTGGTTCATGGCAGCCTCACCTGCCATGGACATATAAAAGCAAAAAAACAAAATCGAGCTTTGAGGGTCACAGAGCGGGTACCGGGTGACTGAAGTCCTACCCAACCACTGGTCAAAATTTGGGGCTCCTACGACCTGTGGTCCTGGAGATACGGCCAGTTTAAATACCAGCCGGCACACTCTGTTTGCAGCAGGCTGAGAGGATGAGCTCACAGTGCCTCTCCTCACTTCTTGTCAGCAGTGCCATCTTAAGAGCATTATAGGCCCCCCAGGCAATACAGTGCACTGGGGCCCTGTCTACACAATCACACATGAAAATAAAAATGCAAATTATCAATAAGGCCATATTTATTGGTACTTCCAACAAAATCAGTGTTTAAACATTAACACAACGTTTGGACAAGATAACACGAGTTTGACAGGCACAGTGGCTGCGTTTAATGAGCACAGTAGCAGCTTCTGATGGGCACAGTGGTAGCTTTGATGGGCACAGTGGCAGCTTTTGATGGGCACAGTGGCATCTTTTTATGGGCACAGTGGCAGCCTTTGATGGGCACAGTGGCATCTTTTTATGGGCACAGTGGCAGCCTTTGATGGGCACAGTGGCATCTTTTTATGGGCACAGTGGCAGCCTTTGATGGGCACAGTGGCTGCGTTTGATGGGCACAGTGGCAGCTTTGATGGGCACAGTGGCTGCGTTTGATGGGCACAGTGGCAGCTTTGATGGGCACAGTGGCAGCTTTGATGGGCACAGTGGCTGCGTTTGATGGGCACAGTGGCAGCTTTGATGGGCACAGTGGCTGCGTTTGATGGGCACAGTGGCTGGCAAGGGGGGAGGAAGTGAAAAATGAATACAGCAGATATACAGTAGGTGCTGAGAAAATTTTTTTAAAAATACCCAATTCGTTTACAGTGCACAGTTTAGTGAGGGATGCTGAAGAGTTGAAAAAGTGGGTGGAACTCCACTTTAAAACAAGTGCAACATCTAGTGCTTGAATAGATCAGGCAAAATTGACTCCTTACCAGAGCCAAAGACCTATCAAGGTCTACCACTCGAATTTTTGAGCTCTAGTTGGCCAGGTTCACACTGGAACGACACAACAGTCGTACGACTGTGGGTCCAACTTTGCCCTGCGACTTGAAGTCCAAAATCTGTCCGACTTTGATGAACCGGGATCGACTTTGATCCCGACAATTCCAGGCACTTTGTGTCTGGTATGAATCTTTAGGTTAAACTCAACACCAAATAAAAAAAAAAACGGCATGGGTTCCCGCTCCAAGACCACACCAGACCCTTCGGTCTGGCATGGATTTTAAGGGGCATCCTGAAAAAAATGGCATAGGGTCCTCCCCCCTCAAAATCCATACCAGACCTAAGGGCCTGGTATGGTCTTGGTGGGGGAACCCATGCTATTTTTTTTTTATTATTATTTGGCATGGGGTTCCACTTCAAGATCATCAGAGCACAAGTCGCATGCCAAAGTCGGACCAGTTAAGACGGTGATCCAACTTTGATCCAACTTCAGTGATATTCAATGGGCTGAAGTAGGATCAAAGTCGGACCAAAGTAGTGCAGGGAGCATTTTCAAAGTCGGTGTAAACGGGCCAAAGATGTAGCCACAGGATATCCTCAGAAGCCGATTCAATCAGTCATCATAAGAAAAAAGGGTAACTCATTGCGCAGCCTTTAAATTAAAAACAACATTTACCGTATATACTCGAGTATAAGTTGAGTTTTTCAGCACATTTTTTTGTGTTGAAAGTGCCCCCCTCGGCTTATACTCGAGTCAAGCCCTTTTTATGGTGCAAAGAATGACATTTTCTGAACCGAATTTGAGGCCCCGTATCTCGGGGCCACTTGGTGCTAGGAACCCCAAATTTGGTGTGCCCAAACCCAGTGGAACTAGCACTACAACATATCCAATGTGTAGTAGAGTTCCTAGGACCAAGTGGCCCCGAGATATGGGGCCCCAAAGTCGGTCAACTGTGTCCATCTGCAGCAATGTAATTTCCAGACCCGTTGGGTCCAGAGACCCCAAATTTTGGCTGCAGCTAAGGGGGCATCTAGGAACCCTTAACTACTGAGTTTGAAGTTCGGGGGACCTATGGCTGCAAATGGGCACAGTGAGGCTGCAAATGGGCACAGTGAGGCTGCAAATGGGCATTGTTGACCCTCTTTTCCACTTACAGTAGCTGCGCATTTCTCACCCTCGGCTTATACTCGAGTCAATAAGTTTTCCTAGTTTTTTGTGGTAAAATTAGGTGCCTCGGCTTATATTTGGGTCGACTTATACTCGAGTATATACGGTACTAAAAAAAACTACAACAGGACTGTTATCACAGGCATTGGAAACAGAAATCGTCCTAGCACTCTCACGAGCATTTTGACGTAGGGCTGGGGAAAAAATCGATTTAAATCTTGAAGAGGTCAAATCGATTCAAAATTTAAGCAAATCGATTTTTTAGATTTTTTTTTCACCGCGCCGGTCCCGAGGCGCTGCGGGCATGAGTTTTTAGGCGAGGCCGCGGCTTCGGCCTAGTCCGCGGCTACGCCTAAAAACTCATGCCCGCAGCGCCTCCGGACCGGCGCTGACACCGCACCGGGCCTGAAGAGCTGCGGGCAAGGAGTTTTTAGGTGAGGCCGCGGCTTCAACCTAGTCGGCGAGGCCAGACGCTGTGGACTAGGCCGAAGCCGCGGCCTCGCCTAAAAGCTCATGCCCACAGCGCCTCAGGACCGGCGCGGTTTCCAAAGAAAAAAAAAACTCTATTCGAATCGTGAATCTAAGATTTTTTTTTTTTTAAGAAAATCTCCCAGCCCTATTTTGACGTCACCGTTTTTTTCAGCCCAGCCGAGGTACGTTTTGTCTGAATAGACTTTTTTTTGTGAGGCTTTAGGGGGAGAGCAGTGTGCAAAGTCAACGCTTACATAGGATTCCATGTATCCACCACCAGAGGGCAGCAGTGCTCAAGATTAACACATTAAAAAAAGCACCTTGAGGATTCCATGTTCCCACCACCAGAGGGCAGCCGTGCTCAAATGAACGCTTAAAAAAAAAACACCTTGCACCGACTAGCCATGTTGCCTTGGTCTATCTATATTAATTAGACAACAGCCATTTTGTGAACTTCTGACTTATTCCACAGTGGTTGTGATTGTTATTTATAACATCTATTTCATTTAAAGGGTAACTTCACTTTCGTGGGGAAAAAAAATAGCAAATGTAGAAAAAATAATATAGTGCATATAATTAAATGTTATTAAAAATTACTTTTCCTTTTTCGATCTGCAGTCAATGTAATTTACTGAGAATGCATTGCAATATGGCTAACTGGAGTCATTCTGTATACAGAGTGTGTACTGACCACTCCCCAGAAACATCATTTCCTGCTTACTGTGATTGGCTCACCAATTTTCCCAGAATTCTGCCTAAGTTGCAAATCAGATTTCAGGCATCCCCTGCAACAAAAATTTGAGAGATACTTTCAATAGGAAAACGTCTAAAGGGATGCAGGCCCAGCAGGTTTATTCATTAGTGCCCTGCAGCTGCACACCTGACAGTTAATTATGAAACCCCTCCCATTAGACCCACTCAGTACAGAGGCGCCAGACAAACACACAGGGATTTTTTTCAGAATAACAAAAGGTAGGAATCTGCAACAAAGTTTGTTAAAATCCTTACAATGTACGCAGATCACCCAGAGGAGAATGTTTTTCTCCTTAACAAAAGTGGGGTTACGCTTTAAATGATTTAATCAACACTACATGGTAATAATGTATCACACACATCATGAATAACATTAAACGGTGCTACACAGATAATCTGAATATGTTCAGATTTATATGTTTCCACACAGGCTGACGTGAAAATGAATCCTGCACTGACCAATCAAGGTCAATACACGATCCATGTGACACATCACCACCATAATAATGCAAGTTAATTACATATTTACATATGTTGATAAAATCAATACAAACAATTTAAAATTATATAAAATTGTAAAATATACATTTCATACCAAGAAAATTTCATACAAGAAAATTTAGTAAACATAATTCCCATACTAGGGAGGCTGCATTGATGGGCAATGGTGAGGCTGCAGATGGGCACTGATCAGGCTGCATTGATTGGCAATGGTGAGGCTGCATTGATGAACAATGGTGAGATTGCAGATGGGCACTGTTTAGGCTGCATTGATGGGCAATGGCGAGGCTGCATTGATGGGCACTGATCAGGCTGCATTGATTGGCAATGGTGAGGCTGCATTGATGGGCACTGATCAGTTTGCATTGATGGGCAATGGTGAGAGTGCATTGATGAACAACGGTGAGGCTGTAGATGGACACTGATCTGGCTGCATTGATGGGGAATGGTGAGGCTGCATTAATGGACACTCGTGACTGCAGATGAGCACTGATCAGGCTGCATTGATGGGCAATGGTGAGGCTGCATTGATGGTCAATGGTGAGGCTGCATTAATGAACAATAGTGAGACTGCAGATGGGCACTGATCAGTCTGCATTGATGGGCAATGGTGAGGCTGCAGATGGGCATTGGTCAAGCTGCACTGATGGGCAATAGTGGGGCTGCATTGATGGGCACTGATCAGGCTGCATTGATGGGCACTGATCAGGCTGCATTGATGGGCAATGGTGAGGCTGCATTGATGGGCAATGGTGAGGCTACATTGATGGGCACTGATCAGGCTGCATTGATGGGCACTGATCAGGCTGCATTGATGGGCAATGGTGAGGCTACATTGATGGGCACTGATCAGGTTGCATTGATGGGCACTGATCAGGCTGCATTGATGGGCAATGGTGAGGCTGCACTGATAGGTAATGGTGAGGCTGCATTGATGGGCACTGATCAGGCTGCATTGATGGGCAATGGTGAGGCTACATTGATGGGCACTGATCAGGCTGCATTGATGGGCACGGGTGAGGCTGCATTGATGGGCACTAAACCTTATTTTGCTTCAAAGTTATCTAATATTAAAAAAAAAAAAAAATCCTGAAACTTCGCTCGTAAAATTAAGATAAATACGGTAATAACATTTTCAACTTTTTTCCAATATTCCGATTTGTGATAAAATTTGTGATTTAAATTGAATTTGTAGTTGTCACAGTCAGTCAGTTCCCTTCCAGAATCTAATGCTATTCTAAGGCTTGAGAAATGTTAAGGGGGCGCATTGCGTCCAAAAATATTGAATCCTACAGCTATGTGGCTGTTTCATGTTTGCGACCACATGCAACTGGTTTGCGAAAACATCACAGAACATGCACAACATTTTGCAAGCGCTAAACTTCTTTTTGTAACTGAAATTGTGCAGTCTCAGTGTTCACGTGATCAGTCCACCCCCCCACCCCACCCCCACCTGCCTCAAAGCAAAACTACTGTAAACCCTTCGATTAACTGTTTCATAAAACAGTTACACTGCCAGCATGCTGGGATTGCTAACTGTCACAGTTGCTTGTGCTCTCAACAAAAGTGTTTAGCCATCAAATGGCCGGTGTCATAACTGATCACATGTGCAGCACTGTGGCAGTTTGACGATCACACAAAGGCCAAGGTGACCACTTCCTTAGCTGAACAGGATAGGAGGGTTGGGGCCAGTTCACACCACAACCACATGCAGTCCAGTACAGTTCTTTTCTGCATCAAACGCATGGAAAGCAGGTTATATGGTTTCCAATGGTATAGTTCTCACCAGTGCGGTCACTTCCACGTGCTGCATTTTTCCTGCACTGGACTGTACTGGAACACAGTAAAACGTATCAAAAACGCACAGTAAAAAAACGTTCTGGTGAATTTTCTTTATGTTTTTTTTATGCATTTCCAGATGCTTTCCAAATGCTTTTTTTTTCTTTTGTTCCTGTTCCCCCCACTGTGCTAGAGTCTTTGATGCGTTCCGGTGCATTTTTGATGCGTTTTACCGCGTTCCAGTACAGTCCAGTGCAGAAAAAATGCAGAATGTTCTAGTTTTTTTTTTTTTTTCTGGAACTGACCGCACTGGTGTGAACTACACAACACAATCTCCTGCACTTGAGGGCTTAGTCTATAGGTAAGTGGTGCAGCCAACCCTTTGTGTTTGTGTGGAATGTCAATGGTCTTGCTGCCCTCCTCAGAACAATTGGGTATCCTTAGAGCTGAAACGTATAAAAAAAAAGAAAGGAGGGCGCACCGACCTTGTGCCTTACCAAAAATAAGATTTATTCAAAAGTGGCGATCATACCCACATACAGGCGTGATAAATGGCTTGTCAATACACCAGAAAATTGAACCGTGTCTCCAAAAAACTGCAACCTCGACTGGATGTTGGGGGGGGGGGACCAGATGGCTTTGCAAACGGCTTACGCGTTTCGAGGGATGACCCTCTTCCTCAGTAATGCACAAGGTTGGTGTGGCCTCCTTTCTTCTTTTTTATATATTTCTTTTTTATATGTTTGTGGTGTGAACTATGCCATTGGAAACCATATAACCTACCGTCCAGAAAAAAAAACCACACTGGACTGCATGTGGTGTGAACTGGTGGTTACAGCGGCTTTGTCATTTTATGAAAAAGGAATGCCAAGCGACAGATCCACTTTAAGGCGTTACACCCAGAATACACACACCTACTGCTCTTTGCATGGAATACATTTTGCGCTTTTTTGTTTTTTTTTCCCCCCTTCTTAATCTTTACACGGACCAGCCTGTGCACTAATAATGGTATCCGGTTAGGATATAAATCACCCATATATGGTCATATCCTTTAATCACTTCAGCCCCGGAAGATTTGGCTGCTGAATGACCAGGCCATTTTTTGCGGTTCGGCACTGCGTCGCTTTAACTGACAATTGCGCGGTCGTGCGACGTTGCATCCAAACAAAAATAGAGCTTTCTTTTGGTGGTTTTTCATCGCCTTTGCGGTTTTTATTTTTTGCACTATAAACAAAAAAAGAGCGACAATTTTGAAGAAAAAAAAACACAATATTTTGTACTTTTTGCTACAATAAATATCCCCATTTTTCTTTTTAAAAAAAGCTAATTTTTTCTCAGTTTAGGCCGATATGTATTCTTCTACATATTTTTGGTAATAGAAATCGCAATAAGCGTATATTGATTGGTTTGCACAAAAGTTATAGCGTCTACAAAATAGGAGATAGATTTATAGCATTTTTATTTTTTATTTTTTTTTTACTAGTAATGGCGGCGATCTGCGATTTTTATCAGGACTGCGACATTATGGCGGACAGATCGGACACTTTTGACACATTTTGGGACCATTGTTATTTATACAGCGATCAGTGCTATAAAAAGGCATTGATTACTGTAAAAATGTCACTGGCAGTGGAGGGGTTGACACTAGGGGGGCGATCAAGGGTTAATTGTGTTCCCTCTCTGTGTTCTAACTGAAGAGGGGGAGGGGACTGTGTAGGGGAGATGACAGATTGCTCTTCATACTCTGTATGAACACACGATCTGTCTCTTCTCCCTTCAGAGAACCGAGATCTGTGTGCTTACACACACAGATCCCAGATCTCGGTGTGTCACGAGCGATCACGGGGCACTCTCATCGGCTCCGGGGGCGAGCAGCCCCTAGTGGCCATAGGGCGAAGCGATGTTACATAACGTTGTTTCGCCCAGCCGTGCCATTCTGCTGCAGTGAGACTGCGGCGGCTGGTCGGCAAGTGGTCAAAACGGACCAGCCTGTGCACTAATAATGGTATCTGTTAGGATTAGGCTGATTAGGCTATAAATCACCCATATATGGTCATATCCTTTCATTAAAACTATTTCTTTGCCCCAGAGTGACACTAGAGCTTCAGCAGCAACCCAAACCCCCTCCAAATATACATTCAGGTAATGATTATACACAAACAGAAAACAAGCGCACCAACCACAGGTATTAAAAAACACAGAATGGGGTGAATTTACTAAAGGCAAATAGACTGTGCACTTACAGGGGCAGTTACATTCATTTTTCCCAGAGCTTAGTAAATGTGGCGAAGCTTCATTTGTAAAGAATACTCGATCATGCAAGGAAAATAAAAAAAAAAAAAAAAAAGAAACAGCATTTTTTTGCTTGTACATGATTGGCTGCAGGAAATCAGAAAAGCTTTACCACATTTATGTGGCAGGATTTAATGATGAGTATCCATTCATATAGAGAGGATCATAAAAAGATCTGCATAGCGTAATACCATCTTTTATTAAGGTTAAAGTGATTGTAAAGGCAGAAGGTGCGTTCTATGCTAAGATAAAAAAAAAAAAAAACCTTCTGTGTGCAGCAGCCCCCCTCAGCCCCCCTAATACTTACCTGAGCCCCATCTCGATCCAGCGATGTGCATTAGAGACTTGGCTGCCCGGGACTCTCCTCTTCATTGGCTGAGACAGCAGCGGCGCGCCATTGGCTCCCGCTTTTGTCATTCAGTGAGCCAATAAGGAGAGAGAGGGGGCAGGACCTAGCCGGGGCTCCGTAGCTGTGGCTCAGCTCGGGTGCCCCCATAGCAAGCTGCTTGCTGTGGGGACAGGAGGGAGGGGCCAGGAGAGCCGATGAGGGACCTGAGTAGAGGAAGATCAGGACTGCTCTGTGCAAAACCAACTGCACAGAGCAGGTAAGTATCACATGTTTGGTATTTTTAAGAGAGAAAAAAGACTTCACAATCACATTAACCACTTCCCGCCCAACCTATAACAGATTGACAGCCGGGAAGTGGTTCTGTTATCCTGACTGTGCATCATATGACGTCCAGCAGAATAAAGTGCCGGCGATCGTGAATGTGGCGTGTCAGTCTGACACCCCGCATCTCCAATCGTGATAATAAGCCTCTGACAGAGGCTTCTTACCATGTGATCAGCTGTGACCAATCACAGCTGATCATTGCGTGAACCAGGAAGTGCCGGTAAACGTCATTCCTCGGTTCGCGCTGACAGGGAGAGCCAATCGGCGGCTCTCCCTGTCGGGGGGGGGGGGGGTGTTCTGTGCTGATAATTATCAGCACAGCCCCCATCACATGTACCAATAAGCTGCCAATCATAACCCCCTGCCAGTGCCCAATAAAGTGCCAATCAGAGCCCACCACAGTGCAAATCAATGCCCACCATAGTGCCAATCAGTGTCCATCAAAGTGCCAATCAGTGCCCAGCATTAACACCTGTCAGTACCTGCCCAATCAGTGCTGCCCATCTGTGCCATCTATTAGTGTCCAAAAATGCCACCTGTCAGTGCCCATCAATACCGCCTGTCTGTGCCCATCAGTGCCCCCTGTCAGTACCCATTAGTGCTGCATATCAGTGCCACTTATCGGTGCCCATCAGTGCTGCATATCAGTGCCACCTATCAGTGCCCATCAATTCTACATATCAGTGCCCATCAGTGACACCTTATCAGTGCCCATCGGTGCCGCCTCATCAGTGCCGACTCATCAGTGCCCGTCAGTGAAGGAGAAAACTAAATTTATAACAGAAACTAAGAAAAACGTTTTTTCTTTTTTTCACAAAATGTCAGTCTTTTTTAGTTTGTTTAGCAAAAAATAAAAACTGCAGAGGGGATCAAATACCACCAAAAGAAAGCTCTATTTGTGGGAACAAAATGATAAAAATTTAGTTTGGGTACAGTGTAGTATGACCGCGCAATTGTCATTCAAAGTGCGACAGCGCTGAAAGCTCAAAATTGTCCTGGGCAGGAAGGGGTGAAAGTGCCCGGTATTGAAGTGGTAAAATAAGCTACACTCACAATAGATCAATGTAAAGAAAGCACAAAATGCGGGACCTGGAAGCGTTGCCTCGGCGTGCACTTCAACGGCCAGATGTGACGTCAGCGGAGCTCCCCATGCGTTTCGTCCCTCCCACAGGGCGTCTTCAGAAGCTTTGGGAGCTATTTGAATGGATACTCATCATTAAATCCTGCCATTATACCAGAATACTTTTACATAAGCACATAGAGGATCCAAAAGTTTGGAGTCAACAGCTGTCAGTGAGTGAGGACACAGAGGAGGGGAGCACAGAGGTTTCTACACCGTGGAGAGTATTTGCACGTTTGCACTCTATCTTAGAATTGCACTCATTTTCACTTGGATTGGACTCTTTTTGCATATTAACTGCATGATTGTATATATATATAAAATATACTCTAGGAAGGACAATGCTGTGAATTTTTACACTATTATTCAAATGAATAGGCTGCCGTGCCCGTTCAGACATGACCTGCAAAGCCGCAATAATGTGAACCTAGCTTTAGGGGCTCTTTCCAGAATACTCGCACTGCTCCTTGTGTAGTTTTCCTTGTATGTTTATATATCATCCTTTCCTCCCTGACTTCCTGCCTTTTTCCTGTGTGGGATTGGGCTAAATAAACCCCATATATGGCCTCATTCTTCAACATCCTCAATCTGAACATTTTCTTCACTCGGGAGAGATACTGGAGCTACACGAGCCACCCAAACCCCCTCCAAATAGTCACCGATCACCATCCCGCCAGGTAATTATTATACACTCGCTGTATATTTGATACCTCACTACAGGCACAATTCTCCTTCTCTCAGGTTCACAATCGTCTTCGTCTATTTCTCACATCTGTCTTCACAGAAATTGCTCAATGTTCCAGGATTTATCTATGTATTCTATTTTTGATATATTTATTTAATGCACAGCATTGGTGTGCGCAGCCTGCTGCATGGGTATGCACCCCAGAGTACAAACACAAATACGTGTATATCAGCAGAGCAGCGAACGGCAGTGGACTGTGTCAGTAGTTTTTTTTTTTTTTTTAATCTTTATTCTCTTTTTATTATTATTTACAATTGTATTTTATTTTTTGTATATTTTTTTTACAATATTATTTTTTATTATTTTTTTTACCATGTTTTTAGGAGCCCCGATGGGGGCTTTGGTGAAATATCAAGGTTCTAAACAGACCCCTAATGTCTCACTATTGAGACAGAGAAAGGTACTAAGGACAGATATCCCCCAGTCCCAGGGGCGGACTGACAACTCACGGGGCCCCTGGGCAATAGGAGATTATGGGGCCCCCAGGCAATAGGAGATTATGGGTCCCCCGGGCAATAGGAGATTATGGGGCCCCCAGGCAATAGGAGATTATGGGGAACCCAGGCAATAGGAGATTATGGGGCACCCAGGCAATAGGAGATTATGGGGAACCCAGGCAATAGGAGATTATGGGTCCCCCGGGCAATAGGAGATTATGGGGCCCCCGGGCAATAGGAGATTATGGGGCCCCCGGGCAATAGGAGATTATGGGGAACCCAGGCAATAGGAGATTATGGGTCCCCCGGGCAATAGGAGATTATGGGGCCCCCAGGCAATAGGAGATTATGGGGCCCCCAGGCAATAGGAGATTATGGGGAACCCAGGCAATAGGAGATTATGGGGCACCCAGGCAATAGGAAATTATGGGGCACCCTGGCAATAGATTATGGGGCCACACAGTATACACACACACAGTATACACACACACAGTATACACACACACACAGACACACAATATACACACACATTATAAACACACAGTATACACACACAGAATACACACACACAGTATACACACACACACACACACAGACACACAATATACACACACATAAACACACAGAATACACATACACACACTGAAAAAGGTACTGGAGATGCGGGGCAGCTATAATCTTGTTTTTTTTTTTTTTAAAACACAGATTTTTACATACTGTCCCTGGTTTTATTGAGGCTGGCAACCCTGAGGGGGCTCCTTAGTGGCATGGGGCCCTCGGGCAGTGCCCGAGTACCCGAATGGTCAGTCCGCCCCTGCCCAGTCCCTTTCTCTGCAGCCTCAGCTGCACTGGACAGTAAACAAATGGGAAGTGCTCTGTTTACTATGCATCAGGAAGCCTCCCTGACGGTTTTCCCGAATGTGGCTCGGGGTTAAATTTCAGCACCATTTCTTGTTAAAAAAAAAAAAATTCAGCACCATTAGTGGTAACCTCGAGCTACACTCGGGATTACATCTCAGGATCCTGGTGCAGTGTACTTACCTTGTCCCCAGGATCTTGCGATGTCCCCCCCCCCCCCCGCGGTGTCTGCGGGCTCTGTCCTCCGCCCGATGCCTCTCTGTGCCAGGCTCCGTTCCCTGTGAGCGTTGCGACGCACGGGGGCGGAGCCTGGCGGCAAATTAAAAAAGAATGTAAAAAACATTACATATACAGTACTGTAATCTTACAGATTACAGTACTGTATGAAATCATTTCACTTTCACTTTCCCTTTTGTCCCCAATGCTTTGGCCCATGCCCTGCATGCAGTTTTATATGATATATACTGTTCTTTCTGCCTGGAAACTGGAGATTGTCCATAGCAACCAAAAAGTGTCCCTTTATGTCAAAAGTAGCTTTAGACCAGCTAGAAAACAGCGATAGTAAATTAGAACACTTGCAGAATTGAGCGATAGTGAATCGTGGGGAAATGTATTTTATTTTTTTTATATATATTTTTTTAATTATTTATATTTATTTATTGTATTATAATTTATGTTTTTGTGTTTCAAACTTCATCATACCCGGGATATCTGCTAGGCTCTTGGTGGACAGATCTAAGTGTGTTATTGCTAAGAATTACAGGCCTACAATATAAAACGCCAAATTTCTATGCAAAATAATTGTACCGATTTGAGACGCAAAAAATCTGAAATAATCATACCGCCAGGGAGGTTAAGAATGAACAAAGGAGCGATCTGTACTCACATTCAGAAAAGGAAGGGGCCGGTGAATTAAATATTTACCCTCCCCTTCTCCCACTCTCCATCTTGAAACATCCCCTGCAGCACCCGGTGGGAGAGGAGAGGAGGGAAGCTGGCAACATTGCAGGGGGGAGACAGGAGGTGCCAGGAAGCAGAGGGAATCGGCACTGCATGGGGTGAATAGGGTGTGCCTATGCACACCCGGCACACCCTGTGCGCACGCCTATGATGCACGGTCATACAAAACCCCTCCACATTTTTTTTTTGCTGACCAGGGGTAACTACGAATCATTTAGAAACATAGAAGGGTGACAGCAGAGTACAGACAGATTGGTCCATCAATTCTGTCCCATTTTTTGCCTGAGTATAAGTCTGTTTGTCCCAGGCATGTTTGAATCAACTTCCTTTTGATTGACTCACTTCCACTACAGGAAGTCTATTCCCAGCATCAGCTACTCTTTGTGTAAATGTATCCAAGATTAGTGCTGAACTTTCCTCCTGCTAGTTTGAAGCCATGTCCCCGTGTTCTTGATCTTGTTTTCATATTGAAGATACTGCCCTTCTGAATCAAATTCAACCTCTAAATTTAAAGGTTTCGATTGTGTCTCCCTTCCTCTTCTTCCCTCCATACTGTACATATTAATTTCCTGAAGTTTCTCTTGATACGTTTTATCCCCCAAATCTTTCACCATTTTTGTTGCTGGGAGGAATAGGACCTCCTTCCTCCTGCTAGTGATCCCTCTAGTGATATAAAGATCTACAGTGCCTTGAAAAAGTATCCATATCCCTTGGATTTTTTTTGTCATGTTACAACCAGAAACGTAAATGTATTTTATTGGGATTTTATGTGATAGACCAACACAAAGTGGCACGTAATTTTGAAGTTGAAGGAAAATGATAAATGGTTTTCAATTTTTTTTTTACAAATAAATGTGTGAAAAGTGTGTGTGTGTGTGTGTGTGGGGGGGGGGGCATTTGTATTCAGCCCCCTTTACTCTGATACCCCTAACTAAAATCTAGTGGAACCAATTGCCTTCAGAAGTCACCTAATTAGTAAATAGAGTCCACCTGTGTGTAATTTAATCTCAGTATATATACAGTTGTTCTGTGAAGCCCTCATAGGTTTGTTAGAAAACCTTAGTGAACAAACAGCATCATGAAGGCCAAGGAACACTTCAGACAGGTCAAGGATACAGCTGTGGAGAAGATTAAAGCAGGGTTAGGTTATAAAAAATATTCCAAGCTTTGAACATCTCACAGAGCTCTGTTCAATCCATCATCCGAAAATGAAAAGAGTGCAAACCTACCAAGACATGGCCGTCCACCTAAACTGACCGGCCGGGCAAGGAGAACATTCATCAGAGAAGAGCCAAGAGGTCCATGGTAACTCTGGAGGAGCTGCAGAGATCCACAGCTCAGGTGGGAGAATCTGTCCACAGGACAACTATTAGTCGTGTTCTCCACAAATCTGCCCTTTATGGAAGAGTGACAAGAAGAAAGACATTGGTGAAAGAAAGTCATAAGAAGTCCTGTTTGCAGTTTGTGAGAAGCCATGTGGAGGACACAGCAAACATGTGGAAGAAGGTGCTCTGGTCAGATGAGACCAAAATTAAACTTCTTTGGCCTAAAAGCAAAACTCTATGTGTGGGGAAAACCAACACTGCACATCACCCTGAACACACCATCCCCACTGAAGACATGGTGGTGGCAGCATCATGTTGTGGGGATGCTTTTCTTCAGCAGAGACAGGGAAGCTGGTCAGAGTTGATGGGAAGATGGATGGAGCCAAATACAGGGCAATCTTAGAAGAAAACCTGTTAGGAATCTGCAAAAGACTTGAGACTGGGGCGGAGGTTCACCTTCCAGCAGGACAACGACCCGAAACATCCAGCCAGAGCTACAATGGAATGGTTTACATCAAAGCATATTCATGTGTTAGAATGCCAAAGTCCAGACCTAAATCCAATTGAGAATCTGTGGCAAGACTTGAAAATTGCTGTTCTCAGATGCTCTCCATCCAATCTGACAGAGCTTGAGATATTTTACAAAGAAGAATGGGCAAAAATGTCCCTCTCTAGATGTGCAAAGCTGGTAGAGACATCCCCAAAAAGACTTGCAGCTGTAATTGCAGAGAAAGGAGGTTCTACAAAGTATTGACTCTGGGGGGCGCCATACAAATGTACCCCCCACACTTTTCACATATTTATTTGTAAAATATTTAACCATTTGTCATTTTGCTTCCACTTCACAATTATGTGCCACTTTGTGTTGGTCTATCACATAAAATCCCAATAAAATATATTTAAGTTTTTGGACCTTCTTTGTCCTGCTGGTGACCCCTCTAGTGATATAAATATCTATATAGAGCAGGGGGTCTCCAAAATATGGCCCTCCGGTTGTTAAGGAACTACAATTCCCATCATGCCTAGTCATGTCTGTGAATGTCAGAGTTTTACAATGCCTCCTGGGACATGTAGTTCCACAACAGCTGGAGGGTCGGATTTTGGAGATCCCTGAAGAGGAATCAGGACCTCTTTCCTCCTGCTGGTGATCCCTCTAGTGATATAAAGATCTATATAAAGGATTCAGGACCTCCTTCCTGTTGGTGATCCCTCTAGAGCAGTGGTTCTCAACCTTCCTAGTGCCGTGACCCCTTGATAAAATTTCCCAAGTTGTGGGGACCCCTAACAGTAAAATAATTTTTGTTGGTCATTTCATTGCTGTCATTTTGCAACTGTTATGAATTGAAATAAAAATCTCTGATATGCAGGATGTATTTTCATTCTTACAAATTCAACATCTTAAAGCGTAGTGATACAGCACAAAATATTTATTTAAAATTCACATATAAGTTATCATTGAATAAAATGCCCCACCGAGAGACAGGGTAAGTGCCGGGCAGACAGCGGGCGTAGGGGGGGCACAGTGGGAGCATTGATATGGCACGGGGGCAGCATTTGATGGCACAGTGGGAGCATTTGATGGGTACAGTGGGAGCATTTGATGGCACAGTGGGAGCATTTGATGGGTACAGTGGGAGCATTTGATGGCACAGTGGCGGGAATTGATGGGCACAGTGGCTTCATTTGATGGCACAGTGGCGGGAATTGATGGGCACAGTGGCAGCGTTTGATGGCACAGTGGCGGCGCTTGATGGCACAGTGGCTGCGTTTGATGGCACAGTGGTGGCGCTTGATGGCACAGTGGCTGCGTTTGATGGCACAGTGGCTGCGTTTGATGGCACAGTGGTGGCGCTTTATGGCACAGTGGCTGCGTTTGATGGCACAGTGGCTGCGTTTGATGGCACAGTGGTGGCGCTTGATGGCACAGTGGCGAGAATTGATGGGCACAGTGGCAGCGTTTGATGGCACAGTGGTAGCGTTTGATGGCACAGTGGCAGCGTTTGATGGCACAGTGGCTGCGTTTGATGGCACAGTGGCTGCGTTTGATGGCACAGTGGCTGCATTTGATGTACAAAAATGCTTTTATTAATTAGTATCTCTGACTTACCAAAGTCACTAGTGTTCCGTCAGAATCAGCAAGCTGTCTGTGTTAAATAGAAATGATGTTTCGTCACCGCCATTGTCACCGCCATCTTGGTAGACTCGTCCTCAGCAAGCGGACTTTGGTGGGTGTAAAAATATGTCTGCTTGCTGACTTCTAAGTGTAGCCTTACTGCGGACGAGAGTACCAAGATGGCGGTGACAGTCCGGTTTCCTAGATCAGTGACATGTGATTGGTCCCCTCATCCTCCCCTCACACATGGACCCCCTTACATAAAGACAGGACAGTGAAGAGCTCGGTGTCTGGCCACAGAACAGGGGACACCCCCTCCAGGAGAGCCATGCATGACAAGCCCCGCCCCCGTCTCTCACCCCATCTCTCTCTCTCACCCCTCCTCTCTCTCACTCTCACCCCCCCCCTGTCACACCTTCCCCCCCACCTCATCCTCTCACCCTCTCTCATCTCCCCCTCTCTCATCTCCCTCTCCCCACCTTTTCCCCCCTCAAGGGGTGGGGTTGGGGGGGGGTTTCTAACAGTGGCCCTGTTTACACATATAGAGAAACTGCTTGCACAGAGCCTGTAAACCACCTGTAAAATGCTTTGCTCAGGTCTATTTCTTGGCTTATGTATAATCGTAAAAATAATTATTGTTTGTTTTTGTTCTTTTATGCATTGGGTTTATGGTAACATTGTTTATGCACCTCAGTTTATTGTCTGTAAAAACTTTGTAGGGTCTTGGTACACAGCTGTGAAAATGATGATCTCACTCTACAGATTTACAAATGTGAGCTTTGAGTGCCGGTTCACACTTGTGCGATGGCAGACATCGCATGCGATGTCTGTGTGATGCGAATTCAGCCTTACAAACTGTACGGCTGAAATCGCATTGCATTCGCACCAAAATGGTGCAGGACCCTTTCTTTTTGGTCCACACTGGAATCGAATCGCATGGGTGTTCACAACCTATGCTATCCGATTCCTGCATCATCAGTTTGCACTGCGATCTGCGAAACCGATGTGGGGGTGTCATTAACTTTACCTGGAAAAGCCCAGCGGTTCACAGATCTCAGTGTCCTTAGGAACTGTTGCTCTTAGGTATGCTAAAACCCAACCTAGCACATCCTCGGTTGCAAACTGGAAATTCCCTGTTGACGTTTCCTTTCTTGCCCGTTGTAATAGATTCTAATTATAGCTGAATTCAAGTCTTGTCCCCAGTCCTCACTCTGGCCAGTTTCCCCTCACAAATGTTAAATTCAGCTATTGGTCTATTGACTCAGTGATGATAACTTAGTAAATATAAAGTGAATGCCCATTGATCTTAATAAATGAGGTGAAGGAAAATGAAAATTCACCTTGCATGGAATACTGACACTTGTGCAAGGAGAATAATAATAATAATAATAAAAAAAAAACTTACAATATTGAATTATTAAAGCGGAACTTCACCCATAAATATAACTTTATCTTCTATTAATCCTCCCCGTCTTCTAAACAATTGGAGGAGGGAAAATATATATATTTTTTATTTACTTCCAGTCCGGGCCTTTTCTAGCACTTTTTGTTCACATGTAACAATCTGTATTTTTTGCTAAAAAATGACTTAGAACCCCAAACATTATATTTTTAAAGCGGAGGCCCTAGAGAATAAATTGGTGGGTTTTGAAATGTTTTATGTAACACGGTATTTGCGCAGCGTTTTTTCTAGTGCAATTTTTGGGGAAAAAATACACTTTTTCTAATCTTAATGCAAAAAAAAAAAAAAGCACAATATATAACCCAATTTTTGTAAAATATAAAAGATGATGTTACGCCGGGTAAATAGATACCAAAACCAGTCACGCTTTAAAATTGCACACGCCCGTGTAACGGCGGACAAACAACGTAAATTTTACTATCCATAGGCAATGCTTTAAAAGCCTTTACAGGTTACCCCTTTTGATGTACAGAGGAGGTTTGGTGCTAGAATTACTGCCCATGATCTGACGTTCGCGGTGATACTTCACATACTGTGGTTACATAGTAGGTAAGGTTTAATAAAGACAACAGACCATCCAGTTCAACCTGTGTCGGTGTACAGGAGTCAGCATCGATAATCATTTCCCATATCCCTGTGTTTTAGTGTTCTTTAAGATGCATGTCCGAGAGTCTTTAACCGCTTCCCGACCGACTCCTGTATATATACGGAAGCAGGATGGCTCTCTACACGAATCGCTGTATATATATAGCGGCTTCTATTAGAGCCATGGCAGGCACGCCAGCTGCACGGTGAGGGACCCGATGCGTGTGGCTGGCGGGCTCAATCATCGCCGGCTACCCGCGATTGCGGGCTTGAGAGCGGGAAACACACAAATCCCTGTTCTGACAACAGGGGAGGAGAAACAGATCGTCTGTTCCTACTAAGTAGGAACAACGATCTCTCTCCTCCCCCAGTCAGTCACATCCCCTCACAGTTAGAAACACGTCCCAGGGAACACAGTTAACCCCTTGATCACCCCTAGTGTTAACCCCTTCCCTGCCAGTGACATTTACACAGTAATCAGTGGCTGTTTTTAGCCCTGATCGCTGTTTAAATGTCACTGGTCCCAAAAAAGTGTCAAAAGTGTCAGATTTGTCCACTGCAATCTCACAGTCCCAATAAAAATCGCAGATCGCAGCAACTAGTAAAAAAAATTAATAATAATAATAAAGATGCCATAATTCTTTCCCCTATTTTGTAGACGCTATAACTTTTGCGCAAACAAATCAATATACGCTTATTGCGATTTTTTTTTTTACCAAAAATATGTAGAAGAATACATAGCGGCCTAAATTGATGAAGACATTTGTATTTTTATTTTAAATTTGGGATATTTATTGTAGCAAAAATTACCAAATTTATATATTTTTTTTTTCAAAATTATCGCTCTTTTGTTTATAGAGCAAAAAATAAAAAGCTAAAAACAGATAAACCGCGCTAAATGTGAGTCCAATTAATAATAGTGAAAAAATTCAAATAGGTCCAACGTGGTATAGTAGATCCTCCTAGATGATAATGGGGACAACTCAAGGATATTCTGCTTACCAGAACGTAAGCAGAGTCTAACAGATGGCTTTAAACCCAGCCTGGGCCTTTCGATGTACTCCAAAGGGGTAGAATCCAACAGGCTCATGCAACGGACCGAATCCACATAGGTGTAGTAAAAAGATACAAAGAAATTCTTTGTATCTTTTTACTACACCTATGTGGATTCGGTCCGTTGCATGAGCCTGTTGGATTCTACCCCTTTGGAGTACATCGAAAGGCCCAGGCTGGGTTTAAAGCCATCTGTTAGACTCTGCTTACGTTCTGGTAAGCAGAATATCCTTGAGTTGTCCCCATTATCATCTAGGAGGATCTACTATACCACGTTGGACCTATTTGAATTTTTTCACTATTATTAATTGGACTCACATTTAGCGCGGTTTATCTGTTTTTAGTTTTTTGTTTGTGGGCCCCACTTTCAACCACAGCTTTTGAACTTCACTCAATCTAAAAATTTCTCCTATTAAGGGTGTTATTTTATATTCAAATTATATTTATATTTAAATTATCTTTATTCACAAGGATTTGTATATTTTCTTCACTGTTATTTTCCAAGCGCAATTTTTTTGTTTTTATTAAAAAATAAAAAGCGCAGAGGTGATCAAATACCACTAAAAGAAAGCTCTATTTGTGGGAAAAAAGGGACGTAGGTTTTGTTTGGGCACAACGTTGCACGTCCGCGCAATTGTCAGTTAAAGCGACGCAGTGCCGTATCACAAAAAAATGGCCCGGTCATGAAAGGAGTAAATCCTTCCAGGGCTGAAGTGATTAATAATATCAATACTCTCCGCTGACACTAAGATCTGGGTTTCTGAATGTTTTCAGTTTTCAAAAAAATGGCGCCGATGGTTTCTGAGTAAACCGGAAGTGATGTCAGGTTACTATTACAAACAGCTGATCAAAGCCGGTCCCAGCTTTGTTCAGCTGTCCAGCCAGCCGGTGGAAGTGCTGGCCGGCTGCTCAGGTCTCTCGGTGGGACGGGAGAGCCCGAGAGAGCCTCGGAAGGCTGCAAGGGGGGCGCGTCCCCTCCTGCTGCTTGTAATAGCAATTGAGCAGCTGGTGCACCGCTCTGATTGCTATTACAAGAGATCTGACCGTCAGCTCTAAAAAAAAGATACCGGGGTGATACCTACAGCTGCATATCATCCCGATATAACCACCGAAAGCCCAGCGGCGTACGAGAAGTGGTTAAACAAATATTTTCTTTTTATTACTACCAAGTAAGACTGGCGTGAGTAGTGTGTTCTTAGGCATGCGCAGACACGTGGTGAGGGTTTAAAAGACTTGAGTCAAGCAGTGCTTCTGCACATGTGTGGAATAGTGGTAAACGCCCATGCAAGCACAGAAACCAGGAGACATCTGCCAGTCTATAGGAGCTGGCAAAGCGAAGCAGTGTGTCTGCACATGTGCAGGGAAATTCTTATTATTTGGGAAGTCATATCACTGTGATCTTCCAAGTTCCATATACCCGGCAGAGCCTTAAGAAGTGTCTGCACATGCGTACAATGTCAGGGCAAGATGGTGGCTTGGAGCAGAACGCCACTGGGCAAGATCTAATTGGTAAGTGCAGCCATGTGACCAGGGCTGCTGTTTAGAAATCATGGGGTCCTGTTCAGCCTTCCTGATGGGGCCCCCCCAACCTTGCCTACACCCCCCCCCCTTCTCCCAGGGAGCAGCAGACCAAAGGCACTTACTTTACTCTGCTTCCATATCCTGCTTCCCTCTGTTGACCTGATGAGGCCCAGGGTAATTTAAGCTTTGTGAAGTAAGTTGGAGCAGGGGTGCAGTGTAGTAAAATGAATTTAATTAAGGCAAAGATGAACAATAAAGCTGCCCACGGCCCCCCTGTTTAACTGATGAGGCCTGGACACAGTACACCAGGGCCGGTTGTTGGGCCTTATTAGCGGCCCTGCATGCGACTATGAGAAGTACACCTGAGGTCCCAGAATCACTTCTCATTGAGCAGCATGATCATGTGGTTTCATTGACCAATGAGAACTTGCCATTGCAAGCATTATGATGGATACTCACTCCAGGGCTGTGTATTGCAGTGTACAGTGTACAGACAGCTACACCAGTATCACGGGGAATCATGCCCGCTATGTGCAGTGGGGTCCATGAGGGGTGGCTTGGATATTTGGAATTAGTTTAACTTTTCATTTTGGGGAAAAGGTGAACTTACCCTTTAACCACATGCCAACCCACCCCAGTACTTCTACTGCCATGGGGCGGCAGCTACAGGCATAGCGACTTACTGGTACATCGCTGCCTGTGTCCGGGTGTGGGACGCACGCGCGTGCCCCTGCCCACCTACTCCCCTGTGATTTGACACAGCTGGCGTTCATAAAACGATCCTGCCCAATGATTCATAACCGGGATCTGCTGATTGGCTGTGTAAAATCACAGCCTAGAGCTCTGTGCTGGTAAACAACACAGATCTCTATACAGAGAGAAAGAATGATCTGTAGTACAAAGCATCACACAGTAAACACAATAACACTCGCTAGGCACACAGTTAACCCCTTGATCACCTTAGATGTTTAACCAGCCAGTGTCATAAGTACAGTGACAGCGTATATTTTTAGCACTGTTCACTGTATTAGTGTCACTGGTGATGTCAGTGTCAGTCAGTGCCCACAATATGTCAGTTAGTCTCAGACTGCTCACCGCACAATCACAGTCCCACTATAGGTCACTGATCACCAGTGATGGCTGGTGTTAGACTTTTTTGGGTGGGGGGCGCCAACGGCATGTCCCCCCCCCGCGCTCACTCCTTCAATGCATGGTCCCCCCCCCCTCCACACTTCCTCTGCTTCTCTTCTGAGCCAACTCGATCCGCTTCCTGTCCCGATTGGCTGGGAGGAGAAGCCGTAAGACAATAGCTAATATTGGTTCGTTATTGTCACAAGTGGGTGGGTTTGGGGCGCAGTGCTCTGCTCCCCGAGCTCAACCTTCTTTAAGCCAATTAGAGCCGGAGCTTGAAAAAAAGAAAAAAAACACACAAACATATGTGTCCAGCGTCCTATAAGCATCCCCGCATGCAAACTGGGGGGGGGGGGGGCGGTGCCCCTTCACCCCTAATGGACCTGCCGCTCCTGCTGATCACCACCATTACAAGTGTATAAAAATAATTAAATACAAATTCCAGTATATATCCCATAGTTTGTAGACACTATAAATTTCACACAACCAATCAATACAGGCATACTCCGCTTTTAAGTACACAATGGGGTTTATTTACTAAAGCTAGAAAGTGCAAAATCAGGCTCACTTCTGCATAGAAACCAATGACTGTCCAGGTTTTATTACCAAAGTTTAATTGAACAAGCTGAGGTTAGAAGCTCATTGGTTTCTATGCAGCAGTGAGCCTGATTTTGCACTTTCCAGCTTTAGTAAATAAACCCCATTGTGTACTTAAAAGTGGGGGTATGCCTGTATACACTTATTGGGATTTTGTTTACCAAACATATTTAGGAGAATACATTTTGGCCTAAATTTATGAAGACATTTTTTTTTCTTTTTTTATTGGAACGGATTCATAACATTAAGTAAAAAATATAGTTTTGTGGGTTTTTTTTTCAAAATTTTCAGTCTTTTTTCCTTTGTATATCAAGGAATAAAAAAACGCAGAGGTGAACAGATACCACCAAAAGAAATCTCTATTAGTGGGGAAAAAAAAATTATACAAATTTAATTTGGGTACAGCATCGCATGACCAGGCAGTCACCAGTTAAAGTAGTACAGTGCTGTATAGCGAAAAATGGCCTGGTCATGAGGGGGATGAAAGTTTCCAGAGCTCATGTGGTTAAAAAAAAAAGAAAACAAATGCAGCCACCACTCTTAAGAACCAGTGAGCTGCGGTATGCTACATTTTTGTTTTTGTGTTTGGATACAAAGTGATGCTTCCTGTTTAAAAAACCAGTTACAATAAAATGTTACATGGCTACATTGTAAGGTTGAAAAAAGACACAAGTCCACCGAGTTCAACCAATAAAAGAACAACAGTAAGTATGCATTGTGGAAGCTTGAGCTACTACAGTGATGGCTGCAATCTTCTGGGTCCTGTGCCAAACGCTGCCTTTCTGTACAGTAACCACACCGCCGTCACCCCCCCATCAGATCAGAGAACACTTTGCATCATTCATTGAGAAATACCAAAGCATCAGGGGTGCCCAACCTTTTGAAGGGCAAGGGTCACTTATGCCAGTGGTTCTCAACCTCAAGTACCACCAACAGGCTATGTTTGCAGGTTTTTTTGGACTCATTCCACGATTGGCGCTCGATCATGCTGGGTGGAACATCTGGTGGAATATTTTCTGCTTGACTTATTTTATTTGTTTGTGAGTATATTTTGTACATCTTTTTAACCGCTTCCTTCCGCGGCCATAGTCATATGATATCTGCAGATGGGATCTCCCATCCTGGGTGGGCGTCATCCTGGGCTTTCCGGTGATATAGGGGGTGCACGCGCGCACCCATTGCGTCACCGAGGAGCACTGTCCTGTCAGGGGAGAGGAGACAGATCGTTTGTTCCTAGTATATAGGAACACTGATCGGTCTCCTCCCTTAGTCAGTCCCACCCCCCCACAGTTAGAATTACTCCCTAGGTAACACATTTAACCCCTTTGATTGCCCCCTAGTGTTAACTCCTTCCCTGCCAGTGACATTTATACAGTAATCAGTGCATATTTATAGCACTGATCGCTGTATAAATGTCAATGGTCCCAAAATAGTGTCAAAAATGTCCGATCTGTCCGCCCATGATAAAAATCGCAGATCACCGCCATTACTAGTAAAATAAAGAATAATAATGAAAATGCTATAAGTTAATAATCTATTTTGTAGGCGCTATAACTTTTGCACAAACCAATCAAAATATGCTTATCTACTGTCTGCTGCCCCCCCCCAAAAAAAATGCTGCTGGGTACTGTGCTGGTACTACTAAACCCCCTGGCCTCCAACCACCCTGGGCAAGTACTGCTAGACCCTTCTGTCCTCCAACCACCTCGCACTAATTCTGCTGTACCCTGACCCTGACCTCCAGCAACCCCACACTTGTACTGCTGAACCACTCATCCTTCAGCCACCCTACACTGGTTCTGCTAGACCCCCATGTCCTCCATCCACCCCGCGATAGTACTGCTGGAAAACCCCTCTCCCCAGACTCCAGCAACCCCAAGCTTGTACTGCTGCACACCCCCCAATATCCAAGTGGCTGGTGATTCTGATTTTACAGCTCCCTCTCCCCATCCTGGCACACTAGATGCCAGGCCTGCCAGCCAGCATGGTCTAGGGTCCCTGTCTCTAGGGAAGATGGGGTGGTATATGGCAGAGATGGGGGTTGTCTCACTCACCCAGGTGGAAGATCAGGTTGCTGGAGTGCAGGAACTGGCCTGGCTATGGCACCACATGGTGTCCCCCGGTTGAAGCAATAACCAAAGGAAAGTCCAGATGGCTGCACACCAAACTGGGCGAGCACCCTTTAGAGAGGAGATCATGCTGTTAGAGCCGGCTCACCTGTGAGCAGCGTTGATCTTTTGTATGTTGTCCCCTGTTGTAGTTGGTGAGGAAGTCGGCACCATGTTGGAGTGGGGCTGTCACTGTGGGGAACGATCGTGGGCGGCCGGAGGACATCGAGTCTGCTGGACCCCCTGATTGGCCCCAAAGCCTTGTACAAGCCCGATGTACACCTACAGCGATTCACGCAGGCGAGCCAACCTGCCGCAGTATAACTGTGGTGGCTGGTCGGCAAGCGATTAATGGAAGAATCTATGTATTTTTTTATAACATTGGTGCAATAAATGTAATGTTTTTAAAAAAAAAAGTATTTTGTGAGTTCAGTCATACCATGAAAGTCCTCAGTGCCTCACACTTCCTATCTAAAAAAAAAAAAACGAACTCTAGTCAAATGCACAGTGGAGAAACCTAAGGGAGCTCTTTGCTTGACCATACAGTCCCGAGCGTTACACAGCTCTGTCAAACAGCAGAATTGGGCTGGTGGGGGGCGTGGCTTAGCGATGGCCGAGTGAGGACGCATTTGAAGAGAGCTCCTGACCGCCCCGCTATATCCCGCTGAATTGACGGTGATCCGTACGTGCCAGAGAGGCATGATAACTCCCAGACGTTACCGGACAAGATCGTCAGCTGGAGGTAACCGTTCCTCTGACCCGAACAGTGGCATTCAGCGTTACTTCCGAGGCTCACAGGGAGTGTCGCCGGGCGCCATTATAGCAGCCCCACGTGTCCGCGGCCTAGCAGTAAATAGTACGCCGAACGTACTGAGCTCTACCATTCCGCAGAATAATACTGACACAGTATCAGAAACCTTTACTGCCGACCCCGCTACCATGGCTGGCATCTCCCCTACACCAAGAGACATACCGGACGATATCCGAGCCATCCTGCAGTCCCTACCAAGGCAGACATTGAAGGCCTCATCCTCCGTATTGAAGAAGCGCACAGCAGAGACATACAGGAGGTGAGATCAGACCTGCATGCCCTCACTGACAGAGTAGACTCCGGAGAGGCCACAATTTCATCCCTAACGCACAGAATAGAGGAGCTGGAGCGATCTCGGGAATCCCAGGAAGCCACGGCGATCGATCTACAATTGCACTTAGAGGACCTCGAAGACCGTAGCCGACGTAACAACCTTCGGCTGCGAGGTATCCCGGAGGCAACCGGCTCGGAGGACCTGGCAGCCACTGTGACAGCCATTTTTCAGCTCATCCTGGGTCCTTCTACTCCACCGTCCGTGGAGATGGATCGGGTACACAGAACCTTGGGACCTAAATCGACTGACCCTGCCAGACCAAGGGATGTACTGTGTAGGATACACCATTACAATCAAAAGGAACTTATTCTGCGCAGAGCCTGGGAGCAGGGGACTGTGGAATTCGATGGCGCCACAATTAAGGTTCTCCCGGATCTATCCAGAGCCACCCTGCAAAGAAGGGCCATGTTAAGACCCCTTCTGGACTTGTCCAGGAGACAGGACTGTACATATCGGTGGGGATACCCTTTAGCGGTCAGCTTCCGCAAAATGAATGCCGCTTTTACACTGCGTACGCCCGCAGACTTACCAGCCCTCTTTGTCTTCCTGGGAGTAGAACCCATACATGTCCAGAACTGGCTGACCATCCTACCACGTTCCTCTAACCGTCCAGGATCCTCTGCTCCACAACACCCTCAACCCCCTCGCCGACAACGAAACAGAAGAAGGTTGCGCTCCCCTTCTGCTGACGGCTCCAGGGAATCATGAGTCCTGCCTTGGTGAGCTACCCCTTACTGTTTTTCCTACACATCTGAGTTTACTAGTTTTAAATGTTGGACTCTGACACCCCCACCTCATGCGGCCTGGATGCGCTCTCCCCCCATACTGCCACATTAGGGAGACCAACAGTCTCGCTCGGAAACAGACATTCCCTGCCTCCTGTTTATGCCTTGCAGCGGTATGCATGCCCAGCCCGGCAACGAGCAACGGTACTCTACAAGTGAACAGTGACCGCGAGGCCAGGGACCTGGAGATACGCCGAACTGGTACTGAAACCCTGAGGTAGGCTAACTCAGATATGGTGGACATATCACTCTCACAGGTACCTCAGGAGAACCCTATACACTCTGAAACAGTATTCAGACATGAGGACCTGCCCTTTGCATCATTTGTGGAACATTGAATTTCAGAGGTCACCCTGTCACTCTGGAGTGCCACAATAACTGCCTTTGAAAAAGCTCGAGGAGCCTGGAGTCTGGGGGGCTTGCTTTTGTACCCTCTAACGGGCACTCTAGTTCCTTGAGAGACTATAAACTTGAGCCCCTCTTGCAGAAGTGACCTCACGGGCTCCACCGGGCGGACCCCCCGGTGCCTTCCTACCAGACTTGTCAAGAATGTTCTGTATTACGGTACCGAGTGGGAACCATGGATATTACATAGTAATGACAAATGAGTGTCCTCAAATGTATCCCCGGTCCCCGCGGAAGAGAAATGTGGTGGTGTGTGGTGGAGGTTTGTTGGGGCGGGGTGTCTCTCCCCCCCTCCTTTTTTTTTTTTTTTTTCCTTCTTTGCCAGGGCACTCGCCCTGGGGGGGGAGGGGGGGCGCCTCTGCTCCGTGGGTTCGAAACGCAGTGGGAGGTGTGCATCCGGAAAGGCTGACTTAAACATTATAAGTGGCGGGCTGGGGGTGACCCGGGTGCTACATACTTCTTCACTTAACAAGTGGTCTGGCGGCCTCCACTTTTGTCACCCTAGTATCCCCACAAATATTGGGGAGGCTGTCACCCTTGCCACGCTGTAACAGATCCAACTGTGAACAACTGGTGGCAGATGGGCGCTGCCAGACCACGCCTACCGCACTTGGGGGATGGACGGAGTCCATAGTTTGGTTTGGTTACTGTTATTATCTTTTTATTGTTTTTCTTTTGTGTTCTGACTGCTTTTCAATTAAGATGTGTAGGAACTCAGGATAAAGACTCCCTCTTAGCACGAGCAGATGTTAGGTCTAAATTACACTGTCATAGCTTAAACATAACCTAAATATTCCTCCTCGATTTAGCTAGTACATATCTCTGTATTCACCGTCAACACATAATTTTCTTTCTTCATATACTACAATGCGGGTTGGGGGAGTGGTCAGTGAGTATCTCGCTGGTCATTGCTTTCTACAACCCCACCTAGGTCTGCGCTCGATAACCAGAATTTCTCTGGTGAGCGTCTTAGCTTTCTATCTTAGTATTACAACAACCCTCTCGGGGTACCTGTACACATATTTCTGTCTACTGCTCTCTCTTCCCTTCTTTCCTCTGCTATAAATCTACTCACCCCACTCTTTCTATCTATTAACTTTCCATCTTCCACCCTCCCTCCCTCCTACTCCCTCCCCTCCCTCCCACCTCCCCCTCTCACCCCCTCCTCCCCCTCTCACTCCCTCCTCCCTTAACAAGCGGGGTGCGGGTCATGGAGGCGGTACGCGTGCTCTCGCTCAACGCGAGAGGCTTAAACGTCCCCGAAAAAAGACGTATGCTATTTCAAGATCTACATCGCCTAAAGTCTGACCTGGCGTTCATTCAGGAAACACATTTTAAGGAAAATAATTTTCCTTTGCTACAAAACAAATACTTTCCGAAGGCGTATCACTCTACCAACCCGAATAGCAAATCACGAGGGGTTTCCATTCTCATCTCCCGTTCAGTTCCCTGGATTCTAGAAGACATGAGAGCTGACCCAGAGGGACGCTATTTGTTCCTTAGAGGAACAATTGGAGGAGTGGAGGTGACCCTTGTCAACGTTTATGCCCCAAACAGTGGGCAGGAACAGTTTATCTCCAAAGTGACTAATACCCTGCTAGAATTTGCCAGAGGTCAGACAATAATGGGAGGTGATTTCAATGTCCCATTGATCCCGTCAGAGGACACATCAGTAGGACACTCCTCACTTGCTCCTAATGCGGGGAAACGTATTGCACGTACCCTTCATAAAGCCCAGCTAATTGACGCTTGGAGACTCACTCATCCCACTGAAAGGGACTATACCTTTTACTCAACAACACACAAACAATACTCGAGAATAGATTACTTCCTGATCCCCCACTCCCAACTACACGCCATTAGGGAGACCTCCATTGGCTCTATTACATGGTCAGACCATGCCCCTATTTTATTGACCTATGCCCTGACTGATCATTTTACATCTAGAACAAGTACTTGGAGATTAAACGAAAGCCTCCTACAAGACAAGGAGGTACTTCGGGACGTAGTTGGGGAGCTGGACTTGTATTTTCAAACTAATGATACCCCTGACAGTAACCCCGGCATTGTCTGGGAAGCCCATAAGGCCGTAATCCGGGGTGTCCTCATCAAACATGGTTCACGTATAAAGAAACAACGTTCGGAGCAGCTGGCTTCGCTTCTGACACAATTGAACCTAGCTGAAGCTCGACATAAACATGCCCAAAGCCCATCCCTAGAGGCCGAAATTCTGACACTTCGAAACAAAATCACGGAACTTATGCAATTCAGAGCTAAAGCCGCGATTCAGATTTGTCGCCGGATCTCATATGAGTCGGGTAACAAATGTGGCAAACTCCTGGCCAGGTCATTAAGAGAACAAGTTTTAGCTAATTACATACCTCATATCAGAACCTCTACAGGCCAGAAGACCTCACTCCCCCGCAACATAGTCGGTGAATTTAGGGAGTTTTATGCATCCCTCTATAACCTGCAGACTCCAGCCCCCCAGCTCTCCCGAATTGAAGAATACCTCACTAACTCGGGCATGCCCAGGCTTTCAGATGACATTAGGGAACTACTTGACGAACCAATCTCCACAGACGAAATACAATCAGCTGTTAAGGCGTCTAAATTAGGGAAAGCTCCAGGACCGGACGGACTTACTGCACAATACTTCAAAACTTTACTCCCCTCCCTTATGCAATTCATGCATAAATTCTTCAATTACATAGGCCCTGATAACAAATTCCCCCGAGATTCTCTGACAGCACACATTACAGTGATCCCTAAGGAAGGTAAAGACTCTTCCCTGTGCGGGAGTTACAGACCAATCTCTCTACTAAATATAGATTTGAAAATCTTCACCAAAATAATATCCACTAGGATTCAATCTCACCTCCCCTCCCTAATTCACTTGGACCAAGTGGGTTTTGTCCCAACCAGAGAAGCTAGGGACAACACCACTAAAGTACTTAATCTCTTACATGTAGCAAACAAGGAGAAGATTCCCTGTATTTTTCTAAGCACGGACACGGAGAAGGCCTTCGACAGGGTGAACTGGCAATTTATGTTGGCTACTCTGAGACACATAGGCCTGGGTGGTAACATGATAGGCTGGATTAAATCCTTGTATGGGGCTCCATCGGCGCGTGTCCGAGCCAATGGGATATTATCAGATCCCTTTACAATTAAGAATGGAACGCGCCAGGGATGTCCTTTGTCTCCACTCCTCTTTGCCCTGTCGTTGGAACCTTTTCTGCGTACCGTAAGAGCTAATCCGGACATCTCGGGGGTGAGTATGGGAGACTCACAACAGAAGATTGCCGCATATGCGGATGATATGTTGTTCTCTCTCACCAATCCTCTAATCTCTCTTCCCAACCTCCTCAAAGAATTTAAAACATATGGTGATCTTTCAAACCTGAAGATTAACTTTAGTAAATCTGAAGCTATGAGCATAGGAATTCCCACCCAACATCTCACAGTCCTCCAATCCAATTTCAAATTTAGATGGACTACCTCTGCTTTGAAATATCTGGGCACATATATCCCAACCAAATTCTCACAACTCTTCTCTCTGAATTTCCCCCCCCTGCTGACCAAAGTCAGAGCTCTCCTTACCAAATGGCAAACAGGTCTTCATTCGTGGTTCGGGAGATGCAACATTATTAAGATGTGCATCTTACCCAAATTCCTCTATCTCTTCCAAGCACTCCCGATCCAGATTCCCTCTAGCTACTTTGATCAAGTCAGAGCGGTATTCTTTGACTTCATTTGGGCCCATAAAAGACCTAGACTGAACAGACGACAGATTATGTTACCTAAACAATATGGGGGTCTAGCAGTCCCAGATCTTCGTAAATATCACCATGCAACTCACCTAACAAGACTGATTGACTGGAACCGACACCGATCCACGAAATTATGGACCTCTCTAGAACAGACTCAGTGCGAGATACCATTAAATAGAGCCCCCTGGTGTCATAATTCTCTACCAAGAGACGTTAAAAACCACCCACTAATAGGCACTACCACTCAAATATGTGCTGCTCTTTTTAAGCGCGCAGACCTGGTGTCATTGAGGTCTCCTCTTCATCCGATATTGGGTAACCCAGAATTTGTCCCCGGTTATACAGATCCTATCTTTCGGGCATTGAGAGCTGCGGGTCGCTCCCAAGCATCCCACTTTGGGATCAATGGTAGATGGCCGACGCGGTTAGAACTCACAGATTTAAACGGCCCCTTCCACCTAGATTTCTGGAGAGCTCATCAGCTCAGTCACTTTCTTAAAACACTATCTCCCCCAAGCAGCTCTGACCAAAGCTTGACCATCTTAGAAACTTACTGCACAGAAGAGGGTGCCACGGCCCATATGCTGTCAGCCACATATCAAATGCTAATTACCCCATCAGAGGGTTATCGCCTTCCTTGCCTGGACAAATGGGAAAGAGACCTACACTGCACTCTGTCCACACGACAAAAACAAAATGTCCTTCAATTTACTTTCAAATCTTCGATCTGCTCGAAAATACAAGAGACTAACTATAAAATAGTTACTAGGTGGTACAACACCCCGGCAAAGCTACAAAAAATATTTCCCGATGTCACGAACCAGTGCTGGAGATGTCAGAGAGAATGTGGAACGATTCTCCACATCTTCTGGTCCTGCCCTCTGCTGGAGGGGTTCTGGAAAACCATTCAGCAGACGTTGCAGAAATTCACCGAATACCCAATTCAGGCAGATCCAGCATTGTTTCTGTTACATGCAACTGACAAATCTCAGAAAACATACAAACGATCGTTGATACCCCATTTGCTTGATGCAGCGAAAGCTTGCATCCCCTTGTACTGGAAATCCACACAACCCCCTCCTATCAGTTTATGGGTTAGGAAAGTAGAAGAAATCAAAACAATGGAGGACCTAATACTTTCAGCCCGTCACCAGAATGAACGCTTCACCAAGAAATGGTCCATTTGGAACGTTTTCTTCTATTCAGACGAAGGCCAGACACTTCTGGGGAACTGATATAATTCTACTTTGCTATACAAATATACTACCCTAATAAGGTCGATTGGCTTTGCCATCCTGCTTTCCAAATCGCGGGAGGGCGCGCGTGCTACCTCGGTGTGTTACGGTGGTCCCGCACCCTCCCCCCTCCCCTTGTTCCTCTCTCTTTTATTTTATTCCCTTCCATTCCCGTCCCCCCCCTTGCGTTTTCCCCCTCCCCTTCCTCTCTCTTGCTTTCTACACCTTCCTCTCTCTGTTCTTAGTGGGGCCGCGGTGGTTGTAAGGGGTAACTATCAGTGCCCCGCAGCCTATGCGGCCCTACCTTTTTATTAAACCAGAAAATTGGGAGCAAGACTTGCGGAACTTTCTGACAGTTTTAATGCAGCCTAAAAGTGGGTTGCATTTATACTTCGACTGAGGTCATGATCAAATACAGTCCTAATGTCAGGATAGCAGTTATCCACTTACTGTTGAGCTGAACATGACAAGGGACTACGTTTATACCACTGTATGTTTTCATATGTATGTATGACTTCGAGATGTTACATCTCACTTTGCTTGTCTTGCTTGTCTTGTATCCTTTCATTAAATAAAGAAATTGAAAAAAAAGAATTGGGCTGGTGACCTGAACTTTCTCTTCTGCAAGTGAGCAACACATCTAGTATATACTGTACCTCCATGGCAATAAAAGGCAAACATATGTGAACTCCACCCAAATGTGAAAATGGGTGACTCACCAGATAAATGTGAAGCTGGAGATGGCATCATTGTGCCCGTTCATTTGTTCTTGACTCACCAGATAATTGGACCCCACAAAGAAAAAGTTCTTAATGTGCCCAATAGGATGTCATCATATGCCAGACAAGTCTATTCTACAAATAGAAACTGAACTTTGTCATATAAACTCTGTCATCACCATCATCAGTCAATGGAAAGGAGAGGAAAACTCACAATAGTATCATAAAAATTTTATTCCAATTAGAAATAAATACATATAAAACACTCACATACTTATGGATCTGCAATTGAAGGCATCTGATGTCAGGGTTTCTGAAGCTCCGCCCTATAGGTTTCCTCCTATGGGACGTCATCAGGGGCTGAGGAAAGTGGGGTTGATTTACTAAAGGAAACCAGGTTGTTCACTTAGCTTGGTAAATGAGGTGACTTTCATCATCTGATCACATGCCAGAAAAACATATGTGCTTTTTATGTTCCTTGCATGTGGATATTGGATATTGTTTGCAAAGAACATTTTCACCACATTCTAAGGGAAAATTCCCTTACAAAGTCGACAACCTATTTGCCTTTATTAAATCAGCCCTACTGAATTACTGCACAACCTACATAGTATTGGAAAGGCACCAGTCCCTTTTCTCCAATCCATGGGGTGCAAGCACTCCCCATCTATGGAATGCAACCAATGCAGTATACAATGTATAGTAAGCCCCCTCCACACACAGAAGTAATCTATATTGGACAGGTGGTGGCCATACATGCTTTGATCAATGACTGATTTTGTTTTCCAGTTAATCTTTCCCAATAGAAAATGATTGATCCATAGTCAACAACCCAATCGATCATAATGCTACAGAGAGTGAACTGGATTTTGATCGATAGTTGGAAGATGCGATCAAATTCATGACCAAGTCTTCTCAGTGCTGCCGATCGCTCCAAAACAATCGATAATTATCCACACTCACCAATCACCTCACTTTGATTGAATCTGACCTAAAACAAGTCTAAATCGATCGTAAAGGGAAGATGTGAAGCATAAAAACCAAACGTATACCTCTTAATAAAGCGCTCTGGGTATAACCCCCAATGTGTAGAGAAGACAATGTAACAAGCAAATCCAAACAAAATAATACACAGTTTAACCACTTAGCGCCTGCCCGCAGTGTACTGCGGATGGGTGGCCACTGTAAGCAAAGCGACGGGAAATGTGTGATGTCAGGCTGTATGCTCCATCGGACAATTGTTGTCGGACTTTCCACGGATAAAATGTCTGTTGTCGGACTTTGTGTGTACACAAGTCCGTCGGACAAAAGTCCAAAGTACAAACACGCATGCTCGGAAGCAAGGACGAGCCGGAAGCGGCCGGTCTTGTAAACTAGCGTTCGTAATGGAGAATTAACATTCGCAACGCGGCAAATTATGAAATCTGGAAATGCAGCGCACAATTCTCTTCTTCTTTAATGGGATAATAATGAAGCTTCTTTGCTGGTGATACTGATGGAGTTATTGCAAACACATTTTTCAAAGGCTTTTTTTTTCTAGTGATATCAAGAATAATATTATTATGCTTTTTTATTTTTTATTTGGGCAACTTACCACAACACCATTATCCCGTAGTTTATAAGATCAAAGATACAACTATGTTGGTGTCCCTTGTTAATTTTACATTGTATTTCTTAAAATGTAACTGCCGACTCCCAAACTGTCATTTGAAGTAAAACACATAGCCAAGTATTATTCTACACTATTTTTTTATTGTGCATTAAAAAAAGAAAACAAATAAAATTAGACATGCTATCTGCCAATAGAACTTAACCAAAAAGTGCATTCTATGCATCCAAAAATATAGAAAATATACCAAATCAAATCATTATTATTCAACCAAAAAAATTATGTCAAAGCAATAACTCCAAGGCCAATAATAAATAACACGTTATCTCCTCCGATTCCGCAACATGCCTGGTTGAGGAACGGCCGTTCAGAAACTAACTGAAAAGCACGAAATGAAAAGCGCGAATCAACACTCACCAAACTTCTACTAACACGAAATTAGCAGAAGGAGCCCAAAGGGTGGCGTCAAAGAGATGAAAAAACACGTAGTACGTCTACTACGTCACTACGTTCATATTTGTTGGCCAACAATTGTGTGGCCGTGTGTATGCAAGACAAGTTTGAGCCAACGCCCTTCGGACAAAATTCCACGGTTTAGTTATCAGAAAGTCCGATCGTGTGTACCAGGCATAAGTCTTTTTCTGACACTTGTTGCTTCAAATTAAAATCTGTATTTTTTGCTAGAAAACTATTTAAAACCCCCCAAACATTACAAATATTTTTTTAGCAGAGACCCTAGAGAATAAAATGGTGGTTGTTGCAATATTTTATGTCACATTGTATTTGCGCAGCAGTCTTTCAAACGCAATTTTTTTTTGAAAAAATACACTTTCATGAATAAAAAAAAAAAAAAAATCACAACAGTAAAGTTATCCCAATTTTTTTGTATAATGTGAAAGATTATGTTACACTAAGTAAATAGATACCTAACATGTCACGCTTTAAAATTGCACACACTCGTGGAATGGTGACAAACTACGGTATCTAAAAATCTCCATAGGCAATGTTTTAAAAGATTAACAGAGAAGGTCTAGTGCTAGAATTATTGCTCTTGCTCGAATGATCGCGGCGATACCTCAAATGTGTGGTTTGAACACCGTTTACATTTGCAGGTGTGACTTACGTATGCATTCGCTTCTGCGCTCGAGTACGGAGGGATGGGGCTCTTTACATTTTTTTTTCTTATATATTTTATTGTATTTTTTTTAATTATTTTACACTGTCCCTTTAATTTTTTTTGACAACTTTTATTGCTATCACAAGGAATGTAAACGTCAGGTATTTTTTTGGACTTGAAGCGGAGTTCCACCCAAAAGTGGAAGCTTCATTTATCTGCTTCCCCCCCCCCCCTCCGGTGTCACATTTGTCACCTTTCAGGGGAGAGGGGGGAGCAGATACATGTCTAATACAGGTATTTGCTCCCACTTACGGCGAAAGATCGCTGCATATCTGGCCCCTCCTCCATCCCCCCCCCCCCGCTGTCTTCTGGGAGACACACAGGTCCCAGAAGACAGCAGGGACCAGTCAGAACATGCAGCGTGACTTGCGCATGCGCAGTAGGGAACCAGGCTGTGAAGCAGCAAGGCTTCACTTCCTGATTCCCTTACTTAAGATGCCAGGGCCTCCACCCGGAACCCAGGGACGGGTCGGCTTCGGGTGAGGACATTGCGGGCACCCCGGGACAGGTAAGTGTCCTTATTTTAAAAGTCAGCAGTTGCAGTTTTTGTAGATGCTGACTTAATTTTTTTTTTTTTTTTTGCATGCGGAACACCAACAGAGGTGCTTGAAATGATCAGCTGCCATTTATTTATGTAGAACCTTTATCCCAAAAGAAAAAAAAACTGTCTGCTGTAATTGATTATAAAGTATTAGCTGGAGTCTGACCTCAATTTCAGTGCTGCCCATCAGTGTCATCAATGCTTCCCATCAGTGCCATCAATGCTGCCCATCAGTGCCACCAATGCTGCCTATCAGTGCTGCCCATGAGTGCCATCAATGCTGCCCATCAGTGTCATCAATGCTTCCCATCAGTGCCATCAATGCTGCCCATCAGTGCCACCAATGCTGCCTATCAGTGCTGCCCATGAGTGCCATCAATGCTGCCCATCAGTGCCATCAATGCTGCCTATCAGTGCTGCCCATGAGTGCCATCAATGCTGCCCATCAGTGCCATCAATGCTGCCTATCAGTGCTGCCCATGAGTGCCATCAATGCTGCCCATCAGTGCCATCAATGCTTCCCATCAGTGCTGCCCATGAGTGCCATCAATGCTGCCCATCAGTGCCATCAATGCTTCCCATCAGTGCTGCCCATGAGTGCCATCAATACTGCCCATCAGTGCCATCAATGCTGCCTATCAGTGCTGCCCATGAGTGACATCAATGCTGCCCATCAGTGCCATCAATGCTGCCTATCAATGCTGCCCATGAGTGCCATCAATGCTGCCCATCAGTGCCATCAATGCTTCCCATCAGTGCTGCCCATCAGTGCCATCAATGCTGCCTATCAGTGCTGCCCATGAGTGCCATCAATGCTTCCCATCAGTGCTGCCCATCAGTGCCATCAATGCTGCCTATCAGTGCTGCCCATGGATGCCATCAATGTTTCCCATCAGTGCTGCCCATCAGTGCCATCAATGCTGCCTATCAGTGCTGCCCATCAGTGTCATCAATGCTGCCCATCAGTGCCTATCAGTGCTGCCCATCAGCGTCATTAGTGCTGCCCATCAGATGCCCATCAGTGCCACCTATCAGTGCCCATCTGTGCTGCCTCATCAGCACACATCAGTAAAGGAGTAAAAATAACTTATTTGCAAAATGTTATAACCAAAATAACGTACCCAGCCTAAAAGTAATTGGGTAGCTATAATGCCACCCGGATCACTTTTTCAGAAAAGCCAATCACAAGCTTTAGAAAAACAATACGAGAGATCATGGAAGCAGCTGCAGCCATGATCCTGGTTTAAGCATTTGCTGTCCAGGAGGTTTATATACATATGCTGGATGTCAAGTGGTTTTGGAGCCCATCATTTTCACCATTTAGCAGGCATGTACAATTTTTTTCGGTACATCTTTGGTATCTGTTTACTCGATACAAACAAATCTTTTAGCTTTTACCAAAGAATTGTGGATATACAGGGGACAATTGGGAATATACAGTAATGCAAATATTGTAGGACATAAAAAAATTGCAATTACTACAATCTCTCAACAAATCTGCTTTAAGAAAATATATACCTTTATGTGCATTTTAAGAGTTTTTTTTTAATAAAAGCTACTTGTATTTTAGCATGAAAAACATAAAAAAAATAGCTAGCAAATGGCGTTAGAAGTTGGAGGCCTGGAAGAGTCCATGGAAACCATACGGATGTATTGTCCTGATAAAACTCCATTGCCATGTGTCATATGTGTACCATTTTGTGTGTTGCTGATTGGTGGAGTGTTCTGGCTGTTCAGTGGCTGATGTTCAGGATGTTCAGGATTGTGATTCTGGTCTCCTGGAATGGGACTATTTTCACCTCTCTGGTGCCTGCGGATAAAATTATATATCATCAGATGTCGTAAAGCATTCAAAACAGAAAATAAAAAGACTGCGATAATTTTAAAGTGAACCTGTCATGAGAGAAACAGTAGCTGCCATTGACCTACTTCTCAAAAAATGCCATTTGACTGGCTGTCACACTCATCTTTTGTATGTAATATGGTCTAAGGTTCAGTTCACACCTATACAGTTTGCTTTTGGTCTGCAGTGCTTTTTGCTGTGCATTTTGCACACAATTTTACTGCGATTTACATTTTCTATGCTTTTTTTTCGGGCCAATTTGTTGTTGTTGGGCAGATTAAAAAAAAAAACACAAAATGGGTAGAAGATTTATTCCAGGGGGGTTGCAACTTAAATCCATGCATACTAATCAATGCATACTGTATCTCACCTAAAGACCTTTACACTTACATGAGGGTGTCCACGTTTTTTAAAAGGCACCCCAAACCCTCCATACACATACAACAAGATGCATGGAAATCCCTCACGAGTCCTAAATCCAACACCAAACATACAGTATCTCCTTATTTTATTCTATTCTCCAAAGCAAAGGAATATTCACTAAAACCACCCCCATGTCTCAATGAGAACGTGACCCTCAGGAGTCCTTCACTGATGCTCAATGGCAGGTAGCTATATGTTACTCTCAGCAAGCCACCCATTGTGTCACCCACTGGAAATGATCTCAAAACACCCAGTCCAGATGGTACTTAACCCCATACCGTTTAGCAAAGTTCTACCCCAACAATTCCCCACTATGTTGGAGAGAATGCGGTCAGCCGGACACACTTTCACACTCATACTCTGGTCATACAAGGGACTAACTAATTACTGGAACCAAGTCTTCCGGTTGATATCCCGAGTCACTGGAATATTAACAAAACCCGACCCAGCCCTAGCTCTACTCCACTTGGGTATAGAACGTTTCCCCCATATACTTTCGTACTATAGTTGTAATTATTCCTATATCTGCCAAGTCACTTGTCACCAAATTTTGGAGGTCCAACCAAGCACCTAACCTCCCTGAGCCTATAGCTCTGGTAAATCTAATCTACAACTATGAAAGACACATAGCCCTTAGAACTTCATCTCTACACAAATTCAATCAATTCTGGTGTGCATGGATCCAAATGACTTCCTACATCACTTCCTCCTTTATTGTTATCACCACTCTCCAGATGTCGTTATCTGGTTTTCATATCTACCGTATATACTCGAGTATAAGTCGAGTTTTTCAGCACATTTTTTTGTGCTGAAAGTGCCCCCCCTCGACTTATACTCGAGTCAAGCACTTTTCTGCAGCAAAAAATTTCATTTTCCGAACCGACTTTGGGGCCTCGTATTTCGGAGCCACTTGGTGCTAGGATCCCCAAATTTGGTGTGCCAACCCAGTGGAACTGAACTAGTACCACAACATATCCAAAGCTGGAGTTCCTAGCACTAAGTGGCCCCAAGACACGGGGCCCCAAAATCGGTTCGGAAAATGTCATTCTCTGCTGCAGAAAAGTGCTTGACATTTTGTGAACCAATTTTGGGGCCCCGTATCTCAGGGCCACTTGGTGTAAGGAACCCCAAATTTGGTGTGCAAACCCAGTGGAACTGGTACCATAACATATCCAAAGCTGGGGTTCCTAGTCCCAAGTGGCCCCTGGATAAAACCGTATTGGGAAATGTCATTCTCTGCTGCAGAAAAGTGTTTGACATTTTCAGAACCGATTTTAGGGGCCCCGTATCTCGGGTCCACTTGGTGCTAGAAAGCCTAGCTTTGTATATTTTGTGTCCATCTGCAGCAATGTCATTTCGGGACCCTTTGGGTTCAGAGACCCCAAATTTTGGCTGCAGCTAGGGGGCATCTAGGAACCCTTAACTACCCAGTTTGAAGTTCGGGCTACCTATGGCTGCAAATGGGCACAGTGAGGCTGCAAATGGATTGTTGACCCTCTTTTCCACTTACAGTAGCTGCGCATTTCTCACCCTCGTCTTATACTCGGGTCAATACGTTTTTCCCATTTTTTTGTGGTAAATTAGAGCCTCGACTTATACTCGGAACGACTTATACTCGAGTATATACGGTATTTAGAATGTATGTAGAATTGTGATGACTAGGTTGTGCACTGCTGGTTCGTTGTAGACCTTGTCTCTGTGTCCCTCACATTATGTTCTTTATTTTCCATTTGTACTGTTCTGAAACTTTCAATAAAAATTTTATTGATGGAAAGAAAAAAAAAAAAACACAAAATACAGATCGTGATAAAATCGCAGCAAAAACGCACTATATGCTTTTCTGCAGCTTCTCCATTGAACCAAAAAAGCAACGAAAACACCGTTTTGCATTTAAAAAAGACCCTGATCCTTTCCAAAAATTCAGTGGCTGAAAAAAGCATAGATGTGAATGTGTCCCATAGGAAACCATGTTAAATGAACTATAGTGCGTTTCTGCAAAAAGCACAAAAAAAAAACCACATAGGTGTGAACCGAGCCTGAGTCCCTGGCCGCTGACATGTACACCACTGAGGGTTTAATTCCCCAGTGCCCATTCAGAACACAAAAACTTGAAAAGCATCTGAAAATTCTAGATGTTTGGCAGCCTCTGGCCTGAATACTCTCTGAGTCACCAACCTATGGCAAGAATGCAGCTGGTGAATTCAGAACTTTTTTTTTTAGAGTTCGTCAAGTAGAAAAAGGCACAAGTCCCTTGAGTTCAACCAATAGAAAAAAATAAATAAAAAAGAAAAGAGCCTACTTATCCTGGCTCAGAAACTGCGAAAATTTTGGATGAGCACAGCAGCCAGAAAACTAGCATTTCAGGTAAGATCAAGAATAGCAGACTTAGCGTTTTCTCAGTTTAGGTTTCCTGTAGGGAACACAGATTTTGCCTTACCTCCTTTTGTTCCATCGAAAGACTGCTATTACTGCTATTATTATTATTATTGCTATTAATATTATCGGTAGTAGAATTTTTAGCAGTAACAAGTCTTCATCTGAATCCGTTGAATCTTCAGCTTTTCTGCGTGACGGATCAGTTAGGTTTCCCATGCGATAAACATAGTTGCATGCCTCTTCTTGGCTCGCAAAGCTTTCTAGAACAAAACAAAACAAGTCAAATGATTGTATTTATAATGAGAACAAATTAGAAAGCACAGTATGTGTTTGGGGCGGTCTTAAGAAAATAGGGGGCCACACTGGCCATACAAATATACTGTATATGCCAGGGCTTGACAAAACCCAGGCGCCAAGTTGACAACCTGCGTCCTGGTGCCAGGGCTACCGCCCAAATGCTTGCACCTCCCCCCCCCCCCGCTATGTATCCTGGGCTCTTCTTGCCCACCTGGGGGCCCAGGACCAGCATAGTGGGTGCTGCCAGGAAGAGAGGAGGGACACACCGCTCTCCTCCCCTTCTTGTTGCTGACCCGGAAGTGACGTGGTCCCCATTGATAGTTTCCCATCCTTGATGCGACAGTGAAGCAAAGGAAAAACACGCAGACCCTGGTTGTCTCATTAAAGAGAACCTGTCTGTGTTTTTATGTCTGTATGTCTGTTTTGTAGCAAAAAACCAAATAAAAATTTACCTTTAAAAAAAAAAAAAGAGAACCTGTCACCAAAAATATCATCACATAGGTATTTTTTGTTACTATTATTATTATTTTTATTTTTTATTTTTTTAACACACACTTTTTTTTTTCTCTGCAAGGAGTGAGAGAGAGAGATACAATGCATCTTTCTCCTCCATTCACAGAAAGAGAAAACATGGGGGTGGACTTCACAATGACAGATCGCTGTGGTAGCCAATCAGAGGCTATCACAGCGATCAGGTGACCCGGAATCAGGAGTTCCAGGTCCCGATTGCTCTTACGTGGCCTGGGGCTCTCGGGTAGACCCCGGTTTCTGTGCAGGGAGATAAGCAAATATGCAGCCCCACAGAAAAAAGCCCAGTCTAGTGGGAGACCACATATTTGTGTGAGGTTGGTATCAAGGGGTTAAGGTATGTCTCTCACAGTGTGCTAGTATGCGATACATACTAGCACATTATGACATTATTATTATTGCAGGAAGGCCAACTTTTTTAAATTTTATTTCCAGCATTTACTACTGCTTTAAAGTAGCAACTGTGTTCTGCGGGTGAGGGGGCACAGGGAGCTTTCCCAGCTGGCAGAACACAATGATTACTGCTAGCGGCTATAGGCGCTGGTAGTAATTGTATGTAAAAAATTCAACAAGCTGGTTGTACCCAAGTCGAGTAATGGATTGACTTGGGTACAGCCCACCCATAGATAGATCGAATCTCAGCCAGTTCCTGTGGAATCGGACAAAGTTCGATACATGCATGGCCGATGTATGAGAAAAATGAATGAGCTAATCACAGCAGGAGACTACATTTCTGGGGAGGTGCCATACCCCAGCGGGGCACAGAAGGCTCCCAGGTTGCCATATTTTATGGAATTTTATTTTATAATTTTTTTGAAAATTACAGCGCTTTCAGATTAAAATGGAAAGATCATTTTTAAAAACTACTAGCAATGTTACATGCTGTGTTCATTTTTTTTGATAAAGTACAGTTCTCCTTTAACTGCTTGCTGCCCGCCCACCATCAAATGACGACGGGGCAGTGCGGCGCTCGTTCTGGGGCGACGTCATATGATGATCATCAGTGCCCTGATTACAATATTATAAAATAGTGCCCACCATTGCCCACCAATGCCAGCTATCAGTGCCCATCAGTGGCAGCAATCAGTGCCCACCACTGCCCATAAGTGCCACCAATCAGTGCCCATTAATGATGCCAGTCAGTGCTGGCAATCAGTGCCGCCTATCAGTGCTGCCCATCAATACCCATCACTGCTGTCAATCAATGCCCATCAGTGTCGCCCATCAGTGCCACCCATCAATGCCCATCTGTACCGCCTATCCGTGTCGCCTACCAGTGCCCACCAGTGCCACCTAATAGTGCCCATCAGTGCCACCTATCAGTGTTCATCAGTGCCACCTATCAGTGCCCATAAGTGCGGCATATTAGTGCCTCCTCATCAGTGCTGCCTCATCAGTGCCCATAAGTGCCACCTCATCAATGCCCACAAGTTCAGCCTATCAGTGCTCATCAGTGCTGCCTCATCAGCGCACATCAGTGAAGGCGAAAAATTACTTAGTTACAAAATTTACTGACAGAAAAAAAGTAAAAAACGTTAAACTTTAAAAAAAAAACAGCGGTGATTAAATACTACCGAAAGAAAGCTCTATTTGTGTGAAGAAAATGATAAAAAATCTGTTTGGGTACAGTGTAGCATGACCGCGCAATTGTCATTCAAAGTGAGACAGCGCTGATAGCTGAAAAATGGCCTGGGCAGGAAGGGGGTGGAAGTGCCTGGTAGGCATGTGGTTAAGAACAATGGTGTCCCTGGGGGGGGGGGGGGGAGAGGGGGCCCTGACCCCCCCCAACACTATGCTGTGCCCCACCATGTGCCCCCCCAATTAAAAAAAAATATATATTTTTTTTTTTACAAAAAGGCAATGTCTTTTGGTTTGCATTCGTAGCGGATGCGCCACATCTTACTCGGGCCGCCGCTGGTGTAACACAGTCTCTATTGAGAGGGAGAGCGTCCCCAGTCAGCTCCTGCGGGTGATTCCTCCCCCCTCCCTCTGTTCGCTGACACTGCATAACGCGAGCGCTCACAGAACCACGGCCGCCCGATCTGCTCCTTCCCCTGCATCCTCATTGGCAGGGAGAAGAGCGAGTTGCAGGAAGGACTCCACCAGGACTCTCAGTTACTGAAAAAACAAACTGATTTCTCCAGTCCCTAGGACAGGAGAACCAACCTGTAAATTCCAAGAGATGCCAGACCAGCGCTGTCAATAGCAGGGGCAGGACAGCAAGAGGAGGCTGGGGAACCCCACAGTGGCAGAATACCAGGGCCCGGAGGCAAGACAACCTTTGCAACCCTGATAGTTCTCCCACTGCTGTGGACCCTTATATTTTCTTGATATGCTGGTGACATATATATCTTGTTTTCTGCCACCCTGGGGGGCCCCAATACAGTAGGAAGGGAGCTCACTGCAGAACATGTGAAAGGGCCCGTTGTGGGATTGTAATAAAGGGCCCCAGGATATATATATATATACACACACATTTTATAGTTGCCCCCCTACTTTTGTCCCTGTCCCCCCATGTGCCCCCCCCCCCCTAAATATGAAAACTGGAGACTCCACTGGTTAAGAAATGACTGAATCTTGACTACTTATTGAACAATAGTCATCCTTCCTGATCATTTTTAATCCACACGGGTAGACTTGGAGAATCTGATACTTCAGTATATCATAGCTGGGCAGTGGAGTAGGTTTCGTGATACATGACTCAGTCAAATGTGGGAGATCAACAACTCTACGCTGCCTCTCAGAAAGTCATGCAAGGGCTATTTTTACTGGTCATCCAAACCTTGTCCATGTATGCAGCCTTGGCACTATTTTTAGACAGATCCCCGTTCTGTCTCTCTCAGAAGCGATCGCAGGTCGCCGGTGGACATCACGGTCGCTGGCCACACGCATCGGCTTCAGCGTTGTGCCATCCTTAAAGCGGCCTCCGTACAGCTACGGCGATTCGCGCAAAGGAGCCAACCTGCTGCCGTATAATAACAGCGGCTGCTCGCCAAGTAGTTAAAAAAGGTAAAGTGCACCCCCCCCCCTCCCCCTGTGCTACATAGGTCGTGCACACATATTAATAGTATGTGCACCACACATGTGAGAGCGATAATTCTAGCACCAGACCTCCCGTGTAACTTTAGGCTACTTTCACACTGGGGCGGGCGGGCGCCGGCGGTACTATATTTTGCGCCGCTTTACCGTCGTTTTAGCAACGCTATTCGGCCGCTAGCGGGGCAGTTTTAACCCCCGCTAGTGGCAGAAAAAGGGTTAAAACTGCCCGCAAAAGGTTTTAACCCTTTTTTCGGCCCCTAGCGGGGGTTAAAACCGCCCCGCTAGTGGACGAAAAAGGGTTAAAATCGTTCGTAAAGCGCCGCTGCAGCAGTGCTTTCCCGGTGGGTTTGCAGCGATGCCCCATTGTTTTCAATATCCTAACCGCAGCAAAGTCCTGCAGTTAGGAGTCTGAGTCCTGATCCCTGATCTTACAACTCTGGCTCAGCATGGACTGCTGAGGATACACAGCTGAGCCAGAATTTTAAAGATCAGGGATCAGGACTCAGACTCCTAACTGTAGCACTTTACAGGTACAGGCATACCCCACTTTTAAGTACACAATGGGGTTTATTTACTAAAGCTGGAAAGTGCAAAATCAGGCTCACTTATGCATAGAAACCAAAGAGCTTCTAACCTCAGCTTGTTCAATTAAGCTTTGGTAATAAAACCTGGGCAGTCATTGGTTTCTATGTAGAAGTGAGCCTGATTTTGCACTTTCCAGCTTTAGTAAATAAACCCCATTGTGTACTTAAATCTGGGGTATGCCTGTATGCTGTCCTATGTCAAGCAAGTGACAGCTAATGAAAATGGTAAGAAAATTACATTGTTTCAAATTTGCCTAACATAAGTGGCTACTCTTGAAGGGCTTCCTATTTTATGTTTTTTTTTTAGATTGATACTGTTTGTGTTTTATTTTGAGATTGTTTGGTGCAGCTGCTAAACAAAAGGGTCAACTTTATTTGGCAAACATGTTTTTCATCTTATAACTCTTCACTGTGCACTCCCAGCTCCCTTGTATAGCACATAGGTTATTTAGATATAGAATTTGCTATATACAGAATATCTTGAATAACGGGGGCCCTTATAACACGAGTAAATGTGTTTTATATCTGGTAAAGTAACCTCAAAATATAAACACTGTGCAGTCTATGCTTTAGCCCCCGTCAGGGCTGCCAACTGCTGGTAAATTTACTGACAGTTTGTAAAAATGTGTAATTTTTTTTATAACTGCCAGTAAATATCAGGGGCTGATAATTTCATCCCGTGTTGACTCTTTAAGTGTAAATCAAGCAAATTACTTTGTTCTCGGTATTGTCAGTGTTTCCATATCATGTTTATACTGTTCAAATATTCACTGTGTTAGTTTTCAATAGGAGTTCTGTAATTTATCAGAGTACAGAAAAATAGGGGAAGAAACTGCGCTATAGGGTATGTGAAAAATGAATAGTGAAAAAAGCAGCAATTCCAACAATAAACATCAATTGTAAAGGTAAAACATGGAAAAAAGGGGGAATCGCGCTAAATAAATGTGCAATCTTACATACATGAAATAAATGCAAAATACATACAATAAATGTGAAAAGAGGATAAATGCACGTGACAACTGCATATAATCCACAATGGTGTCACATCAACTGAAGGTATGATAAAAAGTGACTACGGAACACCCATAAATATTAAAAAGAAAAAAAGTCCAAGTGATAAGTAATGATTCATCCGTGAGAACCAGAGAAGATCCACCACCAGGAATAGAAGGGGTCACTTCTTACCGGATGGCCACGATCCCCCACTGCAGAGGATCATAGCTAGCAGATACACTTTAAAACTGGCTGTGGAAACTTCTGTCAGCATCCACTAGGGGTCATCACACCGTCAATAACAACAGCAGCGCTCGTAGCAGAGATGCACATAAAAGGGAACTGGGGTGCCTCGTGATTGCATACTTTTAACGGATGCCGTAACTGAAACGTGAAAAAGCCAAAGTGTGGGGGGAAGTTGGCAGCCCACACTTTGCAAAGGATACCCAATCACATGCAAGGAAAATTTAAAAGGCATTTTTGCTTGCACGTGATTGGATAAAGGTAGTCAGCAGAGCTTCTGCTCATTTACTAAGCTTTGGAGCTACTGCTCTTGCAGAGTGCAACTGGACTTTGCAAAGTGCACAGTCTTATTGCCTTTAGTAAATCAACCCCCTGTGTCCTTCGACTAAAATGCCATTTTAGTTTTAGCCAAATTTTAGTCATCTGAATTGGTTTAGTCGTATTTTAAAACATTTTCATCGACAAAATTAACATTGCAACGTGGCTTTCAGCTGCTGCAGGGGGAGCCACATGGGGATTGGTTACAGTAATTGTGATTACTGGGTATAGCAAAACATTGCGACCACGGCATGTGTACTCCCTAAGGGGTAGCAGTTGGAGTTCAGAAATAGGGTAGCTCAATCACTGTTTTTTATTCCCCCCCCCCCCCCCCCCAACTCGCAATTGAAAAGTCCTAACAGCTCATTCACATAAGTGCTTGGGCTGTGTGAATGAGTGGTTTGTTCATGTGGCTGAAGTCGCCTGTTATTCTATGGGGATATAGCTGCTGTGTAAACACTGACGCAGGTCCTAATTTGATTGGTTTAGCAGGAATTTTGTAAGTTATGATGTGTTTGTGTCCGCTAATAATGATTTTAGTGTATTTTTAGCAAAAATGTTGATTTGATGTTTTCTGGAAGGGGGGCTGTCAAATTGGCAGTATGGGGCCCGGTGATTTCTAACAGCAGCCCTGTGTTTGGTATCTATTTACTCGGCGTAACATCATCTTTTATATTTTACCAAACAATTGGGTATTAGGTTGTGTTTTTGCTCATTAAAGTGTTACTTAACCCACAAGAGTAAAATCAGCCTTTATATGGAGTAAAGCATGCTTGTTATACTCACTGTGGAACCTAAGGGGTTAATTCTCTGCATTGTGTAAAAAGGTTTTTGATCCTGTTTTCTCTTCTCCTCCCCTTCTTCCACTGTCCCCGATCCATGTCCTGATAATACAGAGCCTTGGAGGCACTCTGCATGTGCTAATTTTGGTGTGTATTGCTTGAGAGTTTCTTTTTTTCTTGGGAAGGTGTATGTGATCAGCACAGGGCCAATCAGCACTGTCCAGACAGAGGGTCAGGGGTCATTTTTTAAACGTACCTGAACCCTTGTTGCTAGGCAGTCTTCCTAATCTGCCTGTTCCTATTCCGCGGCATGTTCTGCTCCTAGCTGAGCAGCCCTGTTGCCTTCTGGGAACTGTGTGTGTTCCCAGAAAACCATGGGGCCATTCACGGGGCCATTCACAGATCGCTGCGTCGACTTGAGCCGGAAGTAGGAACAGGTACCTGTCAAAACCAGGTACCCGCTCCCCCTCCAAAAGGTGCCAAATGTAGCAACGGAGGGTGGGAGGGGGGAGGCAGACAAGCGGAGCTTCCCCTTTTGGGTGGAGCTCCGCTTTAATGTTCTGTTGGGCTTTACTGCATAAACTGTTTCATGCATTATCCCTGATTACTTACCGCTGTCATTTAGCTTAGAGGATTTCCCATCATATTCTAAGAAGTACGTTTTATTGGTAGCTTCTGTGATGAGGTTTAAGAAGTTGCTTGAATGCAGGAAGACCGAGGACACATTGTCATCACAGGTGGCATTGTGTGGTGAGAAGACTGGTGGAATATCACACAGGATTTTCGGGCCTCTTTTTATCGTCAGGTTCCGTTCATACAATCCATTCTTTACAACAGCTTCCAGAACCTTCCACGTCTTACTAGGCCGTGAAAGGGCTGAAAGACAAGAAAAAATGAAAAGCCAATAATGAAGGGTACAGGTATAAAGATAGTGAATGACTTTTAGTACCTTTAATCCACATCACCATACCCAAACCATGGACCCTGGGCTCTCCATCGCCGAAGCGTCCCACCAACTAGCCAGAATGGGAAGGTCAACAAATATGGGACCATCATGGGAAAATAGATAAAAACAGAGGGCGCACTGGCCTAGTGCATTATCCAACCTCAAATTTATGAAAGATATAATAAAATTTAACTACTCAGGAGTGTAGGTAGTAACATTTCTCATCAAGCCACTAAAAGTGGCTACAATCTCCCAGCTTTTCCAAAACCCTCTAGCCCAAGGAGGGCCTCACCAGGGTCCCTGTTTCTGACGCGTTTCGAAGGATGGCCTTCATCTTCAGAGCCAAACAACAACTGATCATACAGCCTTTTAAATACCTTCAGTCTAACTATTGTCCCTTCCACAACATGAGAGCCAAAGGTTCCTCCCATATTGGAAAGGGGGAGGAGTTCCTTCTTTTGCATAGAGCAATGCTCTTAGATGGAACCATTTTTGTATACACATACCAATAAAATCACATTGTATAATAAGGCAACGTATGCTTACCCTTATGGAGTCCCAGCACTGCACTATACACTTTAAGGGATGGCTTTCGGTCTGTGTTACAATAAGGTGCTGCACAGCCATGGCCCTCCATCTGTGGTGAAACTACAAATCCCATCATGCCTCTGCCTCTAGGAGTCATGCCTGTGATTGTTAAGGTCTTGCAATGTCTCATGGGACTTGTAGTTTCAAAACAGATTGAGGGCTGAGGTTGCCTACCCCCTGCCTTATGCCCTGTACACACGGTCGGACGTTCTGACGAATATGTGCGATCAGATTGTGTTGTCAGAAATTCCGATCGTGTGTAGGCTCCATCTGACTTTTTCCACCGGAATTTCCGACACACAAAGTTTGAGAGCAGGCTATAAAATTTTCCGACAACAGAATCCGATCGTTCCAATTCCGATCGTGTGTACACAAATCCGACGCACAAAGTGCCACGCATGCTCAGAGTAAATTAAGAGACGAAAGCTATTGGCTACTGCCCCGTTTATAGTCCCGACGTACGTGTTTACGTCACCGCATTCAGAACGATCGGATTTTCCGACAACTTTGTGCGACCGTGTGTATGCAAGACAAGTTTGAGCCAACATTCGTCGGAAAAAATCTGATGGATTTTGTTGTCGGAATGTCCGATCAATGTCCGATCGTGTGTACAGTGCATTAGAGTGCAGTGCTGGGACTCCATAAGGGTAAGCGTATGTTGCCTTATTATACAATGTGATTTTAATGGTATGCGTATACAAAAAATGGTTCCATCTAAGAGCATTGCTCTATACAAAAGTGGGAACTCCTCCCCCTTTCCAATATGATCAGTTGTTGTTTGGCTCTGAAGAAGAAGGGCATCCTTCGTAACACGTCAGCCAGCAGGGACCCTGGTGAGGCCCTCCTTGGGCTAGAGGGTTTGGCAAAGCTAGGAGATTGAAGCCACTTGTAGTAGCTTGATGAACAATTTTACTACCTACACATGTGAGTAGTTATATTGTATTATACCTTTAATAAATTTGAGGTTGGATAAAGCACTAGGCCAGTGCGCCCTCTGTTTTTATCTATTTTCCACAGTGTTCTGAGGACAACCCCAGTCCTAGAGGACGACAAGGCTTTGCAGTAATATCCACCTGAGACAGCAGTGTTCTCTTCTAACTTGGACTACCACACCAATGCGCAGGAGAATATACCGGTAATTGCTGTTGTTCATGATGGCTGGGACTATCTGAGCCAGACTTCAAATAGAAGTTCACCCTAATACTAAAATCTCTAAATCTACTGGCATCCACAACCTAAGACTAAGCTATCTAGCCCTGTAAAGAAGAAATCGCTATACATACCTTTTCTGAAGCCAATCCGGTCCGGTCTCCATCGGCAGAAGCTGTGTGCAGGAGACAGCCTACAACGGCTGGGAAATGAATGAGAAGTGAATTAATTTGCCGGAACCTGCTGACAGAATCCCGGCGGGTGGGGGTGCGCACATGCGCCCTGACCCCGGAAACACGCAGTGACATACAGGTATGTCACTGTGCCTGTAGGAGCCGCCCATCTGCAGTACCATGCGGGCAGTCCGAAAGAGGATAACACCCCTACCTATAGCATTCACCTGTCCGTTTGTCCTGTCAATGTTGATTAACCTCCCTGGCGGTTTTCCCGAGTGTGGCTCGGGGTTAAAATTCAGCACCATTAGTGGTAACCCCGAGCCACACTCGGGATTACATCGCAGGATCCTGGTGTGGCTTTACTTACCTTGTCCCCGGGATCCTGCGATGTCCCCCGCAGTGTCCGCGGGCTGTGTCCTGTTCCGAAGCCTCTCCGTGCCAGGCTCCGTTCCCTGCGAGCGTTGCGACGCACGGGGGCGGAGCCTGGCGGCAAGTTCAAAAAAATGTAAAAAGCATAACACATACAGTACTGTAATCTTACAGATTACAGTACTGTATGAAATCATTTCACATCCCATTTGTCCCCAGTGCTCTGGCCCATGCCCTGCATGCAGTTTTATATTGCATATACTGTCCTTTCTGCCTGGAAACTGGAGATTGTCCATAGCAACCAAAAAGTGTCCCTTTACGTTAAAAATGGCTTTAGACCAGCTAGAAAACAGTGATAGTAAATTAGAACACTTGCAGAATTGAGTGATAGTGAATCGTGTGGAATTTATTTTATTACTATTTATTTTTATTTTTTTTACTTATTTTTTTTTTTTTTATTATATTATAATTTATGTTTTTGTGTTTCAAACTTTATCATACCCGGGATATCTACTAGACTCTTGTTTGACAGATTTAAGTGTGTTATTGTTAATAATTACAGACCTATAATATAAAACGCCAAATTTCCATGCAAAATAATTGTGCCGCTTTCAGCACCTAAAATCAAAAGGAATCATACCGCCAGGGAGGTTAAATAACTGACTTCTGTTGAACAGGGAGGCCACACAGTAATCAAAAATCTAAATTTCAGTCAGTGTAGGACCAATTCTTGGTTATGTACTGATAAAAATTATGGGAAGATGTGTGTTATATAAAAATATGCACTTACCAAGTGTTGCTTGGATAATGGTAATCAGCAATAGAACTAAAGGAGGGCACATCTTGTCTATATAAAAAGACCTGCAAATACAAGATAGATAGAAATAAATTCACAACAGTATTTTTTTAAGCTTATTTGTTTTATGTTGCTGAATAAATAACAAATAATTCCTTTAACCACCTCAATACCGGGCACTTTCACCCCCTTCCTGCCCGGGCCACTTTTCCGCTTTCAGCGCTGTCACACTTTGAATGACAATTGCGCTGTCATACAACACTGTACCCATATGAGATTTGTATCATTTTTTTTCACACAACTAGAGCTTTCTTTTGGTGGTATTTAATTACCACTGGTGTTTTTTGGTTTGATGAATAAACAAAAAAAAAAAAGACTACATTTTTTTTTTTTTTCTTAAATACGTTTTTCTTCCTTTGTTATAACGTTTTGCAAATAAATAATCTTTCTTTGTAAATTTAGGCCAAACTGTATACTGCTAAATTTCTTTTGTGGAAATAACCCAAATCAGTGTTTATTATTTAGTCTGCAGGAAAGTTATGGAGTCCACAAACTATGGTATACATCTGAAAATTGATGTACTGATCTAATTTCTTGAGATCATTTCTCATTGCCGAAAATGTCAGGACAGTACAAATATCCCCAAATTAACCGTTTTTGGAAAGTAGACAGTCCAAGGTATTTAGTAAGAATTTATGTAAAAAATTACATCCTGTCACATCCTGTCACCACTGCAGTAAAGTGTCATCATATAACTAGTGTGGTGGTTATCACTGACAGTATGTAAAAAAAAAGGTATATCATTTTTTATTTCATATATATATATAGATAGATAGATAGATAGATAGATAGATAGATAGATAGATAGATAGATAGATAGTAGGGATGAGCTTCGTGTTCGAGTCGAACCCATGTTCGACTCGAACATCGGCTGTTCGACCGTCCGTCGAATTGCGAACGTTATGGGCCGTTCGCGCCAAATTCGTGTGGCGCGTCACGGCCCATAATTCACTGCGGCATCGCAGTGCATTGCTGGCTGATGATTGGCCAAGCATGCACTATGACCCGCATGCTTGGCCAATCACAGCGCCGTCAGTAGAGAGAGCTGTAATTGGCCAAAGCCAGGGTGGCTTTGGCCAATTATGGCTCAGGGGATTTAGTACACGCCCCACACTATATAAGGCCGCCTGCACGGCGGCCCTGTGTAGTGTGTTCCGGTGTGCTGATAGAGAGAGAGACAGACAGTGTCATTTGATTTGAGTTAGCTAGATTAGGCTAGATCTGTTCCTGCTATTTACATTTAATGCAGTGCGTCCTGCTCACAGTGTTCAGCTAGATCCGTTCCTGCTATTTACATTTAGTGCAGTCAGTGCGTCCTGCTCACAGTGTTCAGCTAGATCTGTTCCTGCTATTTACATTTAGTGCAGTTCGTCCTGCTCACAGTGTTCAGCTAGATCCGTTCCTGCTATTTACATTGAGTGCAGTGCATCCTGCTCACAGTGTTCAGCTAGATCTGTTCCTGCTATTTACATTTAGTGCAGTCAGTGCGTCCTGCTCACAGTGTTCAGCTAGATCTGTTCCTGCTATTTACATTTAGTGCAGTGCGTCCTGCTCACAGTGTTCAGCTAGATCCGTTCCTGCTATTTACATTTAGTGCAGTGCGTCCTGCTCACAGTGTTCAGCTAGATCCGTTTCCTGCTATTTACATTTAGTGCAGTGCGTCCTGCTCACAGTGTTCAGCTAGATCCGTTCCTGCTATTTACATTTAGTGCAGTGCGTCCTGCTCACAGTGTTCAGCTAGATCTGTTCCTGCTATTTACATTTAGTGCAGTGCGTCCTGCTCACAGTGTTCAGCTAGATCCGTTCCTGCTATTTACATTTAGTGCAGTGCGTCCTGCTCACAGTGTTCAGCTAGATCTGTTCCTGCTATTTACATTTAGTGCAGTGCGTCCTGCTCACAGTGTTCAGCTAGATCCGTTCCTGCTATTTACATTTAGTGCAGTGCGTCCTGCTCACAGTGTTCAGCTAGATCTGTTCCTGCTATTTACATTTAGTGCAGTTCGTCCTGCTCACAGTGTTCAGCTAGATCCGTTCCTGCTATTTACATTTAGTGCAGTGCGTCCTGCTCACAGTGTTCAGCTAGATCCGTTCCTGCTATTTACATTTAGTGCAGTGCGTCCTGCTCACAGTGTTCAGCTAGATCTGTTCCTGCTATTTACATTTAGTGCAGTGCGTCCTGCTCACAGTGTTCAGCTAGATCTGTTCCTGCTATTTACATTTAGTGCAGTGCGTCCTGCTCACAGTGTTCAGCTAGATCCGTTCCTGCTATTTACATTTAGTGCAGTCAGTGCGTCCTGCTCACAGTGTTCAGCTAGATCCGTTCCTGCTATTTACATTTAGTGCAGTCAGTGCGTCCTGCTCACAGTGTTCAGCTAGATCCGTTCCTGCTATTTACATTTAGTGCAGTCAGTGCGTCCTGCTCACAGTGTTCAGCTAGATCCGTTCCTGCTATTTACATTTAGTGCAGTCAGTGCGTCCTGCTCACAGTGTTCAGCTAGATCTGTTCCTGCTATTTACATTTAGTGCAGTCAGTGCGTCCTGCTCACAGTGTTCAGCTAGATCCGTTCCTGCTATTTACATTTAGTGCAGTGCGTCCTGCTCACAGTGTTCAGCTAGATCTGTTCCTGCTATTTACATTTAGTGCAGTGCGTCCTGCTCACAGTGTTCAGCTAGATCCGTTCCTGCTATTTACATTTAGTGCAGTGCGTCCTGCTCACAGTGTTCAGCTAGATCTGTTCCTGCTATTTACATTTAGTGCAGTGCGTCCTGCTCACAGTGTTCAGCTAGATCCGTTCCTGCTATTTACATTTAGTGCAGTGCGTCCTGCTCACAGTGTTCAGCTAGATCTGTTCCTGCTATTTACATTTAGTGCAGTGCGTCCTGCTCACAGTGTTCAGCTAGATCCGTTCCTGCTATTTACATTTAGTGCAGTGCGTCCTGCTCACAGTGTTCAGCTAGATCTGTTCCTGCTATTTACATTTAGTGCAGTTCGTCCTGCTCACAGTGTTCAGCTAGATCCGTTCCTGCTATTTACATTTAGTGCAGTGCGTCCTGCTCACAGTGTTCAGCTAGATCCGTTCCTGCTGTTTACATTTAGTGCAGTGCGTCCTGCTCACAGTGTCCAGCTAGATCTGTTCCTGCTATTTACATTTAGTGCAGTGCGTCCTGCTCACAGTGTTCAGCTAGATCCGTTCCTGCTATTTACATTTAGTGCAGTCAGTGCGTCCTGCTCACAGTGTTCAGCTAGATCTGTTCCTGCTATTTACATTTAGTGCAGTCAGTGCGTCCTGCTCACAGTGTTCAGCTAGATCTGTTCCTGCTATTTACATTTAGTGCAGTCAGTGCGTCCTGCTCACAGTGTTCAGCTAGATCCGTTCCTGCTATTTACATTTAGTGCAGTGCGTCCTGCTCACAGTGTTCAGCTAGATCTGTTCCTGCTATTTACATTTAGTGCAGTGCGTCCTGCTCACAGTGTTCAGCTGATGCTGAGTGACTATCCCTGAGTAATTATCCTCTTCCTCCTCAATCATCACGCTGATAGCTTGTAAGAACATTTTTGGTTCTGGGCGCCACCACCAGTGCCTAAGGCACAATTTTTCAGCCCCTGTTTAACAGGGGCGTGTAATTACAATTTTTGATGTAATACTTTGCAGCAGGGCTCGTTCCTGCATTCCAACTAGAGTGTCTGTGAGGGGTTGCAGTGTTGTGGCACCAGCACCAGTGCCTAAGGCCCAATTTTTCTGCCCCTGTCTAACAGGGGCGTGTAATTACAATTTTTGATGCAATACTTTGCAGCAGGGCTCGTTCCTGCGTTCCAACTAGAGTGTCTGTGAGGGGTTGCAGTGTTGTGGCACCAGCACCAGTGCCTAAGACCCAATTTTCTGCCCCTGTCTAACAGGGGCGTGTAATTACAATTTTTGATGCAATTCTTTGCAGCAGGGCTCGTTCCTGCGTTCCAACTAGAGTGTCTGTGAGGGGTTGCAGTGTTGTGGCACCAGCACCAGTGCCTAAGGCCCAATTTTTCTGCCCCTGTCTAACAGGGGCGTGTAATTACAATTTTTGATGCAATACTTTGCAGCAGGGCTCGTTCCTGCGTTCCAACTAGAGTGTCTGTGAGGGGTTGCAGTGTTGTGGCACCAGCACCAGTGCCTAAGGCCTAATTTTTCAGCTCCTGTTCAACAGGGGCATGTAATTACAATTCTTGATCTAATATTTCACAGCAGGGCCCTGTGAGGGCTTACAGTGTTTTGGCCACAGCAACACCTAAGGCCCAAATTTCTGCTGAGTATATAGGGCAGGACCCTACTTTCAAACATCTAACTTACAAACGACTCCTACTTGCAAACGGAAGGAGACAACAGGAAGTGAGATGAAATCTACCCCTAGGAAGGGAAATTCTCTCCTGTAAGAGTTAATATGGGAAAACAATTTCTCCTTTCCACTGATGCTTTCCAATCCTTGTTCCACAAAAAAACCCAAATTTTCAAAAAACATTTTTCATTGGGACAAAAAAGTGAGGTGAAATCTTCTGAAGAGGAGGAAAGACGCAAAACAAATGTCACAGGGGTGATAACCCTTCCCTATGTTTTCCAAAAAGCTTAGAAAAGATTTTTTGGCTTGAGCTAAACACGTTAAAAATGTTCAAAATTACAAACAGATTCTACTTAACAACAAACCTACAGTCCCTGTCTTGTTTGCACCGCCTGTATACTGCTGTTCAGAGTATATAGGGACCTTTCCTTATTTTAATTTGGGTGCGGGGTTCCCCTTAATATCCATACAAGACCCAAAGGGCCTGGTAATGGACTGGGGGGTACCCATGCCGTTTGTCTCACTGATTTTCACCCATATTGCCATGACCCGACATGACATTAAACCCGCAAGCAGTTTTAAATGAGATTTTTTCCTTTAAAAATGACATTTGGTGCAGGGACTGTTCTAAACATGGGAAACACGCGTCACTTTACAGGCATACTATAGACACCCCCCAGGTACGATATTTAAAGGAATATTTCACTTTTTTTTTTTTACTTTAAGCATCATTAAAATCACTGCTCCCGAAAAAACGGCCGTTTTTAAAAGTTTTTTTTGCATTGATACATGTCCCCTGGGGTAGGACCCGGGTCCCCACACCCTTTTTAGGATAATACCATGCAAATTAGCCTTTAAAATGAGCACTTTTGATTTCGAACGTTCGAGTCCCATAGACGTCAATGGGGTTCTAACGTTCGTGCGAACTTGCGGTCCGTTCGCGGGTTCTGGTGCGAACCGAACCGGGGGGTGTTCGGCTCATCCCTAATAGATAGATAGATAGATAGATAGATAGATAGATAGATAGATAGATAGATAGATAGATAGATAGATAGATAGATAGATTTTTTTTCCTACCTGTTTTTTCTTTTTTTCCCCCAATTTTTTTAAATTAACACATTAAAAATTGTTTTTTTTCACAATTAGAAAAAAAAAATTACATCCTGTCACATCCTGTCACCACTGCAGTAAAGTGTCATCATATAACTAGTGTGACGTCACCCCCAAGCGAGCTGCTTTCCAGTAGGACGGGTTTGTCCGAGCTCCGGTGGCCACGGAGCCGGACTTAAGGCTGTTTATCTATTGACACTCTGTAAGTGTACATCTGTATTTTATTTTATCTTAATAAATGTTAGTGGTTTTACACTATGGGAGCCCCTTCTATATTATGGTATCTATATCCCGGGTCGTTGGAGTTGATGCTGACGAGATGACCTCTGGTGGACACCGCTGATAGTTCCCATTTTGGCTTTAAAGAGCTCTGCTTGCTGTGATCCTCCGTGGTGGGGGGTCATGGCCTTCTGGTAAGGAGCAACCCCTTTCATATCTGGTGGTGGACCCTTCCTTGTTGTCACAGATCTCCATTTTTATCACGTGGACTTTTTTGCCTATGTTGGTGACTCGGACTTTTTACAACACTTAATTGATGTTTTAATTTATGGACTTTTCACAACACTTAACTGATGGTTTATTTTATGGACTTCCTTTTTCCATATCACTAAGTTTTGCACATTGATTTATTTATGATCACCATATGAATTTTTCGTCATTGCAAATTATTCATTATGCTTCATCAGTATTAGCGCAACCCCTTATTTTGTTTATGCTTTTTTACAATTGATGTTTTTGTGAGGATTGCTGCTTTTCACAGTATTTTATTTGCACCTGGTTTTTAGCGCAGTTTCTTCTACCATTTTTCTATAGAACACATGAATTGCATGGATCAAAGCCATATTGAATTATATTGTTTTTGACAAAATGTACCTAACATCATCAATTTTTTGGAAATAGCGATTTTGACCTGGATAAATCCATTTCTCCTTGTGTGGAAATTGCAGTTGATCTTGTAACTATATATGTAATATGCTAGTTAACCGGAACATATTTTCCTGATGCCTATTTGGCCTGTTTTGTTCCCATATATCTTGATTATATATATATATATATATATATATATATATATATATATATATATATATATATATATATATATATATATATATAAAATAAAAAGAAAGAAACAAAGCCATTTGCTGTGTACAATAATCATGTGGTGTGCTGTGATTGGCCACAGCGATCACATGGTATCAGCAGTGGGCTGGTGCAGTGATCTGTCATCGACCCTGTCCATCGGACGCAGCGGGTGACAGATCGCCCCGAAGCGTGTCCCGTGTGTCAAATTACGTCCTGCTAAAGGGTATAAATATAAATATTTATATTTAGTAGCTATAACATGATTGAAAGGTAGTAAAGCTGGCTACACGCTAGTAGATTTTCAGGGAAACATTTGTGCGTTTCTTACGAAATTTTGTATGAAAATTTTCAACAGTACATTCGACGACTTGTTGAATGTTGTTCAAAGTACTTTAGCTTTTAAAGGCATAGGCAAATCTTTTTTGGTTCTACTTCTACTTCTTTTTCCACTGTGGGTCACAGGAGTGCACTTAGTTCTGCACACTTGTAACCCGTTTTCAGCCGACAGCAGGCTAAAGCCCGCTGTTGGCTGATGTCACTAAGCTGGTCCAGGCGGCTCTGGAGAGATTCTGACTTTAATGTCGGGATCCACCCAGATGCCTGGGCCAGCAGCTGGCTTACTTACCTACCTGAGCTCTTTCTCTCTCCAGCGATGTCCACGAGTCCCTCAGCCGTCCAGGACTCTCCCCCCTGATTGGCTGAGACACAGCAGCGGCGCCATTGGCTCCCGCAGCTGTTAATCAAAGTCAGTTAGCCAATTAGGGGAGAGAGGGGGTGGAGCCGAATGGCAGCTCCATGTCTGAATGGACACAGGGAGCTGCTGCTCGGCTTGGGTGCCCAACAGGAGGGAGAGGGCAAGAGCAGTGAAGAGAAACACGAGAAGAGGAGGATTCAGGCTGCTCTGTGCAAAACCAACTGCACAGAGGAAGTAACATGTTTGTTATTTAAAGAAAAAAAAAACGAGACTTGATAATCATTTTAAGACCTTTGTGTGGTCTTCCAAACCTGCCCACCTAAAATGGTGTCCTGCGCAGACCCAAACACATGGGTGGTATGCTGCCTATATTATGCTACAAGCCATGTGGTCAAAGCTCTGGATTGATGCTAACATACCAAAATTAAACAATGTGTGTCTCTGGAACAGGAAACTTTGTCAGTACCAAGGTTTAAACACCTTTTTTGGAATCCCACTCTCCCCACACTGGACATAGGAAAACATGCCACTATTGGGCCTACCTGAAGTACGTGCACTAAAATCACGGCCAAGAACAATATGGCCCCCCTACCCTTCACTCATGTTTCTTATACTAGGTAATTCATTCTTTACCTCCGGCACCCGGTTAAGGCTAACCTTCATTTAAAACTCAAGAATAATTGCCACAGCCGACATAACTTAAGCCGGACCTCTTGGTTGACCCCTTTCCAAATGCCTTTGGATCCAGACTTCTCCTCTCTAGGCTTGTTAAAAAAAAAAAAAACTCCAATTGACTCATTTTCTATGGGAACCTAATAAAATTTGCCCGAGACCTCACATCAGGGGTATCAAACTCGATTTAATCATAGTCCACATTAGCATTATGGTTGCCCTCAAAGGGTCAGTTATATCTGTAAGGCTAGATGTCCAGAGCACTAAGCCCCCTTACATCAGATGTCAAGAGCCCCCCCACCCTTAACAAAAAAAAAAATTAAAAATGAGACTTTAGTATCACTTTAAGCCTGATACGCACTAGTTGTTTTTTTTTGTTTGTTTTTTTTTCATTCAACACAGCAGGCTAGAGGAAAACTAATTGAAGAGCTCAGTATTATATTGTTTTCGGTTGAAATAATTTATATATGAATTTTATATATATATATATATATATATATATATATATATATATATATATATATATATATATATATATATATATATATATAATGTTATATATATATTTCTTATAAGAATGATGCATGTTTGAAAAAATTCCCCTTCCTACACCTTTTTGACTTCTGGGTATTTTGTTATGGATTTTCAAAATACTTTGTATTCCTCTTAATATTATTGAAAAAGGAAATTGGTGCTTGGCAAAAAAAACAAAAAAAAAACAAAAAAAAAAGGTATTTGTGAGGCAGCAGGATCATTTACTGCATTCTTCTAAGCCGCTGCTCACCCATTTTTGAAAAGCGTTGCACCTCAGATCATTTTTCAGAGTGTGCTGCAGTGTGAACCTTGGTACGCACTACTAGTTTTTTTTTTTTTTTTCGTGTAACCCCTGGAAAAAAACCTGACAGCTCTGGTCAGAGACTGTACTAACAATATGATGTTAGTACAGCGGTCTTCCCTGCTAAACTATTGTGTTCTGACAGGGTGATGCCCCCCCCCCCACCAGAACACTATGGCCAATGGATGAGAGCGCTGATCAGATGCCAATCATTTTTGTCCATACGCCTTCGACAGAAGCTGGCCAAAAGTCCGGCCTCTGTTGGACTGGCTGCTGTGCACATGGGCCGAATGTCACCCAACATTTAGCCCATGTGTATGACCCTTTATGCTGCCTAAGTGTAATGTTGTGCCGAACCTTTCTTGTGTATTTGCTATGAATGTACAGATCTATGTTCTCAATATGTGTCAAAAAACATCCTTTAAATAAAGAATGCATAAAAAAGAGGGGATACTTAGTTCACATGCATTGTAATACATGTAATACATGTTCAAGCTGGCCAACTGGGTCAAAGTGATCCCTCTCTGACCATGGGTCCCTAGTTTACCAGAATTAAACTTTAAAAAAAGCATATTCTCCATGGACCTATAGGGGTGTATGTACTAAAGGCAAATAGACTGTGCATTTTGCAAAGTGTAGTTGCTCCAGAACTTAGTAAATGTTCTGCTGACTTCCATCATCCAATCATGTGTAAGTCAAAATGCTGTTTTTTTTTTATTTTCCTTGTACTAAGCTCTGGGGCAACTACACTTGCAGAGTACACAGACTCTTTGCCTTTAGTAAATCAACCCCATAATGCCAATATGGAGCAAACAGGCACAGCTGAAGGTGAGCTAGAGACCATGCACAATCCAGCAATGAACATCCACAATGGAAAAATATACAAGGTTTTAGAAGGTAGACAGCAGTGGAGGCTGCTCCATTAGGGGTGAAGGGGCGCCACCCCCCTAATCCATGCTTCTGGCCCCTAATCTACATGCAGGGTGCCGGATGCATTGATTGAAATGCTTTTTTTTAAAGCACATGATTAGAGCCTGAGGCTCTAATTGGCTTCAAAAAAGGGTGGGCTTGTGGCGCAGAGCACTGCGCCCTGAGCCCACCCAGTTGTGTAACATTAGTGAATTAATATTCGCTAATGCCTTCCTGCTTCTCCTCCCAGCCAATCAGGAAGTGGGTCCTGAGACCCAATTGGCCAGGGAGTCTTAGGACTCCCATCCAATCCTGTCTTAGGACCCACATCCTGTTTGGCCAGGAGAAGAAGCAATGGCCCCTTTAGGAGATATTCACGGTACCTAAAGGTAAGCCTTATTTTGGGCTTACCTGTAGGTAAAAGTAGTGTAACAGGGTTAACAACCACTTTAAGCTTTGGCAATAAAACCTGGAAGCTGATTGGTTATTATGCACTGCTGTACCAGATTCAGTGTGCACCAGTTTTAGTAAATCTCCCCCTACACCATGCTACAGCACAGAGATCATAATTATGTGCTCCTGCAATACTTAATACAGTGCAGCACTTCTAATCATATAAACATCCAGTGTAATTTACAAATAAATGTATCCACCAAAATAAAAAGAAACTCAAACTAAAACAGATACAATGAAAAAAACAAAAACAAACAAATACAATGAAAATAAATGATATAGTCCTTCAGTATTTTAGACCCCTTTCACACTGGGGCCACCCTGTGGTCGCGGTAAAGCACTGGTCGTTTTAGCGGCGCTTTACCGATGCTTCAGCGACGCTTTTCGGGCAATAGAGGGGTGCTTTTAACCCAGAAGAAATGGTTAACAATGGGATAAAAAGAACCCATGCTGCGGCTCCGGTGTTCTGACGAGAACTGTCCTCCTATCGGATAGTGTCCGCCCCGTACAGCGCAGGCCCGGTGCTTGCGCAGTACGGAGGAGCAGGAGATGCCGAAAGTGTCCGAAGTTGATCAGCTGACCATCAGCTGTACACGGCGCTAGGGCACTTCTTAGCGATGGCTTTGTAAGAGGGCCCCTCGCGGGCTCGCTTCGCTCGCCACGCTTCGGGCACGACCTCGCTGCGCTCGGCAACTATTTATTCTAACTCTATGTCCACTTGGATAGTAGGGAATGAACCTGGACATAGGGTGAGAATAAAAGCGCAGGCGCCGTGTACAGCTGATGATCAGCTGTTGAACTTCGGAGACCTTCGGCGTCTCGTTGTCCGTACTGCGCCTGCGCAGTACAGAGCGGACACTATATGATAGGGGACAGTATTCGACAAGACACCGGCAGCGCTGCCTATTCATTTCAATGGGCAAGAGCGGTTTGGGAGCGCTGCATACAGCGCTCCCAAACCGCCCCAAAGATTGCTGCTTGCAGGACTTTTCAGAACATCCCGCAAGCGCACCGCCCCTGTGTGAAAGCACGCGGGCTTTCACACAGGGGTGGTATGAGAGGCATTTTTCAGGCACTGGTGCCTTAGTAAATAAAAAGGGCAGAGATGTCTAAAATGACTATTTTTGGAAGGAAAAAATACCCGTTTTATCTTAATATACTGTATATATGCTAATTGTCACAATAAGTAATAATAAAAAAAATTCATATAATTATTATATTAGAATTAGTGCATTTTGGTAGTTTTTGAATGCCCAACATTCTGAAGAGGGCTGCAAGACGGCAGATACCACTAAAGCTTTCTGGCCTTATCACACACTGATTATCTAGACACTTGAGCGCAGGAGAGAGTCTTTCTCTTTTGGTTACCAAATGAGTATTGCAACACCTGTGTGTGGTGACTGTAGCTTTATGCTATAAAACATTCACATATGACAAGGAGAGGAATTCTGTATATCAACTGCATTACAGGGATAGTATAGAAGACTTCTGCAAGCAACAAAAAGAAAGACAGAAGAGAAAGAAAAGAGCAAATAGCCTGACTGGGTGTCCTCCTCCACTTCAACAGCAGCTCAAATACTATATATACACTGTGTATATATATATATATATATATATATATATATATATATATATATATATATATATATATATATATATACACACACACAGGTATATATATAAAAAATGAAGCATGAAAATACCCACAATTGTATCCCTCATATATATTACATATAATATAAATTATACATGAATAAGGTGTGCATCAGGTGCAATTTACTAAGGAGAATGATCACATAGCCTTGTCCCCTCTCTATGACAATTTCTCACTGTTTGGATTACATACAAATCATTTCATCTTATTTACTAAGGAAAGTGATGTACAGAGAGAACTTGTCTCCTCCAAGCAGCCTGATCCGCATGGAGTGTGCACCTTCCTATACATACACCGTCCTCCATACAATACTTCCTATATCACATTCTACAAGAGTTTATAAAGATACAATGTGTCGCAGGGTCTTCTTACCGGGGAGCAGATCCTCAGGCCGGCCGGCGGTGCGGAGATGGAGGGAGGTGAGTGGGAGCTCAGAGCGGACAAGTGCGGCCGGTGACAGGGAGGTGCACGATGGTCGGGGGAAGAGGTGACAATGACACTCCAGCCAGTGACGTTCGGAAGGGGAGGGGGAGGTGAAGGGTTGATCAGGAGAACTGGTGGCTTGCAGATACACGCCCCTTCCAAAAAAATAACAGGTTTGTGAGGCAGCAGGATGATCTCTTGAATGCTTGGAAGCTGCTGCTTACCTCCTTTTCAAAAGCGATCCACCACAGATCACTTTTCAGAGTGTGCTGCAGTGTGAACTAATGCCTGGTACACACTAATAGTTTTTTTTTTGTGCAACCCACAAAAAAAACATAGTAATCAATCAGCTTCTAACTTCAATTAAGCAATAAAACCAGGACGCTGATTGGTTATTATGCACTCTGCTGCACCAGATGCTGTGTGCTTCCAGTTTTAGTAAATCTCCCCCTACAGAACATAATTGTGTGCTCCTATTACAGAATAGACAAGCTAAAACGGATATAGGGCAGTGACATGATCGCGCATGAACATATATTACCAATATGGAACAGGTTCTAAATGGCTTCTTATATATACAACAATTGTTAACCCTTACATAGTCATAGCAAACAAGGCTGGGTTCCCATGTCACATACTGTATAGGTCAATGCATGTTTAAGCCGACCAGCTGCATCCAAGTGATCCCTCTCTGGCCGGTCCCTACTCTATTCTGCATACTGCCAACCTCTTATTTACTAAAATAGTGCATGGGCATATATTACCAATTTGGAGGAATGACACAGCTGGAGATAAAACTCAAACAAAGGGGTTATAGTATAGTGATACCATAACCCCTTTGTATTTTCTTTGAGTTTGTTTTTTGTTTGTTTTTTGGGTAAACACACCTAGTTGTGTGCCTACATGACTGTTTTTCACCAGCTGCTGTCCACCCTTTTGGTCTATCATTGTTGCTGGATTGCATTACATAACATTTCTTCCTATTTACTAAGCAGAGAAAATGGACTTTTTACTAAAAACTAGCCTGATCTGGAGTGTGCACCTCCCTAATTTATACACAGCCCTTCATGCAATCCTTCCTATATCACATCTATAGAGATCAGATAGAAGAGTTATGAGAATGATTCGCTGCAACTAAACTTCACTGAAGGGCTGCCGATCCTCACCGAGCTCCTCATCCTCTTATCAAAAGCTTCCTGGCTTTTTGGAGCTCACCAGATTATCAGTGATCCCCGGTACTATCCATACCAGTACAGAGTGATGGGAACCATACCGAACTTCCTACACACATCATAAGATGGTTCACTGTAACAATATGTAGACAACGAATAATAACGAACTTCTGCCATGTTACATACACACACATATACCTAAAGCTGGGCATAAGTGAGTTTTTTTTTCTTTGTTCAACCGGTGACCCCCCCCCCCCCCCCCACACACACACACACACACTGTGTTTGTATTTTGACAGCGGAAGACTCCCCCTAGGGCTCATAATCGATTAGTTGGCCGATTATTGTTTTGACTAATCGATTAATCGGATAATAACTGTAAAAAAAAGTGTGGTGTATAATTTAGTTAATATGTAAAGTAAAAAAAAATCTGAGTAGTATAGTGGTATAGTTTGCGTTTCGCTCAAATTCTAGACCACAAGGGCAACGCCATATAAAAGACACTCCGCTTGCTGTACTCTGCAATGCTCAATATATAAAATGCCTTGAGTCATACGTTTCAGACCATAAATACAAAAAAACTGAGATAAAAGGTGTAGAGTCAAAAAACAATTAACAAAAAAAACCAGCACAGCTAGAAAGAGCTGGTAAAACATTAGGTCAGGTTGCATACCGCATAATCCTGAAACTGAGACAATAAAATGGTAAGAGGCAAAAATGCCTCCAACTCCAAAGGTCACATCCGGACTTCGAAAGCACCTCAAGATGTGAGTGGAGTGGGGTGGCATGGTAACACATCTGTCGGAATAGCTGACAACTATTTTGAAATACTGTAAAGTATGTGCATGCTAGTATCATACTCATCAGGAAACGGAACTCAGAAAGCGGACTCAGGTGTCCTTTTATGAAAGTGAGGTAAAATACCTCGATTCAGTTCTCAGGCATTCTCAGAGGAGATCGCTCTCCTCTGAGTGCCTGTTTATGAAAGTGTGTAGATCGCTTCTCATGTTGAGTTGAGGAGCGATCTACAAATGCCAGGAACTCCTGAGAAACGGCTCCTCTCACTATAATCTCGCGTGATGTAGCGGGATTACAGTATGAGGAACCATAAAATACAAAAGTTTAACACAATTCAGCACACATTATTCCCCAACATATTAATAAAATAATAAAGTTAAATTCCCCCTACACAATATACATTAACCTAATTATAAAAAAACATTTTTTTTATCAATATTTAAAGATCATACATGTCCCTATTTAAATGTGAATGGTGTATAGTAAATGAATGTAATGCAGCTATACACCATTCATATAAATGCAAAATACATTTATAATCATTAAAAAAATAATTTTAATAAAGTATACAAGTATAAATATTTATTAATAAATTAAAATAAAATATATTTCATAATTGATAAACATAAAAATTGATAAACTGGTGCAATGCGAGAACACTGCGAATCCACTGCGGGTTCCTGCATCGCACCGACTCGCATGTCAGTTCACACTGCCATATGCGAATCGCTGGGGAGTATCAATACATTGTTAACGACACCCCCCAGTTCAGCTTGCATATCACACTGCGAACTGACAGTCCGGACATGAATCGGATCGCATATGTGTGAACACACATGCGATCCGATTCTGGTCCGAACAGAAAAAAGGGTCCTGTGCGTGTTTGCACCGAATGCGGTGCGATATCAGCCATACTATCTGTACAGCTGATATCGCACCGCACACACATTGCATGTAATGTGAATGGCAGTGTGCTGCGAATAACATGCGAATAACATGCGATGCCTGTGATGCGAATAACATGCGATGCCTGTGATGCAAGTGTGAACTGGGCCTAAAAGTTAACAACCCCCCCCAAATCAGTTCGCATATCGCAGTGCGATCTGCAAACTCGCACAGTAATTGAATCGCATGGGTGTGAACACCCATGCGATCCGATTCTGCTGTGGACCAAAAAAAGGGTCCTGTAAGAGTTTGGTCCGAGGGCAATGCAAATTTAGCAATACTATCTGTATGGCTGAAATCGCATCACACAGAGATCGGATGTGATTTTGCACTGCAGTGCGGTGCGAATCACATCCGATCTTGGACACCGCAGCAGTGGGAACTGGCCCTAAACCATATTGCATTTGCACCAAAATGGTACAGGACCCTTTATTTGGTCCGCACTGGAATCTGATCGCATGGGTGTGAACACCCATGCGATCCGATTCCTGCACCATTACATAGTTCGCACTGCGATCTGTGAAATGATCTGGGGGTGTCATTAACTTTACATTGACACCCGCAGTGGTGCGCAGATGTCAATGTAGGTGCGATGTGAAAACCCGCACAGGAATCACGCTGGTTCACGCATCGCACAAGTGTGAACCCAGCCAGAGACGTGAACATCTAAAAAAATATATATATATATCTATATATATCTATATCTATATATAGCTATATATATAGCTATATATATATATATGTGTGTATATATATATATATATATATATATATATATATATATATATATGTGTGTATATATATATATATATATATATATATATACATATACATATTTACATACATACACATTATATATACATATATATATATATATATATATATACATATATATATATATATATATATATGTACATTCATATATATATATATATATATATATATATATATATATATATATATATATATACACTATAAATTCCTATCCTGCTGGTTTTGGGGTGTGTAATGGTGGGGAAGATGTGCTCTGACTGTTCGGTGAAAGACTTCTTGCTTTCTCCAGAATATCAGCCAGTTTCATGCTTCTCACTCTGATTCTCCACTTCTGAAATGGTGAATCAGAAAGTGAGAATTCTGTCACAGATCGCCAGTGAGGTGCCGAGATCGCACCTTCATAAACTGGCCGTTTCTGTGAATTCTCACTGTGCTGAGATAATCAGCGGAGAACATGTTCTCCACTGATTATCTCAGTTTCATAAACTGATAATGAGCTGAGATCAGCGGTGAGACTCGGGATCGCCGCTGATCTCAGTTTCATAAAAGGACACCTGTCTTGTACGGATTTTCAAAATACTTTGTATTCCTTTTTTAAATGAAAAACTCTAAATATTATTGCAAAAGAAAATTGGTGCTTGGCAAAAAACAAACAAAAAAAAGGTATTTGTGAGGCAGCAGGATCATTTATTGCATTCTTCTAAGCCGCTGCTCACCCATTTTTGAAAAGCGTTGCACCTCAGATCATTTTTCAGAGTGTGCTGCAGTGTGAACCTTGGTACGCACTACTAGTTTTTTTATTTTTATTTCGTGTAACCCCTGGAAAAAAACCTGACAGCTCTGGTCAGAGACTGTACTAACAATATGATGTCAGTACAGCGATCTTCCCTGCTAAACTATTGTGTTCTGACAGGGTGATGCCCCCCCCCCACCAGAACACTATGGCCAATGGATGAGAGCGCTGATCAGATGCCAATCATTTTTGTCCATACGCCTTCGACAGAAGCTGGCCAAAAGTCCGGCCTCTGTTGGACTGGCTGCTGTGCACATGGGCCGAATGTCGCCCCACATTTAGCCCATGTGTATGACCCTTTATGCTGCCTAAGTGTAATGTTGTGCCGAACCTTTCTAGTGTATTTGCTATGAATGTACAGATCTATGTTCTCAATATGTGTCAAAAAACATCCTTTAAGTAAAGAATGCATAAAAAAGAGGGGATACTTAGTTCACATGCATTGTAATACATGTAATACATGTTCAAGCTGGCCAACTGGGTCAAAGTGATCCCTCTCTGACCATGAGTCCCTAGTTTACCAGAATTAAACTTTAAAAAAAGCATATTCTCCATGGACCTATAGGGGTGTATGTACTAAAGGCAAATAGACTGTGCATTTTGCAAATTGTAGTTGCTCCAGAACTTAGTAAATGTGCAGAAGCTCTGCTGACTTCCATCATCCAATCATGTGTAAGTCAAAATGCTGTTTTTTTTAATTTTCCTTGTACTAAGCTCTGGGGCAACTACACTTGCAGAGTACACAGACTCTTTGCCTTTAGTAAATCAACCCCATAATGCCAATATGGAACAAACAGGCACAGCTGAAGGTGAGCTAGAGACCATGCACAATCCAGCAATGAACATCCACAATGGAAAAATATACAAGGTTTTAGAAGGTAGACAGCAGTGGAGGCTGCTCCATTAGGGGTGAAGGGGCGCCACCCCCCTAATCCATGCTTCTGGCCCCTAATCTACATGCAGGTGCTGGATGCATTGATTTAAATGCTTTTTTTTAAAGCACATGATTAGAGCCTGAGGCTCTAATTGGCTTAAAAAAAGGGTGGGCTTGTGGCGCAGAGCACTGCGCCCGGAGACCACCCAGTTGTGTAACATTAGTGAATTAATATTCGCTAATGCCTTCCCGCTTCTCCTCCCGGCCAATCAGGTAGTGGGTCCTGAGACCCAATTGGCCAGGGAGTCTTAGGACTCCAAGCCAATTGCGTCTTAGGACCCACATCCTGTTTGGCCAGTAGAAGAAGCAATGGCCCCTTTAGGAGATATTCACGGTACCTACAGGTAAGCCTTATTTTGGGCTTACCTGTAGGGAAAAGTAGTGTAACAGGGTTAACAACCACTTTAAGCTTTGGCAATAAAACCTGGAAGCTGATTGGTTATTATGCACTGCTGTACCAGATTCAGTGTGCACCAGTTTTAGTAAATCTCCCCCTACAACCGTGCTACAGCACCGAGAACATAATTATGTGCTCCTGCAATACTTAATACAGTGCAGCACTACTAATCATATAAACATCCAGTGTAATTTACAAATAAATGTATCCACCAAAATAAAAAGAAACTCAAACTAAAACAGATACAATAAAAAAACAAAAAACAAATACAATGAAAATAAATGATATAGTCCTTCAGTATTTTAGACCCCTTTCACACTGGGGCCACCCTGTGGTCGCGGTAAAGCACTGGTCGTTTTAGCGGCGCTTTACCGATGCTTCAGCGATGCTTTTCGGGCAATAGAGGGGTGCTTTTAACCCAGAAGAAAGGGTTAACAATGGGATAAAAAGAACCCATGCTGCGGCTCCGGTGTTCTGACAAGAACTGTCCTCCTATCGGATAGTGTCCGCCCCGTACAGCGCAGGCGCAGTGCTTGCGCAGTACGGAGGAGAAGGAGATGCCGAAAGTGTCCGAAGTTGATCAGCTGACCATCAGCTGTACACGGCGCTTGGGCACTTCTTAGCGATGGCTGTGTAAGAGGGCCCCTCGCGTGCTCGCTTCGCTCGCCACGCTTCGGGCACGACCTTGCTGCGCTCGGCAACTATTTATTCTAACTCTATGTCCACTTGGATAGTAGGGAATGATCCTGGACATAGGGTGAGAATAAAAGCGCAGGCGCCATGTACAGCTGATGATCAGCTGTTGAACTTCGGAGACCTTCGGTGTCTCGTTGTCCGTACTGCGCCTGCGCAGTACAGGGCGGACACTATATGATAGGGGACAGTATTCGACAAGACACCGGCAGCGCTGCCTATTCATTTCAATGGGCAAGGGCGGTTTGGGAGCGCTGCATACAGCGCTCCCAAACCGCCCCAAAGATTGCTGCTTGCAGGACTTTTCAGAACATCCCGCAAGCGCACCGCCCCTGTGTGAAAGCACGCGGCCTTCACACAGGGGTGGCATGAGAGGCATTTTTCAGGCACTGGTGCCTTAGTAAATAAAAAGGGCAGAGATGTCTAAAATGACTATTTTTGGAAGGAAAACATACCCGTTTTATCTTAATATACTGTATATATGCTAATTGATAAGTAATAATAAAATAAAAAAAATTTCATATAATTATTATATTAGAATTAGTGCATTTTTGTAGTTTTTGAATGCCCAACATTCTGAAGAGGGCTGCAAGACGGCAGATACCACTAAAGCTTTCTGGCCTTATCACACACTGATTATCTAGACACTTGAGCGCAGGAGAGAGTTTTTCTCTTTTGGTTACAAAATGAGTATTGCAACACCTGTGTCTAGTGACTGTAGCTTTATGCTATAAAACATTCATATATGACAAGGAGAGGGATTCTGTATATCAACTGCATTACAGGGATAGTATAGAAGACTTCTGCAAGCAACAAAAAGAAAGAAAGACAGAAGAGAAAGAAAAGAGCAAATAGCCTGACTGGGTGTCCTCCTCCACTTTAACAGCAGCTCAAATACTATATATACACTGTGTATATATATATATATATATATATATATATATATACATACACACACACAGGTATATATATAAAAAATGAAGCATGAAAATACCCACAATTGTATCCCTCATATATAAATATTACATATAATATAAATTATACATGAATAAGGTGTGCATCAGGTGCGATTTACTAAGGAGAATGATCACATAGCCTTGTCCCCTCTCTATGACAATTTCTCACTGTTTGGATTACATACAAATCATTTCATCTTATTTACTAAGGAAAGTGAATGTACAGAGAGAACTTGTCTCCTCCAAGCAGCCTGATCCGCATGGAGTGTGCACCTTCCTATACATACACCGTCCTCCATACAATACTTCCTATATCACATTCTACAAGAGTTTATAAAGATACAATGTGTCGCAGGGTCTTCTTACCGGGGAGCAGATCCTTAGGTCGGCCGGCGGTGCGGAGATGGAGGGAGGTGAGTGGGAGCTCAGAGCGGACAAGTGCGGCCGGTGACAGGGAGGTGCACGATGGTCGGGGGAAGAGGTGACAATGATGACACTCCAGCCGGTGGCGTTCGGAAGGGGAGGGGGAGGTGAAGGGTTGATCAGGAGAACTGGTGGCTTGCAGATACACGCCCCTTCCAAAAAAATAACAGGTTTGTGACCCCTTTCCAAATGCCTTTGGATCCAGACTTCTCCTCTCTAGGCTTGTTAAAAAAAAAAAAAACACTCCAATTGACTCATTTTCTATGGGAACCTAATAAAATTTGCCCGAGACCTCACATCAGGGGTATCAAACTCGATTTAATCATAGTCCACATTAGCATTATGGTTGCCCTCAAAGGGTCAGTTATATCTGTAAGGCTAGATGTCCAGAGCACTTTGTCCCCTTACATCAGATGTCAAGAGCCCCCCCACCCTTAACAAAAAAAAAATTAAAAATGAGACTTTAGTATCACTTTAAGCCTGATACGTACCAGTTGTTTTTTTTTTTGTTTTTTTTTTTCATTCAACACAGCAGGCTAGAGGAAAACTAATTGAAGAGCTCAGTATTATATTGTTTTCAGTTGAAATAATTTATATATGAATTTTATATATATATATTATAATGTTATATATATATTTCTTATAAGAATGATGCATGTTTGAAAAAATTCCCCTTCCTACACCTTTTTGACTTCTGGGTATTTTGTTATGGATTTTCAAAATACTTTGTATTCCTCTTAATATTATTGAAAAAGGAAATTGGTGCTTGGCAAAAAAACAAAAAAAAACAGAAAAAAAAAGGTATTTGTGAGGCAGCAGGATCATTTATTGCATTCTTCTAAGCCGCTGCTCACCCATTTTTGAAAAGCGTTGCACCTCAGATCATTTTTCAGAGTGTGCTGCAGTGTGAACCTTGGTACGCACTACTAGTTTTTTATTTTTATTTCGTGTAACCCCTGGAAAAAAACCTGACAGCTCTGGTCAGAGACTGTACTAACAATATGATGTTAGTACAGCGGTCTTCCCTGCTAAACTATTGTGTTCTGACAGGGTGATGCCCCCCCACCAGAACACTATGGCCAATGGATGAGAGCGCTGATCAGATGCCAATCATTTTTGTCCATACGCCTTCGACAGAAGCTGGCCAAAAGTCCGGCCTCTGTTGGACTGGCTGCTGTGCACATGGGCCGAATGTCGCCCAACATTTAGCCCATGTGTATGACCCTTTATGCTGCCTAAGTGTAATGTTGTGCCGAACCTTTCTAGTGTATTTGCTATGAATGTACAGATCTATGTTCTCAATATGTGTCAAAAAACATCCTTTAAATAAAGAATGCATAAAAAAGAGGGGATACTTAGTTCACATGCATTGTAATACATGTAATACATGCTGGCCGACTGGGTCAAAGTGATCCCTCTCTGACCATGAGTCCCTAGTTTACCAGAATTGAACTTTAAAATTAAACTTTAAAAAAAGCATATTCTCCATGGACCTATAGGGGTGTATGTACTAAAGGCAAATAGACTGTGCATTTTGCAAAGTGTAGTTGCTCCAGAACTTAGTAAATGTGCAGAAGCTCTGCTGACTTCCATCATCCAATCATGTGTAAGTCAAAATGCTGTTTTTTTTTAATTTTCCTTGTACTAAGCTCTGGGGCAACTACACTTGCAGAGTACACAGACTCTTTGCCTTTAGTAAATCAACCCCATAATGCCAATATGGAGCAAACAGGCACAGCTGAAGGTGAGCTAGAGACCATGCACAACCCAGCAATGAACATCCACAATGGAAAAATATACAAGGTTTTAGAAGGTAGACAGCAGTGGAGGCTGCTCCATTAGGGGTGAAGGGGCACCGCCCCCCTAATCCATGCTTCTGGCCCCTAATCTACATGCAGGTGCTGGATGCATTGATTTAAATGCTTTTTTTAAAGCACGATTAGAGCCTGAGGCTCTAATTGGCTTAAAAAAGGGTGGGCTTGTGGCGCAGAGCACTGCGCCCGGAGCCCACCCAGTTGTGTAACATTAGTGAATTAATATTCGCTAATGCCTTCCCGCTTCTCCTCCCAGCCAATCAGTAAGCGGGTCCTGGGACCCAATTGGCCAGGGAGTCTTAGGACTCCCAGCCAATCGCGTCTTAGGACCCACATCCTGTTTGGCCAGGAGAAGAAGCAATGGCCCCTTTAGGAGATATTCACGGTACCTACAGGTAAGCCTTATTTTGGGCTTACCTGTAGGTAAAAGTAGTGTAACAGGGTTAACAACCACTTTAAGCTTTGGCAATAAAACCTGGAAGCTGATTGGTTATTATGCACTGCTGTACCAGATTCAGTGTGCACCAGTTTTAGTAAATCTCCCCCTACACCGTGCTACAGCACCGAGAACATAATTATGTGCTCCTGCAATACTTAATACAGCGCAGCACTACTAATCATATAAACATCCAGTGTAATTTACAAATAAATGTATCCACCAAAATAAAAAGAAACTCAAACTAAAACAGATACAATGAAAAAAAAAACAAACAAATACAATGAAAATAAATGATATAGTCCTTCAGTATTTTAGACCCCTTTCACACTGGGGCCACCCCGTGGTCACGGTAAAGCACTGGTCGTTTTAGCGGCGCTTTACCGATGCTTCAGCGACGCTTTTCGGGCAATAGAGGGGTGCTTTTAACCCAGAAGAAAGGGTTAACAATGGGATAAAAAGAACCCATGCTGCGGCTCCGGTGTTCTGACAAGAACTGTCCTCCTATCGGATAGTGTCCGCCCCGTACAGCGCAGGCGCAGTGCTTGCGCAGTACGGAGGAGCAGGAGATGCCGAAAGTGTCCGAAGTTGATCAGCTGACCATCAGCTGTACACGGCGCTTGGGCACTTCTTAGCGATGGCTTTGTAAGAGGGCCCCTCCCGGGCTCGCTTCGCTCGCCACGCTTCGGGCACGACCTCGCTGCGCTCGGCAACTATTTATTCTAACTCTATGTCCACTTGGATAGTAGGGAATGATCCTGGACATAGGGTGAGAATAAAAGCGCAGGCGCCGTGTACAGCTGATGATCAGCTGTTGAACTTCGGAGACCTTTGGCGTCTCGTTGTCCATACTGCGCCTGCGCAGTACAGGGCGGACACTGATAGGGATAGGGGACAGTATTCAACAAGACACCGGCAGCGCTGCCTATTCATTTCAATGGGCAAGGGCGGTTTGGGAGCGCTGCATACAGCACTCCCAAACCGCCCCAAAGATTGCTGCTTGCAGGACTTTTCAGAACATCCCGCAAGCGCACCGCCCCTGTGTGAAAGCACGCGGGCCTTCACACAGGGGTGGTATGAGAGGCATTTTTCAGGCACTGGTGCCTTAGTAAATAAAAAGGGCAGAGATGTCTAAAATGACTATTTTTGGAAGGAAAAAATACCCGTTTTATCTTAATATACTGTATATATGCTAATTGTCAATAAGTAATAATAAAAAAAATTCATATAATTTGTATATTAGTGCATTTTTGTAGTTTTTGAATGCCCAACATTCTGAAGAGGGCTGCAAGACGGCAGATACCACTAAAGCTTTCTGGCCTTATCACACACTGAGAATCTAGACACTTGAGCGCAGGAGAGAGTTTTTCTCTTTTGGTTACAAAATGAGTATTGCAACACCTGTGTGTGGTGACTGTAGCTTTATGCTATAAAACATTCACATATGACAAGGAGAGGGATTCTGTATATCAACTGCATTACAGGGATAGTATAGAAGACTTCTGCAAGCAACAAAAAGAAAGACAGAAGAGAAAGAAAAGAGCAAATAGCCTGACTGGGTGTCCTCCTCCACTTCAACAGCAGCTCAAATACTATATATACACTGTGTATATATATATATACATACACACACAGGTATATATATAAAAATGAAGCATGAAAATACCCACGATTGTATCCCTCATATATAAATATTACATATAATATAAATTATACATGAACAAAGTGTGCATCAAGTGCGATTTACTAAGGAGAATGATCACATAGCCTTGTCCCCTCTCTATGACAATTTCTCACTGTTTGGATTACATACAAATCATTTCATCTTATTTACTAAGGAAAGTGAATGTACAGAGAGAACTTGTCTCCTCCAAGCAGCCTGATCCGCATGGAGTGTGCACCTTCCTATACATACACCGTCCTCCATACAATACTTCCTATATCACATTCTACAAGAGTTTATAAAGATACAATGTGTCGCAGGGTCTTCTTACCGGGGAGGAAGGAGGACTGATTACCGAAGAGGGGATCCTCAGGTCGGCCGGCGGTGCGGAGATGGAGGGAGGTGAGTGGGAGCTCAGAGCGGACAAGTGCGGCCGGTGACAGGGAGGTGCACGATGGTTGGCGTTCGGAAGGGGAGGGGGAGGTGAAGGGTTGATCAGGAGAACTGGTGGCTTGCAGATACACGCCCCTTCCAAAAAAATAACAGGTTTGTGAGGCAGCAGGATGATCTCTTGAATGCTTGGAAGCTGCTGCTTACCTCCTTTTCAAAAGCGATCCACCACAGATCACTTTTCAGAGTGTGCTGCAGTGTGAACTAATGCCTGGTACACACTAATAGTTTTTTTTTTGTGCAACCCACAAAAAAAACATAGTAATCAATCAGCTTCTAACTTCAATTAAGCAATAAAACCAGGACGCTGATTGGTTATTATGCACTCTGCTGCACCAGATGCTGTGTGCTTCCAGTTTTAGTAAATCTCCCCCTACAGAACATAATTGTGTGCTCCTATTACAGAATAGACAAGCTAAAACGGATATAGGGCAGTGACATGATCGCGCATGAACATATATTACCAATATGGAACAGGTTCTAAATGGCTTCTTATATATACAACAATTGTTAACCCTTACATAGTCATAGCAAACAAGGCTGGGTTCCCATGTCACATACTGTATAGGTCAATGCATGTTTAAGCCGACCAGCTGCATCCAAGTGATCTCTCTCTGGCCGGTCCCTACTCTATTCTGCATACCGCCAACCTCTTATTTACTAAAATAGTGCATGGGCATATATTACCAATTTGGAACAATGACACAGCTGGAGATAAAATGAGAGCTCTATAGACCAAAAGGGTGGACAGCAGCAGGTGAAAAACAGTCATGTATTCACACAATTAGGTGTGTTCCCCCCCACCCCAAAAAAAAAAAACAACTCAAACAAAGGGGTTATAGTATAGTGATACCATAACCCCTTTGTATTTTCTTTGAGTTTGTTTTTTTGTTTGTTTTTTGGGAAACACACCTAGTTGTGTGCCTACATGACTGTTTTTCACCTGCTGCTGTCCACCCTTTTGGTCTATAGAGCTCTCATTTTATCTCCAGCTGTGTCATTGCTCCAAATTGGTAATATATGCCCATGCACTATTTTAGTAAATAAGAGGTTGGCAGTATGCAGCATAGAGTAGGGACCGGCCAGAGAGGGATCACTTGGATGCAGCTGGTCGGCTTAAACATGCATTGACCTATACAGTATGTGACATGGGAACCCAGCCTTGTTTGCTATGACTATGTAAGGGTTAACAATTGTATATATAAGAAGCCATTTAGAACCTGAACACTCCTATCTCCATTTCCACTGCATGGTGTGGGGAAGGCTGGCCGTGGAAGGTGCAAATTTCTTTCATGCCTTAACCACAATTCCCCCATCAACCCAGACGGGGGGTGGTCGGGGAAGCTGTCCATGCCAGGAGAAGACAGCGATTGTTGCTAGGGGCTATAGCAATAGCAACAGCTAGCGATAATTGCAGGAGAATCTGGCTGACTGGTTGTACCCAAGTTGATTGACTGATCAGCTTGGTAGTTTCAGCCTGCCCAAACATGGTTCAAATCGCATCTATGGCTGGCCTTAGTAAATAAATAGATAGATAGATAGATAGATAGATAGATAGATAGATAGATAGATAGATAGATAGATAGATAGATAGATAGATAGATATATATTTATTATACAATTAATCAATTAGTGCAGATATATATATACATATGAAAGTCAATGGGTGAGGTGCACTGAATGGTCTATTGGATGTATTGTGCCAGCAATCTAGTTCTTCCCAGGGGCTAAAATCTAAAAATCTAAGAAATTGAAAGAAGATTGCTGCACAAAAGGTAAGAATTTATTTGTAAAAAATGACAGCCTAACAATGATACCCGCCCGCCGTATGTGGTCCTGAGGAAGGGTGTTATCATTGCAATGTGGGAAGCTTGCTACACATGCTTTCCACATTGTTTTTAACATACATTTGTTTATGATCACAATTTTATAGATGCATCTTGGTAGATGTTTGTTATTTTTTAAAGATTAAAATCTTTTCCCTTTTTTCTGACCTGCACCATGTGGAGTTTTTCTTTTTTTTTTTTTTTTTTTTGTATTACGGTCTGAATGCGAGAGAATTTTTATCGAATCGCTGGTCCTTGACCCTCTATTGAAAACTTACTGCCTTCCTGTCTGATGGGTTCCCGAACTGGTGATACCTTGTTGGGGTTCAGACACATTCACATTGTTGTTTGAACACATTTTCTTGGACAGGATATTAGAATATTATATTATTCAGAAGTTTTATATTGTGTATATACCACTATTCTGTTCTTCTGAATTTTTATTATTTTCAAGTTCACCGTTTATATGGCGTTACATTGATACTTTCAGTGCTTCGCACACACACACACACACACATATATATATATATATATATATATATATATCCCACAATTCTTGCTGGATTGCATAACATAACATTTCTTCCTATTTACTAAGCAGAGAAAATTGACTTTTTACTAAAAACTAGCCTGATCTGGAGTGTGCACCTCCCTAATAAATACACAGCCCTTCATGCAATCCTTCGTATATCACATCTATAGAGATCAGATAGAAGAGTTATGAGAATGATTCGCTGCAACTAAACTTCACTGAAGGGCTGCCGATCCTCACCGAGCTCCTCATCCTCTTATCAAAAGCTTCCTGGCTTTTTGGAGCTCACCAGATTATCAGTGATCCCCGGTACTATCCATACCAGTACAGAGTGATGGGAACCATACCGAACTTCCTACACACATCATAAGATGGTTCACTGTAACAATATGTAGACAACGAATAATAACGAACTTCTGCCATGTTACATACACACACATATACCTAAAGCTGGGCATAAGTGAGTTTTTTTTCTTTGTTCAACCGGTGACCCCCCCCCCCCACACACACACACACACACACACACTGTGTTTGTATTTTGACAGTGGAAGACTCCCCCTAGGGCTGCAACTAATGATTATTTTCATAATCGATTAGTTGGCCGATTATTGTTTTGACTAATCGATTAATCGGATAATAACTGTAAAAAAAAGTGTGGTGTATAATTTAGTTAATATGTAAAGTAAAAAAAATCTGAGTAGTATAGTGGTATAGTTTGCGTTTCGCTCAAATTTTCCACCACAAGGGCAACGCCATATAAAAGACACTCCGCTTGCTGTACTCTGCAATGCTCAATATATAAAATGCCTTGAGTCATACGTTTCAGACCATAAATACAAATAAACTTAGATAAAAGGTGTAGAGTCAAAAAACAATTAACAAAAAAAACCAGCACAGCTAGAAAGAGCTGGTAAAACATTAGGTCAGGTTGCATACCGCATAATCCTGAAACTGAGACAATAAAATGGTAAGAGGCAAAAATGCCTCCAACTCCAAAGGTCACATCCGGACTTCGAAAGCACCTCAAGATGTGAAATACTGTAAAGTATGTGCATGCTAGTATCATACTCATCAGGAAACGGAACTCAGAAAGCGGACTCAATGTCTTGTACGGATTTTCAAAATACTTTGTATTCCTTTTTTAAATGAAAAACTCTAAATATTATTGCAAAAGAAAATTGGTGCTTGGCAAAAAACAAACAAACAAAAAAAAAAGGTATTTGTGAGGCAGCAGGATCATTTATTGCATTCTTCTAAGCCGTTGCTCACCCATTTTTGAAAAGCGTTGCACCTCAGATCGTTTTTCAGAGTGTGCTGCAGTGTGAACCCTGGTACGCACTACTAGTTTTTTTTTTTTTTTTTGTGTAACCCCTGGAAAAAAACCTGACAGCTCTGGTCAGAGACTGTACTAACAATATGATGTTAGTACAGCGGTCTTCCCTGCTAAACTATTGTGTTCTGACAGGGTGATGCCCCCCCACCAGAACACTATGGCCAATGGATGAGAGCGCTGATCGGATGCCAATCATTTTTGTCCATACGCCTTCGACAGAAGCTGGCCAAAAGTCCGGCCTCTGTTGGACTGGCTGCTGTGCACACGGGCCGAATGTCGCCCAACATTTAGCCCATGTGTATGATCCTTTATGCTGCCTAAGTGTAATGTTGTGCCGAACCTTTCTAGTGTATTTGCTATGAATGTACAGATCTATGTTCTCAATATTTGTCAAAAAACATCCTTTAAATAAAGAATGCATAAAAAAGAGGGGATACTTAGTTCACATGCATTGTAATACATGTAATACATGTTCAAGCTGGCCAACTGGGTCAAATTGATCCCTCTCTGACCATAAGTCCCTACTCTCCCTAGGAAGTTTACCAGCATTAAACTTACTAAAAAGCATATTCTCCATGGACATAAAGGGGTGGATTTACTAAAGGCAAATAGACTGTGCATTTTGCAAAGTGTATTTGCTCCAGAACTTAGTAAATGTGCAGAAGCTCTGCTGACCTCCATCATTCAATCATGTGTAAGTCAAAATGCTGTTTTTTTTATTTTCCTTGTACTAAGCTCTGGGGCAACTACACTTGCAGAGTAGTCTCTTTGCCTTTAGTAAATCAACCCCATAATGCCAATATGGAGCAAACAGGCACAGCTGAAGGTGAGCTAGAGACCATGCACAATCCAGCAATGAACATCCACAAATGGGAAAATATACAGGGTTTTAGAAGGTAGACAGCAGTGGAGGCTGCTCCATTAGGGGTGAAGGGGCACCGCCCCCCTAATCCATGCTTCTGGCCCCTAATCTACATGCAGGGTGCCGGATGCATTGATTGAAATGCTTTTTTTTAAAGCACATGATTAGAGCCTGAGGCTCTAATTGGCTTCAAAAAAGGGTGGGCTTGTGGCGCAGAGCACTGCGCCCTGAGCCCACCCAGTTGTGTAACATTAGTGAATTAATATTCGCTAATGACTTCCTGCTTCTCCTCCCGGCCAATCAGGAAGTGGGTCCTGAGACCCAATTGGCCAGGGAGTCTTAGGACTCCCATCCAATCCTGTCTTAGGACCCACATCCTGTTTGGCCAGGAGAAGAAGCAATGGCCCCTTTAGGAGATATTCACGGTACCTACAGGTAAGCCTTATTTTGGGCTTACCTGTAGGTAAAAGTAGTGTAACAGGGTTAACAACCACTTTAAGCTTTGGCAATAAAACCTGGAAGCTGATTGGTTATTATGCACTGCTGTACCAGATTCAGTGTGCACCAGTTTTAATAAATCCCCCCCTACACCATGCTACAGCACAGAGAACATAATTATGTGCTCCTGCAATACTTAATACAGTGCAGCACTACTAATCATATAAACATCCAGTGTAATTTACAAATAAATATATCCACCAAAATAAAAAGAAACTCAAACTAAAACAGATACAATAAAAAAAAAAACAAATACAATGGAAATAAATGATATAGTCCTTCAGTATTTTAGACCCCTTTCACACTGGGGCCACCCTGTGGTCGCGATAAAGCACTGGTTAAAAGCACCCATGCTGCGGCTCCGGCAGCGCTGCCTATTCATTTCAAAGGGCAAGGGCGGTTTGGGAGTGCTGCATACAGCGCTCCCAAACCGCCCCAAAGATTGCTGCTTGCAGGACTTTTCAGAACGTCCCGCAAGCGCACCGCCCCAGTGTGAAAGCACTCGGGCTTTCACACAGGGGTGGCATGAGAGCAGGGCCGGACTGGCCAACCGGGATACCGGGATATCCCCCGGTGGGCCGGTGGTCTGGCTACCCCTGTGCGGCCGCCGGCCGCTGTGAGGGCAGCGGCGCCTGAAAGAAAAATGGCTGCGGGGGCCGGGCCGACGTGCAACTGCGCAGGCGCCAGCGCTGTTCCGAGGTTGGCCGTGCTCGGGAAAACCCGTACACACGCGGCAATTTTCGGAAGTGCGGGCGCATGCGCAGTGACACGATGGCGCCGAGCGGCGCCATTTTCAAAGGTAAAGCGGCTGCAGCGCTCAGTGTCTGGCGTCTGGTGGCCTGTGCCTCTTCCTGCGTCCCCCCACAGCCTCTGACCTCCTGCCCGCCCCCCCCCCTGCAGCCTTTGATCACCTGTCCCCCCCCTGCAGCCTCTGACCACCTGTCCCCCCCCTGCAGCCTCTGACCACCTGTCCCCCCCCTGCAGCCTCTGACCACCTGTCCCCCCCTGCAGCCTCTGACCACCTGTCCCCCCCCTGCAGCCTCTGACCACCTGTCCCCCCCCCTGCAGCCTCTGACCACCTGTCCCCCCCCTGCAGCCTCTGACCTCATTGTCCCCCCCCAGCCTCTGACCTCCTGTCCCCCCCCCGCAAGCCTCTGACCTCCTGCCCCCCCCGCAAGCCTCTGACCTCCTGCCCCCCCCCGCAAGCCTCTGACCTCCTACCCCCCCTGCAGCCTCTGACCACCTGTCCCCCCTGCAGCCTCTGACCTCCTGTCTCCCCCCTGCAGCCTCTGACCTCCTGCCCCCCCCTGCAGCCTCTGACCACCTGTCCCCCCCTGCAGCCTCTGACCTCCTGCCCCCCCCTGCAGCCTCTGACCTCCTACCCCCCCCCTGCAGCCTCTGACCACCTGTCCCCCCCTGCAGCCTCTGACCTCCTGCCCCCCCCTGCAGCCTCTGACCTCCTGCCCCCCCCTGCAGCCTCTGACCTCCTGCCCCCCCCTGCAGCCTCTGACCTCCTGCCCCCCCCTGCAGCCTCTGACCTCTTCTCGTCCCCTCCTCAGCCTCTGACCTCTTCTCGTCCCCTCCTCAGCCTCTGACCTCTTCTCGTCCCCTCCTCAGCCTCTGACCTCTTCTCGTCCCCTCCTCAGCCTCTGACCTCTTCTCGTCCCCTCCTCAGCCTCTGACCTCTTCTCGTCCCCTCCTCAGCCTCTGACCTCTTCTCGTCCCCTCCTCAGCCTCTGACCTCTTCTCGTCCCCTCCTCAGCCTCTGACCTCTTCTCGTCCCCTCCTCAGCCTCTGACCTCTCCTGTGGTCCCCTCCGCAGCCTCTGACCTCTCCTGTGGTCCCCTCCGCAGCCTCTGACCTCCCCTGCATCATCCGCAGCCTCTGACCTCCCCTGCATCATCCGCAGCCTCTGACCTCCCCTGCATCATCCGCAGCCTCTGACCTCCCCTGCATCATCCGCAGCCTCTGACCTCCCCTGCATCATCCGCAGCCTCTGACCTCCCCTGCATCATCCGCAGCCTCTGACCTCCCCTGCATCATCCGCAGCCTCTGACCTCCCCTGTACCATGCGCAGCCTCTGACCTCCCCTGTACCATGCGCAGCCTCTGACCTCTCCTGTACCATGTGCAGCCTCTGACCTCTCCTGTACCATGCGCAGCCTCTGACCTCTCCTGTACCATGCGCAGCCTCTGACCTCTCCTGTACCATGCGCAGCCTCTGACCTCTCCTGTACCATGCGCAGCCTCTGACCTCTCCTGTACCATGCGCAGCCTCTGACCTCTCCTGTACCATGCGCAGCCTCTGACCTCTCCTGTACCATGCGCAGCCTCTGACCTCTCCTGTACCATGCGCAGCCTCTGACCTCTCCTGTACCATGCGCAGCCTCTGACCTCTCCTGTACCATGCGCAGCCTCTGACCATCTCCTGTACCATGCGCAGCCTCTGACCTCTCCTGTACCATGCGCAGCCTCTGACCTCCCCTGTACCATCCGCAGCCTCTGACCATCTCCTGTCTTATATCATGTCTGCAGTCTGGAGCGGAGTCAACAGTGGGAGTGCCTCAGGGATAGGGGTCATGGGAGAAGTCAGACATGTATGGACTGTGGAGAGGAAACTATGGGATAAAACCAGAGCCACCGAGCTGGAGCCGACTGACTGAGCCCTGTACGGTGCACCTGAGAGGAGGTCAGTGACAGCGCCGCCAGGTCAGCCTGAGAGGGGGGAGGTCAGTACAATATTGTAAGGGGGCACTGATATATAGGTTTCCCCCTATATCAGTAAACCCCCGTACCTTAGTGTTTTCTTTCTGCAGAAGGTGGTCTCTGGTCACCAGAGTCCTCCCCACATTCCCAGAGTTCCCCTTTACATCATAGTCTGCAGGATTCCACCTTACAGTGCAAGGGGGGACTCTGATGTAAAGAGGAATGCAGAGGACTCTGATATAAGTGGGGTCTCTGGTCACCAGTGCCCCCCTTTTATATCAGAGTTTCTGCTTAGATCATGATCTGCAATGTTCCCCTTTATGTCAGAGTTCCCTTGCACTGTAAAGGGGAATCCTCCTGATGTATGGGGGGAACTCTGTGTTGGGTTATATTAATCTGACCTTCATGTAAGAGGAGAAATATGGTTTTTGACTTTTGTTTAACTTAACACATTGCTAATAGCAGTTTATAGCTTAAATATTGATATTTGCACTGAAACCTGCCATTTACGGCACCTTTTTTTTGCAGTATCAGTAAAAAATGTGCCAGTAAATGCCATGATTTTTTTGCCAGTAAAAAAATAAAAAATTGCTGCTGTTTGTAAATTCCATGTCTCTCTTATCTATATTTAATACACTCTTCAAATGTGCTTTAAAATGCATGGTTTTCCCTTTTGTGAACAAAAAAAATAACAACGTTATGCGGTTGGGCTGGTATAAAAATACTATGGGGCTGGTATGAAATTATTTCCAGGGCTGGTTTTTATTCCCAGTCCGGCCCTGCATGAGAGGCATTTTTCGGGCACTGGTGCCTTAGTAAATAAAAAGGGCAGAGACGTCTAAAATGACTATTTTTGGAAGGAAAAAATACCCGTTTTATCTTAATATACTGTATATATGCTAATTGTCACAATAAGTAATAATAAAAAAATTCATATAATTATTATATTAGAATGAGTGCATATATATATAAATATATATCTATATATAGATATATATCTATATATATATATATATATATATATATATATATATATATATATATATATATATATATATATATATATATATATATATACACACACACACACAGGTATATATATAAAAAATGAAGCATGAAAATACCCACAATTGTATCCCTCATATATAAATATTACATATAATATAAATTATACATGAATAAGGTGTGCATCAGGTGTGATTTACTAAGGAGAATGATCACATAGCCTTGTCCCCTCTCTATGACAATTTCGCACTGTTTGGATTACATACAAATCATTTCATCTTATTTACTAAGGAAAGTGAATGTACAGAGAGAACTTGTCTCCTCCAAGCAGCCTGATCCGCATGGAGTGTGCACCTTCCTATACATACACCGTCCTCCATACAATACTTCCTATATCACATTCTACAAGAGTTTATAAAGATACAATGTGTCGCAGGGTCTTCTTACCGGGGAGGAGGAGGAGGGCTGATTACCGGGGAGCAGATCCTCAGGCCGGCCGGCGGTGCGGAGATGGAGGGAGGTGAGTGGGAGCTCAGAGCGGACAAGTGCGGCCGGTGACAGGGAGGTGCACGATGGTCGGGGGAAGAGGTGACAATGATGACACTCCAGCCGGTTGTGTTCGGAAGGGGAGGGGGAGGTGAAGGATTGATCAGGAGAACTGGTCCGCGCCGGCTGCAGATACACGCCCCTTCCGACTTTCTCCGAGCTGGTCGGGACGGTGGAAGATTTCCGATAAGTTGCTGCCAAATCCTCACCGTGCCCCTCCACCACTTTTTATCAAAGTCCTCCTGACGTTTTTTAACTCATAAGATGATCAATGATTCCCCGGTACTATCCACTGCCGGGATCCCCGGTACAATACTAGCCGGCACAGAGGTGTACACCGATCCCCGGTACTATACAGAGGTGTACGCCGATCCCCGGTACTATACAGAGGGGTACACCGATCCCCGGTACTATACAGAGGGGTACACCGATCCCCGTTACTATACAGAGGTGTACGCCGATCCCCGGTACTATACAGAGGTGTACACCGATCCCCGGTACTATACAGAGGGGTACACGATCCCCGGTACTATACAGAGGTGTACACCGATCCCCGGTACTATACAGAGGGGTACACCGATCCCCGGTACTATACAGAGGTGTACGCCGATCCCCGGTACTATACAGAGGTGTACACCGATCCCCGGTACTATACAGAGGGGTACACGATCCCCGGTACTATACAGAGGTGTACACCGATCCTCGGTACTATAGAGAGGGGTACACCGATCCCCGGTACTATACAGAGGGGTACACCGATCCCCGGTACTATACAGAGGTGTACACCGATCCTCGGTACTATAGAGAGGGGTACACCGATCCCCGGTACTATACAGAGGGGTACACCGATCCCCGGTACTATACAGAGGTGTACACCGATCCTCGGTACTATACAGAGGTGTACACCGATCCTCGGTACTATAGAGAGGGGTACACCGATCCCCGGTACTATACAGAGGGGTACACGATCCCCGGTACTATACAGAGGGGTACACCGATCCCCGGTACTATACAGAGGTGTACACCGATCCTCGGTACTATAGAGAGGGGTACACCGATCCCCGGTACTATACAGAGGTGTACACCGATCCCCGGTACTATACAGAGGGGTACACCGATCCCCGGTACTATACAGAGGTGTACACCGATCCTCGGTACTATAGAGAGGGGTACACCGATCCCCGGTACTATACAGAGGTGTACACCGATCCTCGGTACTATAGAGAGGGGTACACCGATCCCCGGTACTATACAGAGGGGTACACCGATCCCCGGTACTATACAGAGGTGTACACCGATCCCCGGTACTATACAGAGGGGTACACCGATCCCCGGTACTATACAGAGGTGTACACCGATCCCCGGTACTATACAGAGGGGTACACCGATCCCCGGTACTATACAGAGGTGTACACCGATCCCCGGTACTATACAGAGGGGTACACCGATCCCCGGTACTATACAGAGGTGTACACTGATCCCCGGTACTATACAGAGGGGTACACCGATCCCCGGTACTATACAGAGGTGTACACCGATCCCCGGTACTATACAGAGGTGTACACCGATCCTCGGTACTATAGAGAGGGGTACACCGATCCCCGGTACTATACAGAGGTGTACACCGATCCCCGGTACTATACAGAGGTATACACCGAGGTACACAGAGGTATATATATATAGTACACACACACAGGCATACCCCACTTTTAAGTACGCAATGGGGTTTATTTACTAAAACTGGAAAGTGCAAAATGTATATGTATATATAGTATATATGAGCTGCTGTTGAAGTGGAGGAGAACACCCAGTCCGGCTATTTGCTTATTTCTTTCTCTTTTTTTCTCTTCTTTTTTTTTTTTCTTTTTGTTGCTTGCAGAAGTCTTCTATACTATCCCTGTAATGCAGAATTCCTCTCCTTGTCACATGTGAATGTTTTATAGCATAAAACTACAGTCACTAGACACAGGGGTTGCCTTATTTATTTGGTTTTACATACTATACGGAATTATCGTTTTCAATTGAAATAGTTTATATATGAATTGTTATATATATTTCCTATGAGAATGATACATGTTGGAAAATATTCCCCTTCCTATATCTTTATGACTTCTGAATATTTTGTATGGATCTTAAAAATACTTTGTATTCCTTTTTTTTTTTTTTTTTTTTTATGAAAAACTCAATAAATATAATTGAAAAAGAAAATTGGTGCCTGGCAAAAAACCTCCCAAAAATAACAGGTTTGTGAGGCAGCAGGATCATCTCTTGAATGCTTCAAAGTTGCTGCTTACCTCCTTTTCAAAAGCGATCCACCACAGATCACTTTTCAGAGTGTGCTGCAGTGTGAACTAATGCCTGGTACACACTACTAGTTTTTTTTTTGTGCAACCCAGAAAAAAAACATAGTAACCAATCAGCTTCTAACTTCAGCTTGTTCAATTAAGCAATAAAACCAGGAAGCTGATTGGTTATTATGCACTCTGCTGCACCAGATGCTGTGTGCTCCAGTTTTAGTAAATCTCCCCCTACACTGTGCTATAGTACAGAACATAATTGTGTGCTCCTATTACAGAATAGACAAGCTAAGACAGATATAGGGCAGTGGCATGATAGTGCATGAACATATATTACCAATATGGGACAGAAAAGTGACACAGCTGGAGATAAAATGAGAGCTCTATAGACCAAAAGGGTGGACAGCAGCTGGTGAAAAACAGACATGTAGGCACACAACTAGGTGTTCCCCAAAAAAAACAAAAAAACAACTCAAACAAAATACAAAGGGGAAGTATAGTGATAACATAACCCCTTTGTATTTTCTTTGTTTTTTGTTTTTGTTTTTTGGGGGAACACACCTAGTTGTGTGCCTACATGGCTGATTTTTTTCCTGCTGCTGTCCACCCTTTTGGTCTATAGAGCTCATTTTATCTCCAGCTGTGTCATTCCTCCAAATTGATAATATATGTCTATGCACTATTTTAGTAAATAAGAGGTTTGCAGTATGCAGAATAGAGTAGGGACCGGCCAGAGAGAGATCACTTGGATGCAGCTGGTCGGCTTAAACATGCATTGACCTATACAGTATGTGACATGGGAACCCAGCCTTGTTTGCTATGACTATGTAAGGGTTAACAATTGTGTTGTATATATATATATAAGAAGCCATTTAGAACCTGAACAATCCTATCTCCATTTCCACTGCATGGTGTGGGGAAGGCCGGTGTTCTGCCGAGAAAGTTCCCCTCAGCGGATAAGGACCCCCCTCTAGTGCGCAGGCGCAGCGCTTGCGCAGTAGGAGCCGGCGGAAATAGCCGAAGCCGAATAGAATAGAAATCAGCTGTACACGGCGCCTATAAGAGGGCCCCTCGCTTCGCTCGCCACGCTTCGGGCACGGCCTCGCTTCGCTCGGCACTTTTTTATTCTCCCTCTAGGTCCACTTGGATGGTGGGGCTTCAACCTGGACCCAGGGCGCAGGCGCTGTGTACAGCTGATTGAAGATTTTCATCTTCGGCTATCTTCGGTGGCTCCTAGTCGTTCGTACTGCGCAAGCGCTGCGCCTGCCTAGTACAGGGGGGTCCTTATCCGCCGGTGAAATTTTCTCGGCAAGACACTGGCCATGGAAGGTGCTAATTTCTTTCATGCATTAACCACAATTCCCTCATCAACCCAGAGGGGGGGGGGGGGGGTGGTCGGGGAAGCTGTCCATGCCAGGAGAAGACAGTGATTGTTGCTAGGGGCTATAGAAACAGCTAGCAATAATTGCAGGAGAATCTGGCTGGCTGGTTGTACCCAAGTTGATTGACTGATCAGCTTGGTAGTTTCAGCCTGTCCATACATGGTTCAAATCTCATCTATGGCTGGCCTAGATAGATAGATAGATAGATAGATAGATAGATAGATAGATAGATAGATAGATAGATAGATAGATAGATAGATAGATAGATAGATAGATAGATAGATAATCTCTCTCTCTCTCTCTATATGATTATTATAGAATTAGTGCATATATATATATATATATATATATATATATATATATGAAAGTCAATGGGTGAGGTGCACTGAACGGTCTATTGGATGTATTGTGCCAGCAATCTAGGCCTTCCCAGGGACTAAAATCTAAGAAATTGAAAGAGGATTGCTGCACAAAAGGTAAGAATTTATTTGTAAAAAATGACATCAAGCTTCAGGCAAGTTTCGGTCTAACAATGATAACGCCCTTTCCACATACTGTACCACACCGCTATAGGTATGTGGCGGTCGTGAAGAAGGGCGCTATCATTGCAATGTGGGAAGCTTGCTTGCTACACATGCTTTCCACATTGCTTTTAACATACATTTATTTTGTTTTTGTTTTTTTTTTGTTTTTGTGTTTTTTTTTAAGTAGAAATGTGATGTATTATATAAAGTAGATAGAGTATGATAAAACAAATATATAAAGTAGAAATATAGGGCAACATACATTTATTTTGTGATCACAATTTTTTACATGCATCTTGGTTGATGTTTGTTATTTTTTAAAGATTAAAAGCTTTTCCCTTTTATTCTGACCTGCACCCTGTGGAGTTTTTCTTTTTTTTTTTTTTGTATCATGGTCTGAATGCAAGAGCATTTTTATCGAATCGCTGGTCCTTGACCCTCCATTGAAAACTTACTGCCTTCCTGTCTGATGGGTTCCCGAACTGGTGATACCTTGTTGGGGTTCAGACACATTCACATTGTTGTTTGAACACATTTTCTTGGACAGGATATTATAATATATTATTCTGAAGTTTTATATTGTGTGTATAGCACTAGTTTCTGTTCTTCTGAATTTTCATTATTTTCAAGCTCACCATTTATATGGTGTCACGTTGATACTTTCAGTGCTTCACTTTTATATATATAAAAGTATATACACACACACACATATATATACACTTGTTGCTGGATTGCATTACATATTATTTCTTCCTATTTACTAAGCAGAGAAAATGGACTTCCTACTAAGAAAACTAGCCATACCGAACTTTCTACACACATCCCCCGACCCCCCCCCCCCCCCACTGTGTTTGTATTTTTGAGCGGAAGACTCCCCCTTCATCAGATACTCTAGAGCTGCAACTAAGGATTATTTTCATAATCGATTAGTTGGCCGATTATTGTTTTGATTAATCGATTAATCGGATAATAACCGTAAAAAAAGTGTGGTGTATAATTTAGTTAATATGTAAAGTAAAAAAAAAAAAAGGCAATTTATGCCTAAATATCTATATGCAGTAGTAAATATAAATATGTGAACCATATTTTTAACCCCTATCTAGACTTCATAGTGAAAAATAAGTGGCGCTAGATTACATACATGTGTATTAACCCCTTGCCGCCAAGCGTACGCAGATGTGCGTACTCGGCTTTCGGGGGTTATACCGGAATGATGCCCGCAGCTGCAGGCATCATCCCGGTACTGTCTTTTAGTTCACAGACCGATCCCTGCTGAGCAAAGAGGAGCCCGTTCACGTATTGAAAAACTCAATAAATATCATTGAAAAAGAAAATTGGTGCTTGGCAAAAAACCCCCAAAAATAACAGGTAATTGTGAGGCAGCAGGATCATCTCGTGAATGCTTCGAAGTTGCTGCTTACCTCCTTTTCAAAAGTGATCCACCACAGATCACTTTTCAGAGTGTGCTGCAGTGTGAACTAATGACTGGTACACACTACTAGGTTTTTTTTTTTGTGCAACCCAGAAAGAAAACTGACAGCTCTGGTCGGAGACGATGCACTAACAACCTGATGTTAGTACAGCGATCTCTGCTGAGCTATTGTGTTCTGATATCGCCATTGCCAGAACACTATGGCCAATGGCTGAGAGTGCTGATTGGATGCTGATCAGCAGACCTTTTTGGGCCATGCACTTTTGACAGAAGCTGACGGAATGGCCGGCTTATGTTGGACTGGCTGCTGTACACACAAGCGAATGTTGTCCGGTTTCTATCAAACTGGCCGATGCCACCAAATATTTGGCCCATGTGTTTGACCCTTTTTGTTGCCTAAGTGTAATGTTGTGTACTTGTGTATTTGCTCTGAATGTACAGATCTATGTTCTCAATATTTGTCTAAAACATCCTTTAAATAAAGAATGCATAAAAAAAGGGGATACTTAGTTCATTCATTGCAATACCTGGCCAACTGGGTTAAAGTGATCCCTCTCTGGCCAGTCCCTACTTTCCCTAGGAAATTTACCAGCATCATACTTACTAAAAAAGCATATTCTTCATGGACATATAGGCAGGGGCGGACTGACCATTGAGCCACTCGGGCACTGCCCGAGGGCCCTGGGCCACTAGGGGGCCTCATCAGGGTTGCCAGCCTCAGTAAAACCAGGGACAGTATGTATAAATCTGTATTTTTTTTACATCTGTCTGTGTATACTCTGTGTACATGTAAGTGTATATTGTTTGATTGTATACTGTGTGTGTGTATACTGTGTGGCCCCATAATCTCTGCCTGGGGGCCCCATAATCTCCTATCGCCTGGGGGCCCCATGAGTCTATCCCTTCCGCCCCTGCATATAGGAGTGGATTTACTAAAGGCAAATAGACTGCGCACTTTGCAAACTGCAGTTGCAGAGTTAAAGGTAAGCAGGTGGATCCCAAAAAACACCACAATAAATTAACAGAGTACATGGGGGCTACCTCACAGAGAGCACAATCATGTGCTCCTATTAACCTCCCTGGCGGTTTTCCCGAGTGTGGCTCGGGGTTAAAATTCAGTACCATTAGCGGTAACCCCGAGCCACACTCGGGATCGCATTGCAGGATCCTGGGGCGGCGTTACTTACCTTGTCCCCGGGATCCTGCGATGTCACCCGCAGTGTCCTAAGGGCTCCGTCCTCCTCCGAAGCCTCTCCGTGCCAGGCTCCGTTCCCTGTGAGCGGCGCGACGCACGGGGGCGGAGCCTGGCGGCAAATTAAAAAAAAAGTAAAAATCATAACACATACAGTACTGTAATCTTACAGATTACAGTACTGTATGAAATCATTTCACATCCCTTTTGTCCCCAGTGCTTTGGCCCATGCCCTGCATGCGGTTTTACATGATATACACTGTTCTTTCTGCCTGGAAACTGGAGATTGTCCATAGCAACCAAAAAGTGTCCCTTTACGTCAAAAATGGCTTTAGACCAGCTAGAAAACAGCGATAGTAAATAAGAACACTTGCATAATTGAGCGATAGTGATTTGTGGGGAAATTTATTTTATTACTATTTTTTTATTTATTTATTTATTTTTATTTATTATATTATAATTTATGTTTTTGTGTTTCAAACTTTATCATACCCGGGATATCTACTAGACTCTGGTTTGGACAGATTTAAGTGTGTTATTGTTAAGATTTACAGACCTACAATATAAAACGCCAAATTTCCATGCAAAATAATTGTACCGCTTTCAGCACCTAAAATCCGAAATAATCATACCGCCAGGGAGGTTAAAGAATAATCAAGCTAAAATAGTGTGGACATATAGGGGAGATGTACTAAAACCGGTGCACATGGAATATGGTGCAGCTGTGCATGGGAGCCAATCAGCTTCTAACTTCAGCTTGTTCAATTAAGCAATAAAACCAGGAAGCTGATTGGTTATTATGCACTCTGCTGCACCAGATGCTGTGTGCACCAGTTTTAGTAAATCTCCCCCTACACCGTGCTACAGCACAGAACATAATTGTGTGCTCCTATTACAGAATAGACAAGCTAAAACAGATATATAGGCAGTGACATGATCGTGCATGAACATATATTACCAATATGGCACAAAGTGACACAGCTGGAGATAAAATGAGCTCTATAGACCAAAAGGGTGGACATTAGCAGGTGAAAAAAAGCCATGTAGGCACACAACTAGGTGTGTTCCCCAAAAAAAACAAAAAAACAAACAAAAAATAACTCAAACAAAATACAAAGGGGTTATAGTATCTGCTAATTGGTTGCTAGAGGTTTCAGCAGACATTACAGCTCACTAATTCGTTGCTAGAGGTTACAGAATATCATTACTGCTAACTGATTACAGCATATCATCACCAAACACTGGTTGCTAGAGGTTACAGCACATCATCATGTCTGCTTGCTGTTTGGCTTGTAGAGGTTACCTCACAGATTACAGTTTTTTAGTTGCTAGGGGTTACAGCACATCATTACTGCTAACTGACTGGTTGCTGAAGGTTACAGAAAATCATTACCGCTCACTGATTGATTGTTAGAGGTTACAGCCCATCATTACTGCTAACTGATTGGTTGCTAGAGGTTACAGCATATCAGTACCATGTACTGACTGGTTGTTCACAGCACATCATTTCTGCTTGCTGGTTGGCTGCTAGAGGTTACAGCACACATTATGCTCACTAATTGCTACTGGTCACAGCACATTGTTACTGCTAACTGATGGTTGCTAGAGGTTACAACAAATCATTATTGCTAACTGATTGGTTGCTAGATAGAATATGCTACAAACTCACAGCAGTCCCCTTGCCAAAGTAGAAGTGTTGTCTTGCACTGCATCAGAATTTCACATGAGACAGTAAAGATGGGGTTAATGAAGCCAACCAGGATCAGTTTAAAAACAGTACTGTCAATGATTACAACAAGAAGAGAGGCAGAGATAAGGGAAACTTTCAATGCATTTTAGCCATTGAACTGCTGTATATCTCAGCAAGGCAAATGAGCTAATTCAGGATGTTGAATATTCCAGCTGTCTGCTCATCCATGCCGACCAGTATGCACAGGCAGCACTGATAGTGTTAATAGTAAGCATAAAAGGGCGATAATAGTTTGAACTTTTTTAGCAGCTAAAACAGTGGAAAACAACAACTCAACTGAGCACGTGCGCTCATTCAGAATCAGGACTCTCACTGCCCTCCGGTGTCTTGCCGAATAAGTTCCTTCGGCGGATAGGTTCCCCCCCTGTACTGCGCAGGCGCAGCGCCTGCGCAGTACGTACTTCTGTTGGCCGCCGGAGATAGCCGAAGCTCAAACGCTTCGATCAGCTGTACACGGCGCCTGCGCTCTGGGTCCAGATTCCTTCCCCTCTATCCAAGTGGACCTAGAGGGGGAATCTAAAAGTGCCGAGCGCAGCGAGGCCGTGCCCGAAGCGTGGCGAGCGAAGCGAGCCCGCGAGGGGCCCTCTTACACGCGCCGTGTACAGCTGATTTTCAGCTGTTCCGCTTCGGCTATTTCCGCCGGCTTCTACTGCGCATGCGCAGTAGAGGGGGAACTAATCCGCCGAGTGGAACTTATTCGGCAGAACACCGGCTTGTGCGCTCATCCATTCTGCCTGAGGAATGTAGTTGTCTCCTTTCTGTGATAATTCCTCATTCCTCCGCCCGCTGAAACTGCTTGTCACCCTCGGCCAGCTCCGGTGTCAGTCATAATGCCGCTTACTGCTACCTTTTCCCAGCTGCATCTGCACTATGTGGCGAGAATCATAGGCGTGCGCACGTGGTGTGCCAGGTGTGCCTGGGCACACCCTAATCACCATGTGTGGTGCAGATTCCTGCTGTTTAGACCCCTGGTATTTCACCAAAGCCCCATAATGGGGCTCCTAAGAAAAAAATAAAAAATTATAAAAGAAATAAAATTGTAAAAAATAATAAAAAATTTAAAAAAAGGAAAATAAAAACTACTGACACCAGCCACATCCTTACTGACACCAATCTCTGCCCTACTGACACTGTCCATTGCTCTACTGACACCGTCAGTATATATACACACATGCACACACACACATATGTGTTTGAGCTTTGGGGTGCACACCCTAATGAAGTAGACTGCTCACACCTATGGGCGAGATGTTGGGCCCCACAACAATGTCTGGGCCCAGGGCAGCTGCCCCGTTTGTTTGCCCCGCCTTAAAGACGGCCCTAAGGATCTGGTGAGTGGGGAACTGAAGGGAAGCACCAATGTCACCTTATGCTGCTCACACAGGAATTTGCACAAGTAGTGTTAAAACATCACTTTATGTTGTTCTCACAGGATTCTGTATAAACTTGCCTTGGATTGCTTCATATGCGATTAGTCCAAGAGGCTGCACCTACTATTGTTTTGCACAATTGTTTATAAACTTTTACCTCATTATTTTATTGATGAATTCACATGATATTTATGTCTAGTTTTTGGTTTACTAATCACTACTTAATAACTTTAATCAGGGCTTTTTTTCTCAAACAATAGGCGCTGGAACTCAACCATGACCCCCCAAAACCCCTCCCCCCACACACACCCTCCAAATCACATGAAATAGTGGGTGTAGTCATATTTCACAAACAGCAGAAGGGTCTTAAAGGGACTTTAAATATCAGGATTGCATTACATACAGAGTGCAGAGTTCATGGGGTTACACACAGAGTGAGGAGCTGTCACTTGTAAATACAGAAACCAGACTTCTGTGTTTACAAGTGATTGTGGTGAGCAGGCACCAAAGGGTCTGAGCCAGAGGTGGTGGAACTGAGTTCCACCAAGTTCCCCCTAAAAAAAAGCCCTAACTTTAATTAATTTTTGAATGTAATCTACACCATTGCATATTAAGTGGGGAGGTTCAGGTCACTCCACACACTTTAACACGGGTTTGAAACTCACATCCACTACTCTTCACTTCTCTTTTCCCCTTAACACTATAATAGGGGACAGGGAGCGTCACCCAATATCACACAATTTCAGTCTATACCACATAGGTGTCCGTTTATGAAGCAGTGATCAGCGGTGATCCCAAGGATCGCCACTGATCACAGTCCATAAACAGTTTATGAAACAGTGATAATCGGGGGAGATATGTTTGAACTTGTTCTCCCGCTGATTATCTCTACACACGGAGAATCCCCATTGACTGACTCAGTAACGGCCAGTTTATGAAGCGGTGATCTCACCGCTTCACTGGCGATCTGAGTCAGAATTCACACTCCCAGGTTCACCAGCTCAGAGGTGGTGAATCGGGGAGTGAAGAGAGAATCCCGGGGGATCTGAGGGGGAAGGAGGAAGATTTTTAACTTCCTTATGCCTCGTTCAGACCCCCCAACACTGTAAGCATGTCCCCCTGTCATATTTATGTGTATACATATATATACATATATATATATATATATATATATATATATATATATATATATATATATATATATATATATATATATATATATATATATATATATATAATGTGTGTATATATATATATCATGTGTGTGTATATACATATATATATAATGTGTGTGTGTATACATATGTATATAATGTAGGGGGACTCATTATTTTATTAACATTAATCTATGTGGTCTGTCTGTGTATTGAGCGGTGATAATTTATCACTGATTAATAAACTGACATCTTTGTATTTCGGTGAATTTCTGGTGCTGTAATCTGGTAAAGATTCCAGTATCAGGAGCTGTTCTCCACTGTTTGAAGCATTTGTAGATCACTTCACTCCTCCAAAGGTGAAGCGATCTACAAAGCTTCATAAACAGGCACACAGAGGAGAAAAATCTTCACTGTGAATGCCGGAGAACGAAGCAGTGAACAGATTTCACTGCTTCATAAATGGACACTATAGTGGTTTCAGGAGATCGGCAGCGCCACCCACCCCTGTGCATATCTCTCTATGAATCTATCTATCTTTCTATCTATCTATCTATCTATCTATCTATCTATCTATCTATCTATCTATCTCATATCTATCTATCTATCTATCTATCTATCTATCTATCTATCTATCTATCTATCTATCTATCTATCTACACACACTTTTTTTGGTGCTTCACTAGTGGAGCCCCTAGGGGAGGCAGTAACCTAGCCTTACCTAAGAGCAGTATCTACCCTTTATTTTATATATACGGTATATATATATATATATATATATATATATATATATATATATATATATATATATATATAAAATATACCCACAATTGTTTCCGTCTGGCTGGATTACATTACATATCATTTCTTCCTATTTACTAAGCAGAGAAAATTGACTTCTTACTAAGAAAACTCCAACCAGCCTGATCTGCATGGAGTGTGCCCCTTCCTATACATACAATCCTTCCTATATCATATCTATAGAGATCAGATAGAAGAGTTACAGATATAAAGATACAATGGGGGGGGGATTTACTAAAACTGGAGCCCTCTGAATCTGGTGCAGCTGTGAATGGTAGCAAATCCGCTTCTAACTTCAGCTTGTTGAATTAAGCCTTGGCAATAAAACCTGGAAGCTGGTTGGTTTCTATGCAGAACTGTACCAGATTTTGCACTCTCCAGTTTTAGTAAATGACTCCCCCCCCCAATGTGTCAATAGGGTCTTCTTACCGGGAAGGAGGAGGACTGGTTACCGGACAGGGCAGCCGATGGAGGGAGTTGTGTGATTGCGCGAAGCTGACAAGTGTGTCTGGTGCCCTGGAGGCAGAGCGCAGATCACACACAGGACATGGTCAGAGTGAGGTGCCAATGACTTTTAGCTGCACTGCTGTCGATCCTCATCCTCTTCTTATCAAAAGATTCCTGGCTTTTTGGAGCTCACCAGATTATCAGTGATCCCCGGTACTATCCATACCGGTATAGAGTGATAGGAACCATATCAGCTTCCTACACACATCATAAGATGGTTCACTGTAACAATATGTAGACAACGCAGAATAGCGAACTTCTGCCATATATGAAAGGTGACTGATGTCCTAAAACTATATATATATATATATATATATATATATATATATATATATATGTATATATATATATATATATATATATATATATATATATATATATATATATATATATATACACAGTATATATAGTATTTGAGCTGCTGTTGAAGTGGAGGAGGACATCCAGTCAGGCTATTTGCTCTTTTCTTTCTCTTCTGTCTTTCTTTCTTTTTGTTGCTTGCAGAAGTCTTCTATACTATCCCTGTAATGCAGTTGATATACAGAATCCCTCTCCTTGTCATATGTGAATGTTTTAAAGCATAAAGCTACAGTCACTAGACACAGGTGTTGCAATACTCATTTGGTGTCACATACTATATGGAATTATCGTTTTCGATTGAAATCGTTTATATATGAATTATATATACCGCATATGAGAATGATACATGTTGGAAAAGTTTCCCCTTTTAACTGGTCTTATACATTTATGACTTCTAGGTGTCTTGTATGGATCTTCAAAATACATTGTAGTCCTTTTTTTTTAAAATGAAAAACTCAATAAATTTTATTAAAAAAAGAAAATTGGGGTTTAACAACCCCCTGCCCCCAGCTACCCCCCCCCCCCCCCCAGGTTTCTGTGAGGCAGCAGGATCATCTCTTGAATGCTTGGAAACTACTGCTCACCCACTTTTGAAAAGCGATCCATCACATATCATAGAGTTTGCTGTGGTGTGAACTTAGCCTAGATGTAGTGATATAAAGTGTACAATGTTAATATAGTAAACTGATAGAATGCAGTGCCTAAAGCTGGGCATAACTGAGTTTGTTTTTTTGTTTTTTTTTTCATTCAACCAGTGACCCCCACCCCCCCACTATGTTTGTATTTTGACAGCGGGAAGACTCCCCCTCCATCAGAATACACTGAACACCCCCCGGTTCAGTTCGCAGCAGAACATGCGAACAGGCAAAAAATTTGTTCAAACACGTGAACACTGTTAAAGTCAATGGGACACGAACGTGAAAAATCAAAAGTGCTCATTTTAAGGGTTAATATGCAAGTTGTTGTCATAAAAAGCGTTTGGGGACCTGGGTCCTGCCCTAGGGGACATGGATCAATGGAAAAAAAAAGTTTTCAAAACTGCCGTTTTTTCGGGAGCAGTGATTTTAATAATGCTTAAAGTGAAACATTAAAAGTGAAATATTCCTTTAAATATTGTGCCTGGGGGGGTGCCTATGGTATGCCTGTAAAGGGGCGCGTGTTTCCCGTGTTTAGAACAGTCTGACAGCAAAATTACATTTCTAAAGGAAAAAAAAATCATTTAAAAGTACCAACTTTAGCGCCGGCTGCTATAATGAATTGTCGGGTCTCTGCAATACTCATAAAAGTCATTGAAAAAAACGGCCTGGGATTCCCCCACAGTGCATTACCAGGCCCTTTGGGTCTGGTATGAATATTAACCACTTGACAACTGGGCACTTAAACCCCCTTCCTAACCAGACCAATTTTCAGCTTTTGGTGCTCTCACATTTTGAATGACAATTACTCAGTCATGCAACACTGTATCTTTATGAAATTTTTGTCCTTTTTTTCACACAAATAGAGATTTCTTTTGGTGGTATTTAATCACTGCTGGGTTCTTTATTTTTTGCGCCGTAAAAGAAAAAAGACCGAAAAATCTGTAAAAAAATACATTTTTCTTCATTTCTGTTATAATATTTTGCAACTTAGTAATTTTTCTTCATATATTTTGGCCAAAATTTATACCGCTACATATCTTTGGTAAAATGAACCCAAATCGGTGTATATTATTTGGTCTTTGTGAAAGTTATAGAGTCCAAAAGCTATGGTTCCAATATCTGAAAATTGATCACACCTGAATTACTGACGGCCTATCTAATTTCTTGAGACCCTAACATGCCAGAAAAGTACAAATACCCCCCAAATGACCCCTTTTTGGAAAGAAGACATTCCAAGGTATTTAGAAAGATGCATGGTGAGTTTTTTGAAGTAGTCATTTTTTCCCACAATTCTTTGCAAAATCAAGGTTTTTTTTTTACTTTTTTTTTTTTCCACAAAATTGTCATATTAGCAGGTTATTTCTCACACACCGCATGTGCATACCAAAATTACACCCCAAAACACATTCTGCTATTACTCCCGAGTACGGCGATACCACATGTGTGAGACTTTTACACAGCGTGGCCACATACAGAGGCCCAACATGCAGGGGAGCACCTTCAGGCGTTCTGGAACACCCAGGCCAATTCTTATATTTCTCTCCTACATGTAAAAATCATCATTTATTAGCTAGAAAATTACTTAGAACCCCAAAACATTATATATGTTTTTTTAGCAAAGACCCTAGAGAATACAATGGCGGTTGTTGCAACTTTTTATCTCACACGGTATTTGCGCAGCAATTTTTTTAACGCGTTTTTTTTGGAAAAAAAAATGTTTTGTGCTTTACAAAAACCAAAACAGTAAAGTTAGCCCAATGTTTTTGCATAATGTGAAAGATGAAGTTACGCCGAGTAAATAGATACCCAACATGTCACCCTTCAAAATTGCACGCGCTTGTGGAATGGCGCCAAACTTTGCTACTCAAAAATCCCCATAGGCGACGCTTTAAAATTTTTTACTGGTTACATGTTTTGAGTTACAGAGGAGGTCTAGGGCCAAAATTATTGCTCTCGCTCTACCGATCGCAGCGATACCTCACATGTGTGGTTTGAACACCGTTTTCATATGTGGGCGGGACTTACGTATGCATTCGCTTCTGCATGCGAGCACACAGGGACAGGGGCGCTTTAAAATTTTTTTTTTTTTTTTTATTGTTCATTTTACTTTATTTATTTTAGTTTGATGCTTTTTTCCAAAAAAAAAAAAATTTTGACCACTTTTATTCCTATTACAAGGAATGTAAACATCCCCTGTAATAGGAATATGGCATGACAGGTCCTCTTTACAGTGAGATATGGGGTCAATAAGACCCCACATCTCACCTCTAGGCTGGGAAGCCTGAAATTAAAAAAAAAAAAAAAAAAAGATCCTGGCTTCGATCGTAGCGGTGAGTCGGTAGAAGCACCGCAAGGCGGCGGGAAGGGGGGACATCCCCTCTCGCCTCCCGTAAGAACGATCAAGCAGTGGAACAGCTGCTATGATCATTCTCATGGTGTAGAGAATCGCCGGCTGAAAAAGCTGATATCTGAATGATGCCTGTAGCTGCAACCATCATTCAGATATCTCTGCACAAAGTCAAGGACGTTGTATGACGGCCGGCGGGCGGGAAGTGTTTAAAACGCTTTTTTTTTTTTTTTTTTAACACAAAGTTGTCCATTTATACAATATTTCTACCACATAACATGTACATGCCAAAAATGACACCCCAAAATAGATTCTCCTGCTCCTCCTGAGTACGGCGATACCACATGTGTGAGACTTCCACAGCCTGGCCACATACAGAGGCCGAGTACAGCTGAGCATGGCTCAGCATGGCAGGGTATGGCGGGGTATTGCGGAGTATGGCGGGGTATGGCGGAGTATGGCGGGGTATTGTGGAGTATGGCGGGGTATTGCGGAGTATGGCGGGGTATGGCGGGGTATTGCGGAGTATTGCGGGGTATGGCGGAGTATGGCGGGGTATTGCAGAGTATGGCGGGGTATGGCAGAGTATGGCGGAGTATGGCGGGGTATGGCAGGGTATTGCGGAGTATGGCGGGGTATTGCGGGGTATGGCAGGGTATGGCGGAGTATGGCGGGGTATTGCGGAGTATGGCGGGGTATGGCGGGGGCATGGCAGAGTATGGCGGGGGGCATTGCAGAGTATGGCGGGGGCATTGCAGAGTATTGTGGGGGCATTGCAGAGTATTGCACAGCATTGCAGAGTATTGTGGGGGCATTGCAGAGTATTGTGGGGGCATTGCAGAGTATTGTGGGGGTATTGCAGAGTATTGCACAGCATTGTAGAGTATTGTGGGGGCATTTGACGGCTCGATCACATGGTCAACGGCCGCGATCAGCGGCCATTTACCGGGATCCATGATGCGCCGGGTCCCCTGGACCCGACGGTCACGGATGTGTTCGGGTGCGCGCCCCAGGGGGCGCGCGAGAGGGGAATTCTGGGAGGACGTCATAGTACGTCCACCCAGAGTTATCCAACCGCCCTGCAGCCGTCATTCGGCTATGGGCCGGTTGGTAAGTGGTTAAGGGGAACCCCCGAACCAAAATTAAAAAAAATGCGTGGGGGTCCCCTCAAATTCCATACCAGGCCCTCCAGGTCTGGTATGGATAATAAGGGGAACCCTGCGCCAAAATTTTTTTAAAAATTGTCGAGGGGGTCCAGTTCAAAATCCATACCAGCCTTTGCTTCTTCCTCTTCTTTCTCCGATCCTCTGCTTCCTCCTTCGGTCTTCTCGTCCGCATCTTCCTCCACCTTCTTCCCCGCTTCATTCTCTGGACGATCCGCATCCATGGGAGGTTCCCGCTGTGTGACACTTCTGTTCTTCTGACAGTTCTTATATAACTGAGGGCGGGGCCACGCGGTGACCCTGCCCCCCTCTGACGCACGGGGACTTCATGAGGACTTCCCTTTGGCTTTCCCCGTGATGTCAGAGGGGGTGGGGTCACCCGGTTATGTAACTCTAATCATGTGCTTCAAAAACACAAAAAAAACACAAAAACATTGGAATCCATACATTCGGTGCCCCGCATGTAAATTAGGGGCTGGACGCACGGATTAGGGGGGCAGCACCCCTGTGCCCTGTATGAGCGACCGCCACTGAGGTCGGGCATAAATTATGTTGGGTGTGGCACTTATTCTTGAGTTTTAATTGAAGGAAAGCCTTAACCGGTGTCGGGGGTAAAGGTTGAATTACCTAGTATAGAAAAGTTGGGAGATTACGCCCAGCATGTTGATTAGGGGTCGGATGCATGGATTAGGGGGGTGCTGCCTCTATGCCCCGTATGGATGAGCCACCACTGGGGCTGTTAGCAGTAGCTGTCAGATCTCTACTCTATATAAATCAAACACCTGTGCTGTTCACATGTAACTAAGGCTGGCCATACATATTCAATATCCTTGTACAATTTCCCTTTAGATTTACCTTAACCACATGCCGACCAGCGCACGACCATGTACATCGGTACAATGGCACGGCTGGGCAAATGGGCCTACCTGTACGTCCCCTTTAAGGCGCGGCTTAGTGGGCGCATGCACGCCGCCGCATACTCCATGAGTGTGCCTGCGGGTCCCGCGGACTTGATGTCTGCTGGGGGCCCGCGGTCCTGACACGGAGCGGCAGAACGGGGAGATGTAAACAAGGCATTTCCCTGCTCTGCCTAGCAACATGACAGGAATCTACTGATCCTTGTCATCGGGAGTAGTGATCTATATCATGCTGTAGTGAGCCCATCCCCCCTACAGTTAGAATCACTCCCTAGGACACACTTAACCCCTTGATCGCCCCCCTAGTGTTTAACCCCTTCCCTGCCAGTGTCATTTACACAGTAATCAGTGCATTTTTATAGCACTGATTGCTGTATAAATGTCACTGGTCCCAAAATAGTGTCAAAAGTGTCCTGTGTGTCCGCTGCAATGTTGCAGTCATGATAAAAATCGCAGATCGCCGCCGTTACTAATAAAAAAAATAATAATAATAATAAAAATTACATAAATCTATCCCCTATTTTGTAGACGCTATAACTTTTGCTCAAACCAATCAATATATGCTTATTGCAATTTTTTTACCAAAAATATGTAGAAAAATACGTGTCGGCCTAAACTGAGAAAAAAAAAAAAATATTATATTTTTTGGGGATATTTATTATAGCAAAAATTTAAAAATATTGCATTTTTTTCAAAATTGTCGCATTTTTTTAAGTTTATAGCGCAAAAAATAAAAACCGCAGAGGTGATCAAATACCACCAAAAGAAAGCTCTATTTGTGGGGAAAAAAAGGACACCTATTTTGTTTGAGTCCAGCGTCGCACGACCGCGTAATTGTCTGTTAAGGCGACGCAGTGCTGAATCTGGTCAGGAAGGGGGTAAATTCTTCCGGGGCTGAAGTGGTTAAACTATGTAGTGCAAGGGCCTGCCTAATTGGATACAATTGAAAGTTGTTTAGTTTTGACCTCATATTATATGCTCTTTGGTAAATACAAAGGAAAATTGTAAAAAAAGATTGAACATGTATAGCCAGCCTAAACCTATACAATTTTCTTTAAAGGGTAACTCCACTTTCATGGGATAAAAAAAATAGCAAATAAAGAAAAAAATAATATAGCGCATATAATTGTGACACTAATCATATTGTGATTGAATGTTATTACAAATTACTTTTCCTTTTCAATCTGTAATTTTCTGAGAATGCATTGCAATATGGCTACCTGGAGTTGTTCTGTATACAGAGAGTGTGTACTGACCACTCCCCAGAAACAGCATTCCCTGCTTGTGTGATTGGCTCACCAATTTTCCCAGAAGTCTGCACTAAGATACAAGTCAGATTTCAGGCATCCCCTGCAACAAAAATGTCATTTTTGGAGAGATACTTTCAATAGGAACCCGTCTAAAGGGATGCAGGCCCAGCAGATTTCCTAATTGGATTTCTTCAAAATAACAAAAGGTAGGAATTTGCAACAAAGTTTGTTATACGCCCCGTAATGTACATAGATCACCCAGAGGGGAATGCTTTTTTTTTCAACAAAAGTAGAGTTATACTTTAATTATGTAGTGCAAGGACCTGCCTGAATGCATACAAACTGAAAGTGTTTAGGTTGTGACCTCACATTATATGGTTTTGGAAATCTACAGGAAAATTGTACAAGAAAATTGTATAATGTATGGCCAGCCTTAGACCGACTGAGTCAGGCACTGTCCACATCTAGCGATTTGGGATCGTGGGTGGAATAGCTGCGATTCTGCCTATGATTCCAAATCGCACTGTAATCCTGGCAAAATGCAGCATGCATTTTTTTTGTGCCATTCATTTTTAGTGTCACCTAAAACGTCGTGTGGTTTTGCCACGATTGTTGCACTTGCGTGGCAAACCTTATCACACAAAGCTTATCGCTCCAAAAGAAGTTCCTGCTCCTTTTTTTTTTAGGTGACAAGCTTCATGTGACAATTGCGGCAAAACTGCACCTCGTTTTAGGTTGCATTAAAATGATTGGCACAAAAATATGCGTGTTTTCAGGATTGCAGTGCGATTTGGAATCGTGGTCAGAATTGAAGCGATCCCAAATCCCAAGATGTGAATGGAACCTCAGAGTTTCTGCAGAGTTCTGGCTGCACACAAACTGGCCCCAGCTGATCAGCCAGTTTTTACACATCCATAGTACAGAGTGTTGGTGCGTCCAGAGGTGCCGTTTAGCTGCCTCTGGATGCAGACAGACTACCTGCCCTGTGAATGTACTGTGAGCTGTAGAAGATGACTGGAGAGGAACAAAAAGAAAAAGGATACTTACTAAGTATCCCTAGGTCGGACTTTAAAGGCATAGGAAACAATAGCGAAGTATGAAAAAATAACAATGTTTATTGACAAAATACAATACATGAATAGAGCATTAAAGGGCTAAAAATCATATATAATGATACAAAGTATACAGTGAGCCCTTGTGCGTCAACGTGTTTCACCGCTAGGCTTCTTCAGGACACATTCAAGGTTTCAAAGATAGCAGAAAAGAGTACAGAGCTCACTGTCTTACAGAAGGGTGAGTCTCATATGTGAGTATCCAAATAAAAAGGATGTTCAGCAATATAATCCAGGGGGAGGAGCTACTTCAAGTAGTCTGTATTCCAGATGATTGGAGACACCCAAGCCTGCTAATATAAGTAGATCAGAAACCACAGGGGCCAAGTAATTCCCAAACAGGGGCAAAGCAATGCCATAGTAAAAGATCCCGGACCGGTAGCCACGCTGGAGGATACTCCGGCACCACGGCCAAGATATCCCAATGGCTACCCCGCAAAACGCCCTGTACTTAGATGGGGTATAATGCCTATATGGTAATTTGAGAGAAGGACAAAAGTCAAATAGCCCCTGGGAGACAGCCTTCCGCTGGTCATGCTGGTGACTTTTGTCCTTCTCTCAAATTACCCTATAGGGATTATACCCCCTGCCTAGGTACAGGACGTTTTGCGGGGTAGCCATTGGGATATCTTGGCCGTGGTGCCGGAGTATCCTCCAGCGTGGCTACCAGTCAGGGATCTTTTACTATGTCATTACTTTGCCACTGTTTGGGAATTACTTGGCCCCTGTGGTTTCTGATCTACTTATATTAGCAGACTTGGGTGTTTGCTAGGTGGCAAAAAGGCCAGGGGCTTCAGCCCGAAGTCCAAGGCCGGAAACGGGGGGGGGGGGGGGTGTACACGTGACGCAGGCCTTTTTTTTTTTTGGCTGGGCCGTGACCTACCTGACCTACATACACTGACCTACCTACGCTGACCTACATACACTGATGGTAGTGACCTACCTACACTGACCTACCTACACTGACCTACATACACTGATGGTAGTGACCTACCTACACTGACCTACAGACACTGACCTACATACACAGACGTTAGTGACCTACCTACACTGACCTACCTACACTGATGGTAGTGACCTACCTACACTGACGGTAGTGACCTACCTACACTGACGGTAGTGACCTACCTACACTGATCTACATACACAAGATGGTAGTGACCTACCTACACTGACCTACATACCGTGACCTACATGACCCACATACAGTGACATTTACATACACTGTCTGACCTACCTCAGCTGTGGTGTGCGGTGTCACAGCAGCCAGGCAGTCAGTCAGAGGAGGAGAGCGGCCCGCCCGAGTGCAGAGCGGGGATGTGGCGCGGCGGCCACATTGTAATTCCCGCCTTCTGGAGCCTGCAGCGCCTATGATGGACGTCACACGTCCCGCGGTCCCAGCATTGGACCAGGGGGACATCCATCATAGGCGTTGCAGGCTCCAGAAGGCGGGACCTGCTATGGCACTCGGCCAAACGCGGCGGTGCTCGGGGTCAGATCGTGCTTGCCCAACACTAGAGGATTGGAAAAAGGAGGTGAACCGGATAATGGAAGCTGAAAGATGGATTCATGTAGTAAGGGATTAAAAAGGGGAATTTGAGAAAACATGGGCAGGCTGGATACAGTGTGTACATGAGATAGATTAAGAGGAAAAATAGGAAAGGCGATGGTAGCAATGACTCTATAAGAACCTTAGTACAACTGTACGGCATATGGTTTTTTTTGTTTTTCTCTTCTTTTCTGCTGTCTCCCTCTACCTCCCCTTTCCCTTCACCCCTTTAACTGGATGCCTACGCCTAGTGAAGGGGGAGAAGGAGAGAATGAGTTGAGTCATGTGGAGGTGGAGAGCTTGGCACTTGAAGGTGAGGAGTAGTGGGTTGGGAAGGTTGTTTATTCATAACTAGGACGCAATCACTTTTGGTCCTCTTCCTTTTTTTCTTTCCTTCTCACGAGATAGAAATTATATTTTATAATGGCCGTGAGTGGCCTCTTACACTATATGGGGTTGGGTAAACACATGGAGGTAGGGGGAAGGACTTATACTGGTTTTAATTCATTTTAGCCCTTTTTTTTTTCCTTTTTTTTTTCTTCCGACACTTAGAATTGAGGAATTAGGCCAGGAAGGCGATATACACAATATGGATAATCAATAATAATCACAGGGAATGTACGGTGAGGAGTTTGTTTTCCTTTATGTACACACAATTATTGGGAACGCTATATTAACCACAGGATACACTTAGAATTAAGGAATCAGGCCATGAAGGCAGATACACACAATATGGTTAATTAAAATCACAGGGCAGGTATGGGCACGTATGGTGTTTTTTTTTTTTTTTTTTTTGTGTTGTTTGGGTTTGTTTAATGTGTTGACTTGTGGCTTGTAGATGTTAGGAGTGCATATATATATATACCTTTTTTTTTTTTTGACACAGAGAGGTTTTTGGTAGGTGAACACATGATCCAAAGGGAAGAATGGAGGGCGAAGATTTGGGGTGGACATTTAGTGTGTGTTGGGGAGGGGGGTTATAATTAATCGAAATTAGTCGATTAATCGATTTTAAAAAAATCGATCAATCGAACACGAAAATTTTAAAGAGTAACAGCCCTAATATATTTCCATATATCTGATCCACAATGGCCTGTAAGTGGATTTTATCCTGAGCACAGAGCCATACTTGTCCCTTTCGGGCTGATTGTATGCTGCATGTGTCCAAGATTTCCACAGATGGCGACCAATTAAGGACTGATTGTCCAGGGCTTCCTGATATCTGAGGAATTAGTGCTGACTTTAAACAGTAGCATAAACTATAGCTAAATGACAATTGGTTATATATGCATTATAGCAAGGAAGTCATTGGGTGTTAGTACAAATAGCTCAGCAGCTGTATTTCATAAAATGGGAATCCCCTTTGTAAAAAATCCAGTAGAATAAAGTATCATGGCTGTGAAATCACATATACAAAGACTTAATTAGTCCCAGTGACTAATTGGATAGATCCATTTGGCTCAGGGGAGTCTATCCAGTGCAGGGGCGGACTGACCATTCGGGCACTCGGGCACTGCCCGAGGGCCCCATGCCACTAAGGGGCCCCATCAGGGTTGCCAGCCTCAATAAAACCAGGGACAGTATGTAAAAATCTGTGTTTTTTTAAAAATCCCAAAATTATAGCTGCCCCGCCTCTCCAGTACCTTTTCAGTGTGTGTATGTGTATTCTGTGTGTGTATACTGTGTGTGTATACTGTATGTGTGTGTGTATACTGTGTGGCCCCATAATCTATTGCCTGGGGTCCCCATAACCTCCTATTGCCCGGGGGCCTCCTAATCTCCTATTGCCCGGGGGCCTCATAATCTCCTAGTGCCCGGGGGCCCCATAATCTCCTATTGCCCGTGGGCCCCATAATCTCCTATTGCCCGGGGGCCCCATAAGCTCCTATTGCCCGGGGGCCCCATAATCTCCTATTGCCCGGGGGCCCCATAATCTCCTATTGCCCGGGGGCCCCATAAGCTCCTATTGCCCGGGGGCCCCATAATCTCCTATTGCCCGGGGGCCCCATAAGCTCCTATTGCCCGGGGGCCTCCTAATCTCCTATTGCCCCGGGGGCCTCCTAATCTCCTATTGCCCGGGGGCCTCATAATCTCCTATTGCCCGGGGGCCCCATAATCTCCTATTGCCCGGGGGCCCCATAATCTCCTATTGCCCGGGGGCCCCATAAGCTCCTATTGCCCGGGGGCCCCATAAGCTCCTATTGCCCGGGGGCCCCATGAGTTGTCAGTCCGCCCCTGATCCAGTGTATATCAGGATCCGATTTGTGTCAGGTTACTGAAAGAGCAACAGACTTGGAACACATAGAGGCCTACAAGCTTGAACCAGCCAAACATATAGAAATCACAAGACTGCTATATACTGCTGATGAGAGACACGGATCCAGCGGCTTCAGACATCTATATAGGTTTTTGGCAGATCGAATTCCCTGGGTTTGGTGAGACCGCCTTGGTGGTCATTTAAGTCGGTAAGGAGGCTACATACTCACTTTGGGTGTAAAGCATTCTGGAGGAGGGATTTCTCTTGCACGATTTTTCATTGACATCTCCTTTCTACACTTGTATGAAAACCTACCGGCTAATTTCTCATCACATGAATATCTATTTGGGACTGCGCTTTAGTTGCTCAATTTTCATTCTTGGGACTCTGCCTTAGTCTTTTCTTTCAGACTTTTTTTCACCAAATGCTTTTGAGAACTTTTACTTTTTGTATATGATGCTAGGTTATAGCCTATATATTTATGAGCACGTTTTGTAGGTTTTCTAGTATTTAATAGTGTTTGTTTATTAGTTTGATCTCAGCCTATCATTAATTTTTTTTATTTAGAGCTCACGATACTCGCATTTCATATGTCTCTCACTTTATTTGCCTGTAGTTTTCCAATTTCATGCATTGGAACTCTACCTTAGTCTTTTTATTTTCAGACTTTTTTCACCATTTCAGAATTTTGCTAAAAAAATGTTTTTTCCCTTTTTCATAGTATTGGAATACACAATTTGCACAAGTGCTGCACCCACATTTTTTTCTGTTTATCTGAGATTTGTATTTAAAGTGGAGTTCCACCCACTTTTACAACTCTTCAGCATCCCTCACTAAACTGTGCACTGTAAACGAATTGGATATTTTAAATTTTTTTTCTCAGCACCTACTGTATATCTGCTGTATTCATTTTTCACTTCCTCCTCCCTGGCCGCGGCCTATCGCATCATTTCCTGTTTGCAATGCCTTCTGGGAAGGGGCGGAAACTTCCTCTGACACTGCCGTTGCTATGGAAACCTGACCTGAAACCTATTACACTGCTTGTGCTGCACTGAGCATGTGCGAGATCTGCAAGGATTAGATCCAGGAAGAAATACAGTCTGGCTTCAGATGCCCACACTTAAGATGGCCACGGCCTGCTGTAAGTTTATAAAATAACAAACTACTGCTATAAACTAACAAAACAGACCTTAGTTTACAGACTAACTTTACTAGAATACATTAAGCTTGTGTATTATAGGGGTATTTTTATTTAAAAAGTATCATTTCAGCCGGAACACCGCTTTAAGACTTTTGGTGCTGGCAGCTTTTTATTTACTTGATTCACTTTTAGTTTCTTATATTCATTTCTAGCGCAGCGTTAACCTTCGGGTTCTTTTTTACCATTTTATTATATGTGGTTGTTTCTTTATTTATTTATGACTGTGGAACAATTTTTATAGGTTCTAGCGCACTATTATCCAATTATTCATCTTTATTAGATGTGGTGTTAAATTACATTAGAATAGTTGCAGATGAATTTTGTTTTTGGTGTTCACCATTATTCATATTAGCGCTTACGTTTCCCATTTATAATTATTTAAAGTGTAACTCTATTTTTGTTGAGAAAAAAACATCCCCCCCCCCCCCCTGGGTGATCTCTGTACATTGCAAGGATTATAACAACCATTGTTGCAGATTCCTACCTTTTGTTATTCTGAAGAAATCCCTGTGTGTTTGTCTGTGCCTCTGTACTGAGTGGGTCTAATGGGAGTGGATTCATAATTAACTGTCAGGTGTGGAGCTGCAGGGCACTGATGAGGAAATCTGCTGGGCCTGCATCCCTTTAGACTGGTTCCTATTGAAAGTATCTCTCCAAAAATGACATTTTTGTTGCAGGGGATGCCTGAAATCTGACTTGTATCTTAGGCAGACTTCTGGGAAAATGGGTGAGCCAATCACACAAGCAGGAAATGATGTTTCTGGGGAGTGGTCAGTACACACTCTGTGTACAGAACAACTCCAGGTGGCCATATTGCATTTTCAGAAAATTACAGCGGCTGCAGATTGAAAAGGAATTGTAATTTTTAATAACATTCAATCGCAATATGATTAGTATCGCAATTATATGTGTATATACAATATTTTTTCTTTATTTGCTTTTTTTCCCACGAAAGTGGAGTTACCCTTTAAGCATTTTTCTAGAATTTCCAAACTCATTATATACTCCTGAAGTAAAAAAAATAAAAATCGAATATGTTATTATTTATGGTATTATGGTTTGAACAAACTCACAGATACAGCTCAGTGAAAACCGGAAGCTAGTTCATGAGGGTAAACGTCCCTCCTTGCCAATTTTGTCCCGTTTTCGTTCCTAAACGGATTTGATTTTCACCATAGTTTTCGTCAGTGGATGAAAACGTGCTGTACTTTTCATTTCGTTTTCATCACTGTAAAAAAAAATGCTGCTGACGCAAACTTTGACGAAACGTTTTTGTTGCCAAAATTAACACTGCGTTCTACCAAAGCAGTCTGCCCGCAGGAGGGAGAGGGGACAGTAGCAGCGTGACAGACTGACAGTGCTCTGAGCTCAGCCAATTTGTGATATCAGAACTGTCAGAACTGAAAATGGGGAAGTGCATAGGTGGTTGCCCTTACTGGAGCTTGCTCTTGTACACTGAAAATAATGGACAGGAGCAAAGTGTCCCGTTTTTTTTTTTTTTTTTTACAGTCTCCACTTCCATACCACACAAATTCCAGCACTCCTCTCCCACATGTAAAAATCATAATTTTTTTTGCTAGAAAACTACTCAGAACCCCCAAACATTATATACAACCCCAGGGAATAAAATGGCGGTCATTGCAACTTTTTATGTTGCACAGTATTTGCGCAGTAAATTTTCAAACGCAATTTTTTTGGAAATTTTTTTTTTCAATGAATTAAAATAAAAAAAAAAAACAGTAAACTTAGCCTAATTTTTTTGTATATTGTAAAAGATGATGTTACACCGAGTAAATAGATACCTAACATGTCACCCTTTAAAATTGCGCACGTTAAAATGGCGCCAAACTTCAGTACCTAAAAATCTCCATAGGCGACGCTTACATTTTTTTTACAGGTTACATGTTTAGAGTTACAGAGAAGGTCTTCGGCTAGAATTGCTCTCGTTCTAACGTTCGCCGTTATACCTCACATGTGTGGATTGAACGTCGTTTACATATGCGGGCGCTACCTACGTATGTGTTCGCTTCTGCGTGCGAGCTTGCGGGGACGGGGGCGCTTTAGTCATTTATTTTTTTTTATTGTTTATTTTATTTACATTTTTTTTTATTTTTACACTTTCCCTTTAAAAAAAAAATATTTTTGATCATTTTTATTTCTATTACAAGGAATGTAAACATCACTTGTAATAGGAAAAGTGGGTGACAGGTCCTCTTTATGGAGAGATGTGGGGTCTATAAAAAAATGACCGATCTGATGCTTTCCAGTCAAGATCTCAGTTTGTTTACTTCTGTAGCCTGGATGTGACATCATAACGTCGCGCCCTGGCCTCCGAGGGTCATAGAGATTGCTTCTCCAGGTCCCCGATCGCATGGCGGAGAAGCACCGGAGGGCGGCGTGAGGGAGGGGCTGTCCCCTCCCGTCACTGGTAAGAACCATCAAGCAAAGAAAAAGTGTAGCGCTAACAAATATGGTTGATACTCATGAACAGTGTGTATAATACTTAGACATAATAATCCTTAGAAGCCAGTACGTGATATATTCATGATATAAAGAGAAGTGCAAGTGGTACACTTATCATACAATTTTCAAAAAAGATAAGAAAGTCCTTAAAAAGTATATGTAGCACCAAAAAATGTGAAGGAAACTTGTTTGTGTGTTGATAGAAGATCCACCACTCTTAAATTGGGGGCTTACCGGAAAGATTGGACACAGATGGGTGTACACCCACTGGGTCAATCTAGCTTGTAACTGTGGGGATCCACGATGGTATCTGTACCGCAAAAGCGTTAATCCAGGTGACCCAGGTGCTTGCAAGTATTATGTAATATAGGGGATAGATCCACTCAGGCATCCAAAGTGTATATAGGAGAAATATAAAAATACATAGCGTGATACTGTATAGACGATTAAAATTCGTTTTATTGAAGGTAAAAACACTCACATTTGAGATGAAAAAACAGCGCTTGTAAATATAGATCTTTGGCAATGTTGGTGGTGTCAGCAGTAGTCCTGACGCGTTTTGTCCTAGGGGACATCATCTGGGGTGCTGCACCACCCCAAACATTGCCATTATATATACTGAGGGGCCCCCATGCTGAACCGTGGCTCCAATCGATTCCGTCGCTCAATCAGGGCGACTTCCGGGTATCCACAAGATGGCGCCGGCCGCGTGCGTCCCAAGCCTCACTCTCATAGAGGAGATGGAGCGCACGGGTCACAACGTCCACAACGTGACCTCCGAATACCAACATAGTAACGCCGGCCGCGTGCGCCCCAAGCCTCGCTTCCAAGCAAAGAGAATAAAGCGCACGGGTCACAGCGTCATGCGCTCCACACCTCGATAAGAGGTGTTAGCATGAACCGCATCCTCATACTGTGAACAGCGTGCAGGCAAGGAGGAGGCGTCATGATGCCGTACCTTAGCTGTGAGAATGGAAAAAATATATAGAGCATATATATAACCCAAGGGGGAGGGAGCTCTAAGGTGAATCTTTCAAGCCGAATATAAAGTGAAAAAAATTTTCACAAAAATTGATACAAAAAAATCAAAGGTTGACACAGAGGCAGTACATAGGACGCATCTCCTCCACCATCAAGCAGCTAAACAACTGCTCATTCTTATGGTGTAGGGAATCGCCGGGACCAGTAGCTTTAGCAATCCATCATAACTGATTAACATGGAGTGTTGACTTCCAAGACCAACTGCTGTCACGTTTTCACAACATTTTGTTGCTGTCCTTTTCTCTCTTCTCTTCCTCTTTTCTCTTCCTTCTTCCCTCACACTGCTCAACTTTACCAGAAAAAGTGGAAGTCAACACTCCATGTTAATCAGTTATGATGGATTGCTAAAGCTACTGGTCCCGCTTTGTACCCTTGGTTTTGGGAGACCATAATCCCTATGCTGGGCGAGACTGCCGTAATAGCAGTCATCGCCGTCCGGTAAGCAGATTCTACTTATACACTTCTTGGTGGATCATCTACTGGCACTTTTGTCACATCTTTCCTGGATGGGTGCTTTTCATTTATCTGTGGACTTATTATATCTTTTTTGGACTTTTTTTTTTTTTTTTTATATAACTTTTTTAATTCACATGCATTTGTGATTTAAGTTCTTTGTTTATCATCGACTGATTTGCTAATTTACATCCACTGATTGATGTTATGTCACTTGGTGCGACCTCACTTCTTTTTATGTCACATATGTATCTTTAGCGCTGCACTTTGCTGTTTACCATACTTTTAGGAGTCAGATACTGGACTTTTTTAGGTGCTGGCAGCTTTTTCTCTTATAATTGGTTTTTGTTTCTTTAGATCCGAGCGCAGCTTTGACTCTGTTTTGGTTTTTTTTTATATAAATGAATTATTATAACATTTCTCTAGAATATCAAAACTCATTATACACTCCTGGAGTAAAAAAAAACAAAAAAAAAACACCTGATATCGTGTTATTATTTATGGTTTGAACAAACTACACAGACACAGATTTAGCCATTCTATAATGCTGCACAGTGCTGGATGGTGGTCTCAGGTCTGAGAGATGGCCTGTATTCCACAGTGCCCTGGATGCCACTGCCAGTGGTCAGAGGAGGTGTCACGTACCTGGCGATAGAGTCTGGTATGCAGAGGGAGGCCACTCTTACACCTCTGACTCGAGGCCCCTGATAGAGAAAACAGGAGGCGCAGGAGTGCAGAGTCGCACGAGTGCCTGGTAAGGTTGCTGGTAGATGAGTTGGATCGGAACTGAAGCTGGAACTGGAACGGACCCAGGAACAGATGCCAGACTCCAAACTGAAGCTCAGGCAGGTGCAGGCAGATGAACTGGAAGTGTAGGCACGCAAGTCCAGAGCAGGTGGACACTGGAGCGGGGTCAGGTGCAGGCAAGGTTCGGAAACGGGCTGGCAGCGAGGTAGCAGAAGGAGCAGGCAGGAACGTAGTCAAAACAGGCCGAGGTCATATGCAGGCAGATAAGCAGGGATAGTCAGGAGCAAGCCGGGTAGGGTCAACTGGAGCAGGATACAGACAAACGACAATCAGGGGTCTCGGGTAATGCTGTAGACCGGACAGCATTGATCCAAGGAAGGAAGGCAGTTTAAATAGTCTGTAAAGCCACAAACGTCACTGGACGTGCGCACATGCCATGCCATGTTGGCATTCAGTGCGGCACTAGTGTGCAAGCGTGTGCATAGGTGCGTGCGTGTGCGCATAGGTGCGCGCATGCACGCAGGTGCGTGCAAATGTGCCCGCGCAGCTCTTCTCATTGGGACATGCAGAACAGGGGGACCGCCATCTTGATTGCTGGCATGCTCTTCCTGACAGGAGGCCTGTAATGTTGCACAGTGCTCTGGATGGACAGTAGGGTTGCCACCTTTTCTTCAAGTCAAACCCGAACACTTCAGCGTTGCACAGCAGTCCACAGAGTTCCCCCTTTACATCAGAGTCCACAGAGTTCCCCCTTTACATCAGAGTCCACAGAGTTCCCCCTTTACATCAGCGTCATCGTTTCCTCATCTATCGCACCCAGCAAACAAGTCACTGGATATAATGGAACAGTGGTTTCATAAACTGCAGATATAATATCGGTCACACCTTTCCAGTATATGAAGAGTTTTGGGCAACTCCACAACAGATGTATGAGGTCTCTGTCCGCTCCCACATTGGGGGGCTTCAAGGAGATTCCCGTGTTACTTTAGCTGACAATTGCGCAGTCGTGCGACGTTGTGCCCGAAAATAATGTATGTCCTTTTTGTTCCCACAAATAAAGCTTTCTTTTGGTGGTATTTGATAACCTCTCCGGTTTTATTATTTTTATTTATTATTTTATTTGCGCTATAAACAAAAAAGCCAACAATTTTGAATTAAAAAAAAAACAATATTTTTTACTTTCTGCTATAAAAACACCAGGGGCGTAACTAGAAATAGCAGGGCCCCATAGAAAAATGTTGTATGTGGCCCCCCTGCAAACAGCACCCCCCCCACAGCTGCCCTAGTGTCAATGCAGCGTGACCTGTGCCACATACAGCGTGACCTGTGCCCAATGCAGCGTGACCTGTGCCCAATGCAGCGTGACCTGTGCCCAATACAGCGTGACCTGTGCCCCATACAGCGTGACCTGTGCCCAATACAGCGTGACCTGTGCCCCATACAGCGTGACCTGTGCCCCATACAGCGTGACCTGTGCCCAATTCAGCGTGACCTGTGCCCAATACAGCGTGACCTGTGCCCAATACAGCGTGACCTGTGCCCCATACAGCATGACCTGTGCCCAATACAGCCTGGTCTGCCTGTGCCCCATACAGCCCCACCTATGCAAAGGAAGAGGCAAGCCACCCGGATCAGCAGAAAGCGGGATTGCCCGCTGTAATAGCTTTCATTTGAATTTCCTGTCTTCCCGGGGCTCATCGTCACATAGCCCCACCTCTTGGCCTGACGCCTTTGATGACATCACATGTCCCGCATTGGATCGGCGTTCTGTCTATCAAAGGCACCGGGCCAAAAGGTGGAGCTATGTGACGTGAGCCCCGGGAACACTGGAAGTTCTAATGAAAGCTCTTACATCGGGCAATTCAGCTCTCTGCTGATACGGACAGCTCGCCTCTTCCTTTCCTCTCTCTTCCCCGGCTGGGAGACTGTGCCGGCGGTGCTCTTATCCTCACTGGGCCCCACTCGGCTGCGGGCCCCATAGCGCCCGCATGGGTCGCTATGGTGATAGTTACGCCCCTGAAAAACACATCCAATAAAAATGTAAAAAAAAAAAAAAAATCAAATGTATTCATAAATTTAGGCCAATATGTTATCTGCTGCATGATTTTGGTAAAAAAAAAATCCCAATAGGCGTATATTGATTGGTTTGTGCAAAAGTTATAGCGTCTACAAAAGATGGGCTATATTTATGGAATTGTTATTCATTTATTTTTTTGCTACTAGTAATGGTTGGCGATCAGCAACTTATAGCGGGACTGTGATATTGCAGCGGACTAATTGGACACTAATGCTGGCTGTACACTATGCGAAAAAAATCGGCCGTAAGTCGGTCATTTAGACAGTTTGTTCGTTTTTCGGCCAGTTAATGGGCACAAAATTGAAAATCGTTGGGATGTTTTTTAGTCGAAAAAAAGGAGGACAAGTTTGGAAATTTTCTGCCGAACGAACGATAAGTTGAAAGGTTAATGTGCTTCCCATCCTTTTGGTATATGAAAAAAAAAAAAGACGACCAAAAAATGTATTCATTTATGTCCATTGAACGATTTATCGGTCATTACATAATGGCACTATCGTTTGCTCTCACGGCCGAATGTTCGTTTTTCAAAAATGGTTTCAGACGATTTTTCGTATAGTGTATGGCCAGCATAACTCACACTTTTTTGGGGACCAGTGACACTAATACAGTGATCAGTGCTAATAAATATGCACTGTCACTGTACTAATGACACTGGCTAGGAAGGGGTTAAACATCATGGGCAATCAATTGGTTAACTGTGTGCCTAGGTGGTGTTTCAGTGTAGTGGGGGAGGGTCTTTTACTAGTGGAAGGCATGGATCCTGCTTTACAGGAACACAGGATCCATGCCTTCTGTACTGACAGAATGGCAATCTTGCTTGTTTACTGTATATGTATTTGCTGTACAGTATACTTCTATACATCATTTCTGGGTTGTTAGTCCCCTTTTATTAACCACTTACGGACCGCCCGCCGCCATTATACAGCGGCTCTTTGAAGAAATAATATTATTATGGCAGCAGCTAGCTGCCATAACCCCGGTATCCACTTCTTCGGCGGGCAGTCCATTTTCAGATAAAAGTGGTCTCAGCGGTGGATTCGCCGCAAGATCACTTTTATCGGTGGCGGGAGGGGGCTCCCGTCATGCTCCGGTGCCCTCCGCCGCTTACCGGAGCTGCCGGCAGCAGTGGAGACTATCGGATCCTTTCCCCTGCTTGGCATGGAGCTGAGTGAGGGGAAGATGGCCCCCACCTGGCTCCATACCATTGCAGGGCGGAAGCGACGTCAAAACATCACTTCCACCCATAGCTCTTTTTTAAAATTTTTTTATTTATTGCATTTTTGTGTAAATATGAGATGTGAGGTCTTTTTGACCCCCCAGATCTCACATTTAAGAGGTCCTGTCATGCTTTTTTTTCTATTACAAGGGATGTTTACATTCCTTGTAATAGGAATAAAAGTGACACTTTTTTTTTTTTTTTAAAGAACAGTGTAAAATTCAAAATTAAAAAGTTAAATAAATAGGAAAAAAAAAGAAAAAATGTTTAACACGCCCCGTCCCCCCAAGCTCGCGTGCAGAAACAAACGCATACGTGAGTAGCGCCCGCATATGAAAACGATGTTCAAACCACACATGTGAGGTATCACCACAATCGTTATAATGAGAGCAATAGTTCTAGCCCTAGAAATCCTCTGTAACTTAAAACATGCAACCTGTAGACCTTTTTTTAACGTCGCCTATGGAGATTTTTAAGGATAAAAGTTTGTCGCCATTCCACGAGCGGGCGCAATTTTGAATGGTGACATGTTGGGTATCAATTTACTCGGCATAACATCATCTTTCACAATATGAAAAAAAAATGGGATAACTTTACTGTTGTCTTATTTTTTAATTCAAAAAAGTGTATTTTTTCCAAAAAAAGTGCGCTTGTAAGAACGTTGCGCAAATATGGTGTGACAGAAAGTATTGCAACGACTGCCATTTTATTCTCTAGGGTGTTAGAAAAAAATATATGTAATGTTTGGGGGTTCTAAGTAATTTTCTAGCAAAAAAAATTATTTTAACTTGTAAACAACAAGTTTGAAATATAGGCCCGTTCCTTAAGTGATTAAGTTGTTTTTTTTTTATTAATATATTTCAGCCCATTACATACCTTGTTATGGGTTCATTTCCTTTTTTCAACCCCCTTTTTAAAATTATTTTATTATTCATATATTTACTATTACTGAACCCGTTGGTCACTGATTGGGATCCACAGGAAAATGGCCACTGAAAAGCCAGATCTTAGCGCTCCAACAAAATGGCTGCATGTCAAATATCACATCCTATATGGCTGCTGCTTAGTACCCATATAGCGGCTTCAACAAAATTGGGACTGACGCAGTTTATCTTCTAGCCTCTAGGATATAAATAGCCTGCACTGACTGACAATCCTGTCCCCTGAAGAAGTCACGTGGGCATTACGTAACGCGTAGGGCATCTTGGAGGCAGTCGAAGACCATGCGTGACGCAAGAGCTTGCTCTTCCTGCTTCCCCAGAAATATTTGTGGCATTTTTATAGATGTACCCTGTAAGCGCAAATTTTAATAAATAAATGGTTGCATTTTAAAATAGTACACCATGGGAGATATTCTATATGTTTATTCCTGACATGCTGGTGAGCGCATGAGGCATTCAAAGCCTTAAAGGGACCAGCACCCCATTAAATTAGAGGTATCTGTAATAACACCTGGAGGGTCCTGAGTGGAATAGAGACCTGGATATCACCTTAAAACTACTAGTTGGTGTATATATTTATATATGAAGGTGAGAGTTCTGATAGCACTGAGGTGACACGTGTGGATTTGTTTATGGCCACTGGCTAGTTGGAGACCCGGATTACCTGGCTGTCAATGGTGGCATTTTTTTTGAAAATCGAAAGTATTCAAAAATGCAGATCTTGGTGTTTTGAATGCTTTCAAGTGCGAAGGAGGGGTTTGGGGTCATATAGATCCCAGATCCCTCCATAAAGGGTACATGTCGCTGCCTACTGCTGTCAGAAGGGATGTTTACCTTCCTTCTGACAGCAATAAAAGTGTTAAAAAAAGCAACAGTGTAAGAATAAATAAATAAATACAATAAAAAAAATATGTAGGTGCCCTGTTCCCCCTTGCTAGCGCGCAAAGGTGAACGCATGTGTCGGTCCTGTGCACATGCAAACAGCGATCATCCCACACGTGTGAGATATCGCCAAAAATGTCGGATCATGGGTGGTAATTCTAGCACTAAACCTCCTCTGTAAATATAAAGTGGTAACCTGTAAAGGCTTTTAAAGCGTCGCCTATGGATACTAAAGTTTACGTTATTTGTCGCCGTTGCACGGGCATGTGCAGGTTTAAAGCGTGACATGTTTGGTATCTATTTAATCAGTGTGACTTCATCTTTTATATTTTACAAAAAGTTTGGGTTATGTTTTTTTTGTTTTTATTTTGCATTCAAATTTTAAAAAAGTGTATTTTTTTCTCAAAAATTGTGAAAAACAGCTGCGCAAATACTGTGTGGCATAAAAAATTGCAAAACCCACCAATTCATTCTCTAGGGCTTCTGCTTTAAATATATATATAATGTTTGGGGATTCTAAGTAATTTTGTGGTAGGCCACATCCATCCTAAGGACTTTGTGTAGGACATGTGATCTATGGGAAGCTTTAAGCACATACAAGATACAAATGTTACAATTGTGTCTGTTAGAGAATAATACTGATACAAGTTGAAACAATTATCTCTGTGAGTGGCATCCAGTGTATAAGGTGGATAGATATGCAAAGACTGTGCAAGATAAAAAATGATCGTATTCAAACAGTCAATAAAAGCAACATTTCCACCATGCAAACCAAAAACCAGTTGATGATCATTTTTTGGTTTTAATTTACCCCAGATTTTAATAAAAAGTGGGAGATTTATGCAAAATGTTGCCATTGCCATCAAAGAAGTGCATTGGAGTCAGTGGGGAAGGAAAAATGATTGTGTTTTTTTATTGTTTTTTTTTAAGTGTTTAATAGGCTTAAAAATGACTCCTGAGGATTACAGAAGCTTCTTTCATCTGTCCTGGACCTGTCCTTGTGTCAACAAATCACCCTTCAATAGCCTAATATATATATTAAAAAAAACAGACAGCAAAGAAGTAAAATAATAATAAAAAAATTATTAAATACATGGAAATAGGAGAAAAAAACCCACAAATACTAAAAGCACTTCATGATAAAATAAACCACCCCAAATACACCTTTGAAAACAAAAAACACACACACACCATCTACTGTAAACATAAAAAATCAGCAAAAAACATTTTAAAGATCATTTCACAAATTATGAGTTTCTGCAAAAATGGTCATTTTTGCTGCAAAATCAGTTTTGCTGAAGTCACTTCACTCATCTCTAATCATGGCAAATAAAACTGTCATGTGTAATCTAGTTGTATATTTAGTTTGCTCAGAGTTTGGTTTTAAATTCCAAAATACATATTTTACATTGTGATCATTTTTGTATCTTGTATTTCAGGATCTTCATATCTCCTGGCAATGCAAATCTCTGCCAAGATGACAGCATGGTGTAGCCCAAAATTAACCTGACATAAAGTAATCATCTGAAAGCCATATACCCATCTGAAGAGACCCATGTGATGCCTGGACATCTGACAGATTGACACCTTTTGAACTGCTGACCACACAAAACACTCCGATTACGAATATTGATGACCTATTATCAGGTTAATAATTAATTGTATACCCCTTTTATAAAGCAATGGTAGACTCTTCTACCACATCCAGTAGCTCCCATGAACTAAATTAAAGACCTATGGCGGTTGAGTCACAGGAAAATTAACTATTTTTGCGGTTGGACATTTTGACACTTGGGACTTCTGAATTTACTGGATAATCTAATCTGCACTTTGTTTTGCATCCTGCAGTAACAGTGAGTAATGTATACCTTTTTATTTTACGTTTTTATGACTCACAATATGGTTAAAGGTTGATGGTCACCTGACCATTACATATAAATATGAGTTGAATAAACATGTCATTGCAAGACCATGAGTCACCCTATCTTGACTTTAACATCCTCCACTCTTCTGTGAAGGTCAGGTACTGATGGTGGATGGGAAGACCTGGCTCACAACTGATGATACAATTCATCCCAAAGGTGCTCAGTAGGGCTGAGGTCAGGGTTCTGTGCAGGACACCTGAGTTCCTTCGCATGAAACTTGTCAAACCATGTCTTTATGGAATTGGATATGTACACCGGGACCCAGTCATGTTGGAATAAAAAAGGGTCTTCACCAAATTTACCATGAGGTTTAAAGAGCACAGTTGTCCAAATCATCCTTTTAAGCTGTAATATTACCAGTGCCCTTCACAGGAAACACCCAAACTCAAGTATTTAGAAGGAGATCTACATACAATTGGGCATATAGTTTGATGGTCAGGTGACCATATAGATAAGTGGGATGGTCAGGTGTTCATAAAGTATTGGTCATATAGATAAGTGTAATAGCCAGGTGTCTATATAGGTGGGTGTGATGGCCAGGTTTCCACATAATAGTGGTCATATAGGTAGGTGTTATGGTCTGATGACCATACAGGTAGGTGTTATGATCAAGTGTCTATATAGGTAGGTGTGATGGTCAGCTGTCCTTATCAGTAGGTGTGATGATCAGGTGTCCACATACTATTGGTCATATAGATAGGCATGATGGTCAGGTGTTGATACCGGTAGACAGGATGGTCAGATGTCCACAAATAGGTAGATGTGATGGTCAGGTTTGCACATACTATTGGTCATATAGATAGGTGTAATGATCAGGTGTATACGTGGGTAGATGTGATGGTCAAGAGTCTATTTTGATAGGTGATCAAATAGATAGGTGTGATGGTCAGGTGTCCATATAGGTAGGTGTGATGGTCAGGTGTCCACATACTATTGGTCATATAGGTAAGTGTGATGATCAGATGTCCACAAATAGGTAAGTGTGATTGTCAGGTTTGCACATACTATTGCTCACACAGATAGGTGTTATGGTCAGGTGACCATACATGTAGGTGTAGTAATCAGCTGTCCTAATAAGTAGGTGTGATGGTCAGGTGTTCACATACTATTGGTCATATATATAGATGTGATGGTCAGGTGACCATACAGGTAGGTGTAATGATCAGGTGTCCATATAGGTAGGTGTGATGGTCAGGTTTGCACATACTATTTGTCATAAAGGTACGCTTTATAGTCAGGGGACCATACAGGTAGGTGTAATGATCAGGTGTCAATAGAGATAGGTGTGATGGTCAGTTGTCCACATATTATTGGTCATATAGATAGGTGTGATGGTTAGGTGTCCACATACTTTTGGCCATATGGGTAGTTGTTATAGTCAGGTGACTATATAGGTAGGTGTAAAATTGATCAGGTGTTCATATAGATAGGTGTGATTGCCAGGTGTCCACATACTATTGGTCATATAGATAGATGTGATAGGTATCCATATAGGTAGGTGTGATGGTCAGGTGTCCACATACTATTGGTCATATAGATAGATGTGATAGGTATCCATATAGGTAGGTGTTATTGTCAGGTGACCATAATGGTAGGTGTAATGATCAGGTGTCCATGTAGGTAGGTGTGATGGTCAGGTGTCCACATACTATTGGTCATATAGGGTAGGTATGATGGTCAGGTATCCACATACTATTGGTCACCAGGTGTCCATATAGATAGATGTGATGATTAGGTGTCCACATACTATTGGTTACACAGGTAGGTGTGATCATCAGGTGTCCATATAGGTAGGTGTGATAGTCAGGTGTGCACACATTTCTGAACATATAATGTACTTTCTATACTGTGTTTTACATTGTATGCTGTTGTTATGCTTTATAGCTTAGCTCTGTGTCTGGCAGTCCATATACAGGAAAGATGTGTACTGTGCTGTCTATAAACTGTAACAGACAATAACAAGGTTTTGAATATTTCTAAGTGGTTAGTAAATATTGGATTGCAATCTTTGGAAGGACGACATTTACATTACTTGAGATACACAGAATACAAACAATGCAGTTAGATCCAATAATATAATTTCAATTGAAATGTTTGCAAAACAGTGTCCAACGTGCAAAGGTGTAGAATATGATATATTAGGCTCTGTACATTGCAAGCTCTCTATGATCCAGAAATATTCAAAGCTCGACCCCAAATGTAGGTCAAGTAGGAAAGGTATAGAATCTCTGTCACCTTTTTATTGGGTCCCTAATTGTAGGATTATTCACAAGTGTCAAACAGAGTTGGAAGCGCTGAGAAATCTACCTGTGTTCTCTAGATTTGGCCAACAGAACAGGAAGTCAGGTTAAATCCCCTCTACACAAACACACTGGCACTGACTGCAATAACAATGATTTTCTATAGGAGAGTAGAGGAAGAATAGAAACCCTGTTCTTTCTCCTTCTTTCTTTTCTTGCTTATTCTTTTCTGGGTCAGTATTGCAGATTTTCTCCTACTTCTTCTCCCACACTTGATACACCTTTCAGGCAGTTCCACCCAGATCCCAGAGGAATAAACATGTTATACTTACCTCCTCTGTGTAATCGTTTTGCACAGAGCAGCACTGAGCCTCTTCTCGGGTGTCTCTTTGCTGCTCCTGGCCCCTCCCTCCTGGTGAGTGCCCCCACAGCAAGCAGCTTGCTATGGGGGCACCAGAGCCGAGGCACAGCTCCCTGTGTCCATACAGACATAGAGCTGTGGCTTGGCCCCGCCCCCTCTCTCCTGATTGGCTGACTGACTTTGACAACAGCGGGAGCCAATGGCGCCGCTGCTGTGTCTCAGCCAATCAGGAGGGAGACTCTCAGACAGCCGAGACACTTGTTGACATCGCTGGACAGAGAGGGGTCAAACTGACCGCTCTCTGACCAGTCCCTACTCTTCCCAGCAAGTTTACCAGCATCATACTTGCTTAAAAGCATATTCTTCATGGACATATAGGAGCTGATTTACTACAGGGAAATTGACTGTGCACTTTGCAAAGTGAATTTGCTGCAGAGCTCAGTAAATAAGCAAAAGCTCTGCTGACTTCCATCATTCAATTATGTATTATTATTATTATAATACAGGATTTATATAGCGCCAACAGTTTACACAGCGCTTTACAATATAAATGGGAGACAATACAGTTATAATACAATAAAATACAAGAGGATTAAGAGGGCCCTGCTCAGAAGAGTTTACAATCTAATAGGGTGGGGCAGGTGGTACAAAAGGTTGTAACTGTGGGGGATGAGCTGATGGAAGTGGTAGGAGATTAGTTAGAGACGTGATAGGGTTTCCTGAAGAGATGAGTTTTCAGGGATCGCCTGAAGGTAGCAAGAGTAGGGGATAGTCGGACAGGTGGAGGTAGCGAGTTCCAGAGGATGGGAGAGGCTCTGTAGAAATACTGGAGATGAGCCTGAGAGGAGGAGACGAGAGAGCTTGAGAGTAGGAGGTCTTGAGAAGAGCGGAGAGGACGATTTGGGTGATATTTGGAGACAAGATTGGTGATGTAGCTCGGGGCAGAGTTGTGAATGGCTTTGTATGTTGTGGTTAGTAGCAAGCAAGCAAAAATGCAGTTTCTGTATTTTTTTTTCCTTGCACATGATTGGGTATTCTCTGTAAAGTGCAGCTTTACCTCATTTACTAAGCTCTTTAGCAACTGAACTTTGAAAAGTGCACATTCTTTTTGCCTTTCCTAAATCAACGTATTAATGCCAATATGGAGCAAAGGTACAGATGAAGGTGAGCTAGAGACCAAAATCCAGCGATGCAAATCCACAATGGGAAAATGCACAAGGTTAAGGTTTTAGAGGGTATACAGCACCAACAGGTAAAGATAGTAATCTACAATGTTGGCCCGATACCGAGCATTTGCCCGACGTCTGATGTTACGAAACGCACGTAGGAGGCGGATGTGCTGACGTCATCGCACTTCTCAGTGGACGGGTTGTTCGCTTGCTGGCCGGCTGTTTTACATGAATATTTTTATCTTCTGAATTGCGGCTGACGCTCGAGTATCTTAGGGCAACTTGGCGTGTCTATGAGCTCTTCCCCTTACCAGTGGTGGGATATTATCCTCCGTGTGCTTGTCATCTTTAGTGAGGATAAAGGCCTTGGCTGAGTATTAGCCGCAGGCTCTCTATAAGCTTGCCTCTGGTAAGCGCATTATCTATGTGGTGGTGGTGCACTGTTGTCGAGAGGTGTTTTGGTCAAGCACTCATCTATGTATGTGCCATCTTTGCACTGTGATTTTTATTTTTCATTTTTCATGCTAGTCACAATTAATTATTGTTTTGGACTTATTCAATTTTATTTCATTTTTCCATATTATCAATTTTTTATGTGTATCAGCGCTGCTACAGTGTTTTATTAAATAATTATAGGCTTACCTGTTTGTAAAAGTGGTAAAACAGAGTTTAATAATTAAGCTAAAATAGATTTTTAATGCCATTATGCTGTAACCCCTTTGTATTTTATGTGGGTGTTTGTTTGGGAACACACCGAGTTGCATGCACACATGGCTATTTTTGCTTACTGCTGCTGTCCACAATGCTAGACTTTGGGGCTTATTTACTAAAGGCAAACAGACTGTGCACTTTGCAAGTACAGTTGCTCTCTTATTCCCCCCTAGAGCTTAGTGATTGTGCTGAGGCTTTGCTGATTTCCATCCACTAATAAAGTGCATGTTAAAATGCTGTTTTTTTTCATATTTCCCTTGCACCTGATTGGGTATTCTTTACAAAGTGAAGCTTCGCCTCATTCATTAAAGGGGTTGTAAACCCTCAAGGTTTTTCACCCTAATGCATTCTATGCATTAAAGTGAATAACCTTCTGTCACTCAGCAGTCCCCCCGAGCCCCGGTTATACTTACTTGAGCCCTGCGTTTCCCACGACGGGATCGAGCACATCAGCTCCAACCAGTGTCTCGTCTCCTGATTGGATGGATTGATAGCAGCATTGGCTCCCGCTGCTTTCAATCAAATCCAATGACGCGGGCGCCGGGGGGTGGGGGGTTGGGGGCGCCGCCGAGTCCTGCTTTCTGTGTTAATAGACGCAGAAGCAGGACACAGGAGCGCACCTGCACAGGTGTCCCCAAGAAGAGCACTTCTCCAACGGGGAACTCAAGAAGAGGAGAAGCCAGGAGCGTCATTTTTTTTTTTAAAACCCTGAACCTTTACAACTCTTTAAGCTCTGCGAAAAATGAGTGAAAAATGAGTACAGGTGTGAGGGGGCTGACGGCATACAGGTGTGAGGGGACTGAGAGCGTACAGGTGTGAGGGGACTGAGAGCGTACAGGTGTGATGGGGCTGAGAGCATACAGGTGTGATGGGGCTGAGAGCGTACAGGTGTGAGGGGGCTGAGAGCATACAGGTGTGATGGGACTGAGAGCATACAGGTGTGATGGGACTGAGAGCATACAGGTGTGATGGGGCTGAGAGCGTACAGGTGTGAGGGGGCTGACGGCATACAGGTGTGAGGGGACTGAGAGCGTACAGGTGTGAGGGGGCTGAGAGCGTACAGGTGTGATGGGGCTGACGGCATACAGGTGTGAGGGGACTGAGAGCGTACAGGTGTGATGGGGCTGAGAGCGTACAGGTGTGATGGGACTGAGAGCGTACAGGTGTGAGGGGGCTGAGAGCATACAGGTGTGAGGGGGCTGAGAGCATACAGGTGTGATGGGACTGAGAGCGTACAGGTGTGAGGGGGCTGAGAGCATACAGGTGTGATAGGACTGAGAGCATACAGGTGTGATGGGACTGAGAGCGTACAGGTGTGAGGGGGCTGAGAGTGTACAGGTGTGAGGGGGCTGAGAGCATACAGGTGTGATGGGACTGAGAGCGTACAGGTGTGAGGGGGCTGAGAGCATACAGGTGTGATGGGACTGAGAGCATACAGGTGTGATGGGACTGAGAGCATACAGGTGTGATGGGACTGAGAGCGTACAGGTGTGAGGGGGCTGAGAGTGTACAGCTGTGAGGGGGCTGAGAGCATACAGGTGTGATGGGACTGAGAGCATACAGGTGTGAGGGGGCTGAGAGCGTACAGGTGTGAGGGGGCTGAGAGCATACAGGTGTGATGGGACTGAGAGCGTACAGGTGTGAGGGGGCTGAGAGTGTACAGGTGTGAGGGGGCTGAGAGCATACAGGTGTGATGGGACTGAGAGCATACAGGTGTGAGGGGGCTGAGAGCATACAGGTGTGATGGGACTGAGAGCATACAGGTGTGATGGGACTGAGAGCGTACAGGTGTGAGGGGGCTGAGAGTGTACAGGTGTGAGGGGGCTGAGAGCATACAGGTGTGATGGGACTGAGAGCGTACAGGTGTGAGGGGGCTGAGAGCATACAGGTGTGATGGGACTGAGAGCATACAGGTGTGATGGGACTGAGAGCGTACAGGTGTGAGGGGGCTGAGAGTGTACAGGTGTGAGGGGGCTGAGAGCATACAGGTGTGATGGGACTGAGAGCATACAGGTGTGAGGGGGCTGAGAGCGTACAGGTGTGAGGGGGCTGAGAGCATACAGGTGTGATGGGACTGAGAGCGTACAGGTGTGAGGGGGCTGAGAGCGTACAGGTGTGAGGGGGCTGAGAGCATACAGGTGTGATGGGGCTGAGAGCATACAGGTGTGAGGGGGCTGAGAGCATACAGGTGTAATGGGGCTGAGAGCATACAGATGTGAGGGGGCTGAGAGCGTACAGGTGTGAGGGGCTGAGAGCATACAGGTGTGAGGGGGCTGAGAGCGTACAGGTGTGAGGGGGCTGAGAGCGTACAGGTGTGATGGGGCTGAGAGCATACAGGTGTGAGGGGGCTGAGAGCATACAGGTGTAATGGGGCTGAGAGCATACAGATGTGAGGGGGCTGAGAGCGTACAGGTGTGAGGGGGCTGAGAGCGTACAGGTGTGAGGGGCTGAGAGCATACAGGTGTGAGGGGGCTGAGAGCGTACAGGTGTGAGGGGGCTGAGAGCATACAGGTGTGATGGGGCTGAGAGCGTACAGGTGTGATGGGGCTGAGAGCGTACAGGTGTGAGGGGGCTGAGAGCATACAGGTGTAATGGGGCTGAGAGCATACAGATGTGAGGGGGCTGAGAGCGTACAGGTGTGAGGGGGCTGAGAGCGTACAGGTGTGAGGGGGCTGAGAGCATACAGGTGTGAGGGGGCTGAGAGTGTACAGGTGTGAGGGGGCTGAGAGCGTACAGGTGTGAGGGGGCTGAGAGCATACAGGTGTGAGGGGGCTGAGAGCGTACAGGTGTGAGGGGGCTGAGAGCATACAGGTGTGATGGGACTGAGAGCGTACAGGTGTGAGGGGGCTGAGAGCGTTCAGGTGTGAGGGGGCTGAGAGCATACAGGTGTGAGGGGGCTGAGAGTGTACAGGTGTGAGGGGGCTGAGAGTGTACAGGTGTGAGGGGGCTGAGAGCATACAGGTGTGAGGGGGCTGAGAGCATACAGGTGTGAGGGGGCTGAGAGTGTACAGGTGTGAGGGGGCTGAGAGTGTACAGGTGTGAGGGGGCTGAGAGCGTACAGGTGTGAGAGGGCTGAGAGCGTACAGGTGTGAGGTGGCAAAGAGCATACAGGTGTGAGGGGGCTCAGAGCGTACAGGTGTGAGGGGGGCTAAGGCACTGAGGAACTTGGTGGGATGACTAGTGGGCAGATTCAGTGGGACGGCCAGTGGGCGGGACCCTAGGGAATGTTGGTGCTCAGGCTCGGGGGGCCCAGGCCTAAAAATGTGTAAGGGGCCCCACAATTTCTGATGGCTACCCTGTGTGTGTATATATATATATATATATATATATATATGTGTGTGTGTGTGTGTGTATTAATTTTAGTATTAGTTAGTGCAGATATATATATATATATATATATATATATATATATATATATATATATATATATATATATATATATATATATATAATATATTTAAAAATGAGGCAACAACAAATATATGAACAATTGTACCCCATACATTAATAAAGATGTGCATCGGGTGTGATTTAATAAAGACCACACAACCTGGTTCCCTCTATACGGCCAATCCTTTTCCTGGTTTGCAGTACACATCATTTCATCCTATTTACTAAGTGAACTGACTTCTCACATAGAGAACGTGTTTACCCCAACCAGCCCAGTGACGTCTCCAGCTTTCATATTGGGGGGGGTACATGGGGGACAAGGACAAAAGTAGGGGGGCCAACCTTAAAATATCAGGCTGGTTACCAGCCTGATCCGCATGGAGTGTGCACCGTCCTAATCATAGGCGTGCCCACGGGGTGTGCAGGGTGTGCCCTGTGTCCCTGTGCTGAGCTCTCATTGGTCCAGGCAAAGGTGCCCGTAAAAATGGCCGTGACATGGTCGGCTATGAACTGCGCATGCACAGTTCCGGCGAGCTGCCCGACTCCCAAGCTGATCCTAATCCGATCCTGTATTCGGCCAGCGCCGGTGTTCTGACATAAACTGTCCTCCTATCGGATAGTGTCCGCCCCGTACTGCGCAGGCGCAGCGCTTGCGCAGTACGGAGGGGAAGGAGATGCCGAAAGTGTCCGAAGTTGATCAGCTGACCATCAGCTGTAGACGGCGCTTGGGCACTTCTTAGCGATGGCTTTGTAAGAGGGCCCCTCGCGGGCTCGCTTCGCTCGCCACGCTTCGGGCACAGCCTCGCTGCGCTCGGCAACTATTTATTCTAACTCTATGTCCACTTGGATAGTAGGGAATGAACCTGGACATAGGGTGAGAATAAAAGCGCAGGCGCCGTATACAGCTGATGATCAGCTGTTGAACTTCGGAGACTTTCGGTGTCTTGTTTGTCCTCCGTACTGCGCCTGCGCAGTACAGGGCGGACACTATATGATAGGGGACTGTATTCGACAAGACACCGGCGGGCGGGACCTCCTGGGGGGGCGGATTTGACAGAGGCTGTGCAGTGTGCTACTGGCGGCGATGCGAGTGATGTCACGATGCATCCCGCCCGGCGCACCAGCCTTTAAAAATAGCCACCATGAGGCAGGAGCTGAGCAGGCGGAATGGAGGAGCCATGCCTGTCAGACAACCCAGTGATCGCACAGCCCAGCACAGCAGCTGCCCAGGCAGCACAAGCGGACCAGCTCAGGGCAAGCCTGAATTCTCAGACTTCCTTGGTAAGGTAATAAAGGCAGAAGTTTATTGTGGCAGGAGCTGGTGGTTGCAGAAGGTGGCGGCAGGAGGTGACGGTGTTTGGGGCAGGAGCTAGTGGTGGTGTTTTGGCCGGGAGGTGTCTGGGGAAGGAGGTGGTGGTGACAAGAGGTGATAGTGGTGGAGGTGGTGGCAGAAGGAGGTGGTTGATGGGGCAGGAGGTGATGGTGGCAAGAGCTGACAGGAGCTGATTGTGGCAGGAGGTAGTGGGTGCAGGAGGTGGTGGTGGCAGAAGATGGTGGTGTTTGGGGCAGGGGGTGGTGGTGGCAGGAGGTGGTGGGGCAGGAGGTAGTGGTGGCAAGAGCTGACAGGAGCTGATTGTGGCAGGAGGTGTTTGGGGCAGGAGGTGATTGTGGCAGGAGATGATGGTGGCTGGTGGTGGTGGTGTTTTGGGCAGGAGGTATTTGGGGCAGGAGGTGGTGGGGCAGGAGGTGATGGTGTTTGGGGCAGAAGCTGGTGGTGGCAGGTGGTGGTGGTGGTGTTTGGGCCAGGAGGTGTTTGGGGAAGGAGGTGGTGGTGACAGGGGGTGATGGTGGTGGAGGTGGTCGCAGAAGGAGCTGGTGGTGGCAGAAGGAGGTGGTGGTGGGGCAGGAGGTGATGGTGGCAAAAGCTGACAGGAGCTGATTGTGGCAGGAGGTGGTATTTGGGGCAGGAGCTGGTGATGGCAGGAGCTGGTGGTAGCAGGAGGTGACTGTGGCAGAAGGTGGTGGTGGTGGGTGCAAGAGGTGGTGGTGGTGTTTGGGGCAGGAGCTGGTGGTGGCAGGAGGTGATGGTGGCTGGTGGTGGTGGTGTTTTGGGCAGGAGGTATTTGGGGCAGGAGGTGGTGGGGCAGGAGGTGATGGTGTTTGGGGCAGAAGCTGGTGGTGGCAGGTGGTGGTGGTGGTGTTTGGGCCAGGAGGTGTTTGGGGAAGGAGGTGGTGGTGACAGGGGGTGATGGTGGTGGAGGTGGTCGCAGAAGGAGCTGGTGGTGGCAGAAGGAGGTGGTGGTGGGGCAGGAGGTGATGGTGGCAAAAGCTGACAGGAGCTGATTGTGGCAGGAGGTGGTATTTGGGGCAGGAGCTGGTGATGGCAGGAGCTGGTGGTAGCAGGAGGGGACTGTGGCAGAAGGTGGTGGTGGTGGGTGCAGGAGGTGGTGGTGTTTGGGACAGGAGCTGGTGGTGGCAGAAGGTGGTGGTGGTGTTTGGGGCAGGGGGTGGTGGGGCAGGAGGTAGTGGTGGCAAGAGCTGACAGGAGTTGATTGGGGCAGGAGCTGGTGGTTGCAGGAGGTGATTGTGGCAGAAGGTGGTGGTGGTGAGTGCAGGAGGTGGTGGTGTTTGGGACAGGAGCTGGTGGTGGCAGGAGGTGATGGTGGCTGGTCGTGGTGGGTGCAGAAGGTGGTGGTGGTGTTTGGGGCAGGAGGTATTTGGGGCAGGAGGTGGTGGGGCAGGAGGTGGTGATGTTTGGGGCAGAAGCTGGTGGTGGCGGTGGTGTTTGGGCCAGGAGGTGTTTGGGGAAGGAGGTGGTGGTGACAGGGGGTGAGGGTTGTGGAGGTGGTCGCAGAAGGAGCTGGTGGTGGGGGGGCAGGAGGTTATGGTGGCAAAAGCTGACAGGAGCTGATTGTGGCAGGAGGTGTTTGGGGCAGGAGGTGGTGGTGGCAAGAGCTGACAGGAGCTGATTGTGGCAGGAGGTGTTTGGGGCAGGAGGTGATTGTGGCAGAAGGTGGTGGTGGTGGGTGCAGGAGGTGGTGGTGGTGTTTGGGGCAGGAGCTGGTGGTGGCAGGAGGTGATGGTGGCTGGTGGTGGTGGGTGCAGGAGGTGGTGTTGGTGTTTGGGGCAGGAGGTATTTGGGGCAGGAGGTGGTGGGGCAGGAGGTGATGGTGTTTGGGGCAGAAGCTGGTGGTGGCAGGTGGTGGTGGTGGTGTTTGGGCCAGGAGGTGTTTGGGCAAGGAGGTGGTGGTGACGGGGTGATGGTGGTGGAGGTGGTCGCAGAAGGAGCTGGTGGTGGCAGAAGGAGGTGGTGGTGGGCAGGAGGTGATGGTGGCAAAAGCTGACAGGAGCTGATTGTGGCAGGAGGTGGTATTTGGGGCAGGAGCTGGTGATGGCAGGAGCTGGTGGTAGCAGGAGGTGATTGTGGCAGAAGGTGGTGGTGGTGGGTGCAGGAGGTGGTGGTGGTGTTTGGGGCAGGAGCTGGTGGTGGCAGAAGGTGGTGGTGGTGCTTGGGGCAGGGGGTGGTGGGGCAGGAGGTAGTGGTGGCAAGAGCTGACAGGAGTTGATTGGAGCAGGAGCTGGTGGTGGCAGGAGGTGATTGTGGCAGAAGGTGGTGGTGGTGGTGAGTGCAGGAGATGGTGGTGGTGTTTGGGGCAGGAGCTGGTGGTGGCAGGAGATGATGGTGGCTGGTGGTGGTGGGTGCAGGAGGTGGTGGTGGTGTTTGGGGTAGGAGGTATTTGGGGCAGGGGTGGTGGTGGCAAGAGCTGACAGGAGCTGATTGTGGCAGGAGGTGTTTGTGGCAGGAGGTGGCGATGGTGTTTGGGGCAGGAGGTGGTGGTGGGGCAGGAGGTAATGGTGGCAAGAGCTGAGAGGAGGTGATGGTGGAGGTGGTGGTGGCAGGAGCTGGTGGAGGTGGTGGTGGCAGGAGCTGGTGATGGCGGTGGGTGCAGGAGGTGATGGTGGCAAGAGCTGACAGGAGGTGATGGTGGTGGCAGGAGCTGGTGGAGGTGGTGGTGGCAGGAGCTGGTGGTGGCGGTGGGTGCAGGAGGTGATGGTGGCAAGAGCTGGCAGGAGGTAATGGGGGCAGGGGATGATGGGGGAAGGGGATGATGGGGGCAAGAGGTAGTGGTGGCAAGAGCTGGCAGGAGGTGATGGTGGTGGGGGCAGGAGCTGGGGGCAGGATGTGATGGGGAACAGAAACCAATGGACTATTATTATATCGAAAATAACAGAATGTGTAAGGTAAAGTAAATATGTACCTTAAATCGCATTGCTAGTGTACTTGTTTGTAGCCTAAATACTGAAATGTGCACTTAAAACTAATTTTGTAAAATGTCAGTAAAAATGTGCCTGGCCAGTAAATTTTGGGTGTTGTGCCAGTAAATTTCAATATTGGCAACACTGCTCAGTGAGGCGACCTGCGTGAGCACGGAGAGACAGCACTGAGCAGGGCAGGCACTGGCAGCCAGACACACAATGGAGCAAAAATAAAAAGGCAACTCGATATGAACCCTCCCTGGTTGACTTATCAGCAAAAAAAGTAAGTTTGAATATATATATATATATATATATATATAATATATATATCCACACACCTGTGTTTGAGTTTTGGGGTGCACACCCTAATCCAATAGACTGCTCACGCCTATGGTCCTAATACATACAAAGTCCTGCATACAATACTTCTTATAACACACATCTATATATAAATCAGATCGGAGAGTTACAGATATAAAGATACAATGTGTCGCACAGGGTCTTCTTACCGGCCAGGAGAAATCTCTAGGGCGGACGGTAGGGAGAGAGGTGAGCGGCTGTCAAGTCTTCAAGCAAAATGTGATAGAACCGATAGGACACCGGGACTGGAGCTGGGAGAGCGGACTGGGAGGGGGAGTGGGGACTGGGAGGGGAGAGGTGACTGGGAGGGGGAGAGGGGACTGGGAGGAGGGAGAGCGGACTGGGAGGAGGGAGAGCGGACTGGGAGGGGGAGTGGGGACTGGGAGGGGAGAGGTGACTGGGAGGGGGAGAGGGGACTGGGAGGGGGAGAGGGGACTGGGAGGAGGGAGAGCGGACTGGGAGGAGGGAGAGCGGACTGGGAGGGGGAGTGGGGACTGGGAGGGGAGAGGTGACTGGGAGGGGGAGAGAGGAGGAGGGAGGGGGAGAGGGGACTGGGAGGAGGGAGGCGGAGGCCACAGCTAGGCATTGCTAGGCATTGCCAGATGATTGCGACTCCGCACTGGCAAAAAATGAAAATCACTGTAGCACTATAGTCTATAACACTATGGGACATTTCGAGTTGACTTCATTGAAATACCACTATTGAAGTTAATCAAATTGAAATACCACAAGGACGCCCCTCCATCCGCAATGCTTTCAGTTTTTTGACTCATCGGACTATCGCTGATTTCCCTACTATGGATACCAGTACAAAATATTACAATAATATTGACCTAACTATAGACAAAGATCCTAAACATCCGGATCTATCAATGTATCAATGAATCCAAAGCAAATAATCGAACTTCTGCCATATTACATCAACTTACATACATATATATATATATAAATAAGTCACCAGTGAAGTGGCAGTGGAGGAGAACACCCAGTCCAGCTATTTGCTCTTTTCTTTCTCTTTTTTTTTTCACTTCATCTTTCTTTCTTTTTGTTGCTTGCAGAAGTCTTCTATACTATCCCTGTAATGCAGTTGATATACAGAATTCCTCTCCTTGTCATATGTGAATGTTTTACAGCCTCTGTACACACGATCAGAATATCTTACAAAAAAAAAAAAAAATCCCGCTTTTGAAGTGATCTACAATAATCTGATGGTTACTACATACATGGCTTTGTCCGAAATTATCCGGAGGGACAAACATGACATTTTTCTCATAGGATACCACATTGTACCATTTTAGATTTTGTTTAATCAGTATAGTTTTTGTCCGAAAATACAGTATAACACATGACATCACTTCTGAATTTGTATTCTGTCTGTTGTACAAGAATTTTCGTACTTTAGTAACCTATTCATTTTTGATATGGAGACCAATGGCCTGTACACACGCTTTCCGAAAATCGGACGAAAAATACCGCTTTTGACGCAATCGTACAATAAACGGATTGTTAGTACAGAGCTTTCCAGAGCCGATCACCACAATTCATCCGATATTGTTCGATCGGACAAGCATGAACATTTTCCTCATACAATACCAGATCGTGCGATTTTCATTTAGTCAGTCCACTTGTCACCCGAAAATACAACACAAATACATTACAACACAATGACATCACTTCCGATTTTTTTTTTCTGTCGTACGAGAATTTTCGTGACTTTAGTAAACTATTCAGTTTCTACTTGCGAAAAAAGTCGGATGATCTGTCATCCGATTTTCGGATAGTATGTAAGGGCCATAATGCTCCGTACACACGATGAGATTATCGGACAAATGATCATCCGTTTTTTGTTTTTTTTTGCATGCTAATCTCAGATCGAATCTGAAGTGTTTACTAAAGTCACAAAAATTTCTTGTGCGACAGAATAAAAATTCGGAACTGATGTCATGCATTGTAATGCATTTGTATTGCATTTTCGAATGACAGCTGTCCTGATTAAACTAAAATCAGACGATCTGGCATCATACGGAGAAAATTTGCGTGGATGTCCGATAGAATAATATCGGATGAACCACCATGATTGGCTCTTGAAAGCTCTGTACTAACGATCTGATTATCGTACGATCGGTTCGAAAGCAGTATTTTTCGTACGATTTTCTGATCGTGTGTACGGGGCTTAATACGTAAAAGGAAACAATCATTCGTCCGATAATCTTAGGTCACTACAGGTATTACTCATTTGGTGTCACATATTATATGGAATTATGTTTAATCCTATATCGTTTTCTATTGAAATAATTTATATATGAATAGTTATATATATATTTCTTATGAAAATTATACATTCCCCTTTTAACTGTTCCTACACTTTTATGACTTCTGGGTGTTTTTTTATGGATCTTCAAAATGCTTTGTATCCTTTTTTTTTTTCAATTATTACGAAAAACTCAATAAATATTATTAAAAAAGAAAATTGCTGTTTGGCAAAAACAAAACAGGTATTCGTGAGGCAGCAGGACCATCTCTTGATTGCTTCAAAGCCGCTGCTCACCCACCCTTTGAAAAGCAATCCACTGCAGAGCACTTTTCAGAGTGTACTGCAGTGTAAATTTAGCCTAAATGTAGTGATTTAAAAGTGTACAATGGTATTGCAGTAGCCTGATAAAATGCCGAAGACATGTGCAATTTGTCCTGTTCTGAATTCGTTTTTCGTCAAAATTTGGCATATTTGTTAATTCGGGAAAATCCAAATTAATGAAAGACCGTTTCACAAATTTTTACGAAAACAAATTTTTTAAAGAGTGAAAATCCAAAATTCAAAAAAAAAAAAAAAAAAATCCCAAAAAATGAAAATCTGAAATTCGAAAGAAGGAAAATACAAAATTTGAAAGAAGGAAAATACAAAAATCAGAAAATCAGAAAGAACGAAAATTCTAAAAATCAGAAAGAATGAAAATAAGAAAGAAAATCCGAAAATTCTAAAATCTGAAAGCATAAAAACATTTGGATAATTTCTATTATAATTAAAATATTAAGTTTATTAACCATTTATATAGTTTATTATTATTGTTATATAAATAATAATAGTAATAATAACAACTATAATAATAGTTATAAATGATTAAATTATAGGTATTGGAATTTCCTTTCAAATTTGGCTGTTAGTGAACGTAATGAATACAAATTTATCTGAAGCTACGGATTATCCAGCATTCATTATTTTGGATAATTTGTAACTTCGGATAAATCCATATTCGTTACATTCACTAACAGACAAATTTAAAAGGAAATTCCAATACCTATAATTTAATCGTTTATAACTATTATTATAGTTTTTATTATTGTTGTTGTTATTATTAATAATAAATAATAATAATAAAAAAAATATAATAATGGTTAATAAGTGTAATAATTAAATGATAATAGAAATTATCCAAATGTTTTTTAGTTCTTTCGGATGTTCAATTTTTCATTCTAATTTTCGGATTTTTGTTCTTTTGAATTCTTGTTCTTATTTTCAGATTTTCGTTCTTTTGATTTCTCAAATTTCAGATTTTCGTTCTTTCGAGTTATTACGGATTATCGAAATAACGAATACCACATCTAAATGAATGGAATGTAATGAATTTGAATTTATCTGAAGTTACAAATTTATTGTAAATAACGAATATTGATAATAATGAAGTATACGAAAAAACAAAAAAAATAAACAAAAAACTATGAAACAAAAACTAAAAAAAAAAAAAAAAAGAATTTTTTTCGGTAGCTGTCAGCCGTCTCAGTGGTGACTGCTGGAAGGGCTTCATTCTAAGATAAGTATTTCATAATGTGCTGGTATGCAATGCATACCAGCACATTATGTCGTTGTCTTGCAGGTTTTTTCTTTTTTTTTTTTCTTCTGCGGTTTACAACTGCTTTAGGCTGACTATACATTATATAATTTTTATTGTTCAATTTCTTTTCGATTTGCCTTCAACTACAGTATGTGATGCAAGGACCTGTCTGATGACATACAGTACAATTGAAAGTGTTTAGGTTTGACCTCCTAATAAATCTATTTAAATCTAAATCTTTTTTTGGTTTTGGGTTTCCAAGGTGGAAATAACGGAAAATTGTATACTCACCTTTCCGTAATTTTCCTTTCCTGACGCATCTTCATGGCAGCACACACTGGGTTGTGACTCCGCCCCCACAACCTGACAGGATTGGTCTATCTATAAAAGTTGAAGAGAGATGACCCCCACCATTCTCTGTATATATCATTTAAACAGGGTGGGAATCTGTGTGCTGCCATGAAGATGCGTCAGGAAAGGAAAATTACGGAAAGGTGAGTATACAATTTTCCGTTTTCCTGACACCTTCATGGCAGCACACACTGGGAAATAACTCGCCAGTCGGGAGGGTGCAAATTAAAGTTTATTATTCTAAAGAGCTGAGGAATTGGCTGTAATAATGGCTCTGCCAAAGTCCGCTGTAGTTAGTTGTGCAGAGTCAATTTTATAGTGAGAAGTAAACGTATGTCTTGACGACCAGGTAGCTGCCTTACAGATTGTCTCCGGTGAAACTCTGCAATATGCTGCCCATGAAGTTGCCACTGCCCTGGTTGAGTGTGCCTTGATGCCTTCTGGGATGGCTAGCTGCTGAGATGAATATGTCTTTTTAATGGTGTTGACTAGCCAGGATGCGATTGTTCGGGAAGTTGCTGGATGACCTTTCCTAGGACCGTGAGGAATTATGAGAAGAGTATCTGATTTTCTGAAAGAGGCTGTAGCTTCCAAATAGCTGGTAATGATAGTTTTAACGTCCAATGCATGAGGTTCACCTTGGTTATTAATAAAGGATGGAAGGTTGATATCTTGATTATAATGAAAAGAAGATGATACCTTGGGAGTAAAACGTTCCGAAGGCCTCAATACTACTCTATCGGGATAGAAGACTAGGTAAGGTTCTGTTATCAGTAATGCTTTAAGTTCTGAAACTCTTCTCGCAGATGTAATGGCGATAAGGAAGGTTACCTTCAGAGTCAGGTTCCAAAGTGAAATTGTCTCAGTCGGCCAAAAAGGAGGTTTGGATAATGCATCGAGTACTGTAGAGAGATTCCATGGTGGAAATGTGGGTTTTTTTGGAGGTCTGATTTTTAAGCAGGCTCTCATGAACTGAATCACTAGAGGATGTAGTGCCCATCTAATGCCTGTTTTAGCTGAAAGAGCCGAAATCTGGACTTTAAGGGTGCTAGAGCTTAAGCCTTTGGTAATACCTAACTGAAGAAATTCTAGAACTTGAGGAGGTTCTGGTGATACTGGGTTCCATTTTTTTTGTTGAGCCAGAGAACAAAACCTATTCCATACTTGTGAGTAGGTCCTGTTGGTGGTGCTTCTTCTAGCTTGAAGAAGAGTAGAAATGACCTCCTGTGAGCATCCCTGCTCTAACAGCTGAGTCCTTTCAATTTCCATGCTGTCAGGTGTAACTTCTCTGGAGCTGGATGTAGAAATTGACCCTGGGACAGAAGGTCCGATGTTACTGGGAGAGGAAGCGGTTGTTGTAGGCTGAGCTGTAGTAGGGTTGTGAACCACGGCCTCCTTGGCCAGAAAGGGATTATGGCTATTACAGTTGCCGATGATTTCCGAAGCCTGGATAGGAACCTCGCAATTAAGGGTACTGGGGGAAAAATGTAACCCAGCTTGAAATTCCACGGATGGGTTAGACAATCCATCCCTTCGGCTGATGGGAAGGCTGCTCTTGACAGGAATCTCCGACATTTGGCGTTCGCAGGTGTGGCTGCTAGGTCGATTTCTGGTGTTCCCCAAGTTGCTGCAAGAAGGGAAAAGGCCCGTTGGCTCAATGACCACTCGTTGTTGGAGAGAAGCTCCCTGCTCAAATAGTCGGCCAGCATGTTCTGGGCTGCTGGGACATATACCGCTTTCAGGTCTATTAGGTGTACTTGAGCCCACTCCATGATAGGGCGTACCTCCTGCATCAGAGTGCGACTCCTCGTACCCCCTTGCCTCTGGATATATGCTACAGCGACTCTGTTGTCCATCCGTATCACCACGTTCTTCCCTATCAGGTATGGAGTGAAGGCTAGAAGTGCCTGAAAGGCCGCTCTGAGCTCTAGTATGTTGGATACTATCCCCTGGGCTTGAAACTTCCATTGCCCTTGTGCTGCTAGATTTTGGTAATGAACTCCCCATCCTAGCTGGCTGGCATCTGAAGTGACCACTTCTGGCTGTGGAGAAACTAGAGATTTGTATCTCTTGAGATTCCTGGGCCGTGTCCACCACCACATCGATTGTTTCACACACCTGTGTATGTAGATCTTCTGAAGCATTGATACTCCATTCCACTGCCTCAGAAAAGAATTCTGCAAGATTCTTGTGTGCCATTGGGACCACTGAATCATGGGCAGAGTCGCAGACATGGAGCCCAGGATGCTCATACATACTCTGGCTGGCAAGTGTGTAACCGAGATTAGCCTCTGAACTTTCTGAATCAGAGGCATGATTTTCTCCTGAGGAAGCTGTACTCTGTTCAGGATGGTGTCTAGCTCCGCACCGAGAAAAATCATCTTCTGAGTGGGCTGAAGCTTGCTCTTCTGCCAGTTCACCAGCCAACCAAAGTTTTGCAGAGTTGATAGTAGGATCTCTCGGTGTTGTATCAAGACCTGGCGACTTTCTGCTAGAAGAAGTATATCATCCAGATAATGATGTACTCTCAGACCTCTTTCTCTGAGGTATGCGATGAGAGGCAGAAGAACCTTGGTGAAGGTTCTGGGAGCTGATGAGATGCCGAAGGGTAGGCACTGGAACTGGAAGTGGTGTTGATTGATTGAAAAGCGGAGAAATCTTTTAAAAGCAGGATGTATTGGGATGTGAAGATAGGCGTCTGATAAGTCTATGGACAGCATCCAATCTTCTAGATTCACCGCTAATAGTATGGACTGTAGGCTCTCCATCTTGAAGGTTTCTATCTTGATATTTTTGTTTAGTCTTTTTAAGTCCAGCACTGGCCGTAAATCCCCCGTTTTCTTTTTTACTAAAAACAGAGGGGAGTAGAAACCTCTGCCTCTTTGACATAGTGGAACCTCCAAAATTGCCTCCTTTTGTTTTAGCTCCATTATGTATTGCAGAAGGATTCTTCTCTTTTGTTGAGAAGCTGGGAGTTTGGTTGGCAAAAAATGGTTTCTGGGGATCTTGTTCAGGAATCTCCACCTGTGACCGTACTTGATCGTAGAAATGGTCCAATGATCCCTGATGTTTTCTGACCATATTTGTGTGAATCTTTTTAGTCTGGCGCCCACCCTCGGGGGATGGGCGGGCGTACCTTCAAAAGGACTTCTGTTGTTCGGTAGAAGGGGTGGCCTTGGTTTTCCGCATCCTCAGGAAAGAAGACTGTGTGTTCTTCCAGTTTCTTTTAAACTCTCTGCCTGGTCTGTATGTTTTTGCTTCTCTGTACCTTTCTGGAAGGTTACCTTTGTAAACAGGACCTCTTGGTCTCTTTGGTCTCCTGTCAGAGGGAATGAGCCCAGATTTTCCCCCTGTCACCTTGGAAATTGCCGTATCTAATTTGGAGCCGAAGAGGTTGGAACCATCGTAGGGAATTCTGCACCAATTTGTTTTTGATGCTGCGTCTGCTACCCAGGGTTTTAGCCACAGAGCTCGTCTTGCCATAACCGAGGCTAACATTGCCCGGGCCAAGCACCTAATAATGTCCACGGAGGCTTCTGCAATAAAATCGCCTGCTAATTTAAGTTCCTGTAGAGACGTAATTACTTTCTCCAAGTCTATCTCTCCCTGAAGAGATTTTTCAATATTGACAGTCCAGCCTGAAATGGCTCTACCAACTGCTGCTGTGGTGACTGCTGGTCTGCAAGCGCCCCCTGCTGTGGAGTAGGCTTTTTTGAGTTCTAGGTCTATTTTCCGATCTAGGACGTCACGGAAGGAGACGGCATCTTTAATGGGTAGGGTGACATCAAAAGGGGTTGTGACCAAACCACACCATTTTGGTAGAGAAACACCCACATGCCTCCATCCCAAATATATGTAACAAAATGGGGGGACAGAAGCGGGACTTTGCGTGAGGCATGTGGGTGAATATGTTGGGCCAATGATGAGGGTAGGGTGTGAAAAAATGAACAAAACATATAAGTTGACAGTTATATGGATGGAGTGAGAGTAAGATGAATAGGGTCAACATAGATAATGATAGTAAAAAAGTTTATTAGCATGGATATTCAAATCAAATACAGTCAATGAGGGAAAGGACACATATAAAACCAAAATAAACCATGTTCGCAACGATGTATGGACCAGCAGGGTTCATAAATAGTTATACAGTTGCAAGGGCATATATACATTGTACAGTCAGTGTATACATGAATGGATCTGGACTTTAAAACATATTGACAGCAATGTATGGACAAGCGAGGTGCATAAATAGGTAGTGCATTGACAAGAACACATATGCATAATACAGACAATGGATGCATCAATAGATCTAAACTCTACGCGTTTCTTGGCTTTAAACCAATCGTCAGGAGTCCGATGCGATTAAACTATAACAGAAGCAATAGAGTAGGCTGACACGCCTTGCCAAACGCATCAAAGAGGCGTCCACAACCGGGGCGTTAATTAAGGAGGAGACCTTAGGTTCTCTTAAAGGGTACATTTTTGCAAGTCTGTTGTTTAGGTTAGGCCTCTTGTCGGCTCTCTCCCATTCATCTTTGATCAAATCATTTAATTCCTCGATGAAAGGGAAGGTTTCTGGATCCCTTTTCAGGTTCGGAAAATATTTCCGCGTTTTTTGAGGTGTTTCCTCAGATTCTTCCCAACCTATGGCCTCTTTGACAGATTTTACAAATGGTTCGACCAAGGTAAAGTCAAAACCTGTTGGCACTTCCGAGTCTTCGTTCTCTGAAGGGGATTCTGGATCTGCCCTTACTTCGATTGCTGAGAGAGGAGGAGCCATGGAGGTACCTGGTTCTGATCTCGCCGGCAGGGGTGCAGTTGACTCCATTATAGATTCTCTGACTGATTCCCGAATCAGGTCAGTTACTTCTCTGACGTCCGATTCTCTATCCTTCGTAGCTTCATTGAAGCACGAGCGACATGCTAATTTATCTGGAAAAGCCAATTTGCTGCGGGACGGGTGTGCTGGGTTTGCTTGCGACGTGATGAAGGCGATCTTCTATGATGAGATCGGCTACGTCGAGAACGACTGTGGCGTGAGTGACCACGACGAGAATGGCTACGGTGAGAGTGTCTGTGACGAGATGAGGAGCGTGATCGGCTTCTGCGGGATCTTCTGCTTGAGGCATGGCTTGATTTCTCCCTGCGTCTTGATTTAGACCTGGACGGACTGATAGAAGAAGTCTTGTCAGAAGATGTGCGCTCTTTTTTTCTCTCTTCAATACTTACCATATGGACAGCCCCTTACCTTACAGGACGTGGGTGGTCTGCTTGGGCAGTGGTCTCCATGAGCAGAGAAGAAGAATGTAGGCAGAAATAAAGGTCTGGAATGGGTTAAAGAGGAAAACAAAAATATACATATATATATATATCTATGCCAAGATAATAATAATAATATATTTTCTTATTTCTTTTTTTTTTTATTTTTTTTATTTAATTATATTATTATATTATTTTTTTTTTTTGAATAAAAAATACCCTTGTAACGATGAATCAGGAAGGATCAAAAATGACTTACCAGTTTCCAGAGGGAATTTCAGTTTCAGGATGCCAAGAAGAGTCAGCCAAAACGAGCAGAATAGCAAACTGCTGTATTGAAAAGCCAGAGCCCTTTTTTAAATAATGCCGCCGCCGTCGCGCCAAAAATGACGCTTCGCGCATGCGCAGAAGCGCCGTGACGGATCCGGCGCCATGTTGGAAGCTGGCAAACGTGAAGGCTATCTCTATTCGATTCTCCCGCGCATGCGCAATGCGGAGCGGGACGCGCCGGCGGCCATCACTGCATGCCTAGAGCTCTGTGGGACTACAGGTACCAGAGGGAGAAAGAAAAAGGAAAAATAGAAAAAGAAAAGAAGTGGAGACCACTGCAATACTTCAGCTTCTTTAAAGCCTACTATGTGCCAGATGATCCACGATGCTGCCCCTGAGACCACCAGAGTGGGGGCTCCCTCCATAGAAGCTCCTTTAGAGACTGTACAAGAGGGACTTCCAAACAGGAGAGGCTTGAACCTGCTGGGGTGATGCGGTAAGAGGCTCTTGCGATGTCCAACCATCTTGTCAGGTGAGGATAAAAAAGAGAATGGTGGGGGTCATCTCTCTTCAACTTTTATAGATAGACCAATCCTGTCAGGTTGTGGGGGCGGAGTCACAACCCAGTGTGTGCTGCCATGAAGGCGTCAGGAAATGTCATTGTCCCACTCTGTGATTCCTCCTCCCCAGAGAGGACATGTAAGCGCAGCCAAGATTGTTTTTATGGTTGATTAACAACACAAGTGGCTGTTAAATGGTCTGTATAATCCAATTGACCTTTCGACTCCCTGTTTGAGTCACTGACAAAAACATACACGGAGACAATGGGGTTGATTTATGAAAGGAAAGTAGACTGTGCACTATGCCAAGTGAAGATGCATTGTGCGAGAGCAGTTGCTCCAGGGCTTGGTAAATGAGGAAAAGCTCTGCTGAATTCCATCATCCAATCATATGCAAGCAAAAAAGGCAGTTTTTTTTAATTTTCCTTGCATGTGATTGGGTATTCTTTGCAAAGTGAAGCTTTACCTCATTTACTAAGATCTGGAGCAACTGCGCTTGCAGCTTGCAATTGCTCCTTTGCAAAGTGCACAGTCTATTTGCCTTTAGTAAATCAACCCCAATGGGAGTCATGTAATACAGGATAATTTACTCAGCAAACACAGAAAATTGGGAAGATTTTCCTTCACTTCCTGTTCCTGTGACACCCATACAAGAGATGGCGTGTAATCATCACTGGGACAGGAAGACACAGAGAACAATAAAAGTTGTATCTTTTTTGTTTTGTTTGTGTTGCCATTAGACAGATTACCCATCACCTCCTACCCTGACAGGAAGTGAGAAGAAATCTTCCCAAAGGAAATATAGAAAAAAGCCAGAGGCTCTAACCCTTCCTCACTTTACTCCCCACCAAAAATAATGTAGGCTGGAATTGCTGAACCTTGCAATTTAGAAAGTTGGAACACATATGTGCTCTCAGCGCTTCAAAAGTTGTTTTTTGTTTGTTTATACATTCTTTATTTACAGGAACATTTTACATACAATACAGCAGGGGAAAAAAAGGTATACAGAAAAATATGTACCGCCACAGTGGCAGCCCGTCCATTAGGGGTGCCGGGGCACTGCCCTTCCTATCCATGCGTATGGCCCCTCAAAGCACATGCGGGGCACCGGGTGCATGGATACAAATGGGGCCTATTCTCTCTTTAAAGCACGTGATTAGAGCCAGAGGCTTTAATTGGCTTCAAAAAAGGGTGGGCTTGGGGAACACAGCACTGCACCCTGAGCCCACCCACTTGTGTGACAATAGCAAATGAATATTCGCTATTGTCACACTGATTCTCCTCCCGGTCAGTCAGGAAGCAGGTCCTGAGACCCGTCACCAGATTGGCCGAAAGGAGAGGCAATTCGATAGGCCGCCTAGGAGGAGGAGGGAGGAGACACACGGCATGATACAGGGGGGGAGGAGATAAGGGGAAGCCTCCACCCACTGCCACCAAAACCTAGATGGGGTAAGTGCAGGGCCAGTGGCCCGACCGACTGACCGGGGGGGTGGCATGGATTTGCCGGTGACCCAAAAAATATACCACCAGCTGCATTATTTTATTTTTATTTTTTTGTCCCTTTAAAAGAACTGAATGTACACATCCCTTGTGACAGCAATAGTCAGTGACAAGAACTCTTTATGGAGGAATCTGGAGTCTATAAGACCCTAAATCCCTCCTTTGCACTTAAAAGCATTCAAATAGCCAAGTTTGGCTGTTTTGAATGCTGTCTTTTTTTTAAATGCGGCACCTTTAGGGCTCCAGTAAACCAGAAGTGATGTCATAACATCGCTTTTGGGTTACTAGATCCGAGACTCGATTAAAGCGAATTCTGGCTTTGTTCAGGTCTCCGGCCAGCCAGCGTAAGTGCCGACTGGTCGCTCGGGCCTCCAGTGGGACGGGAGAGCCTGGGTGAGTGGCGAAAGGCGATGGGAGGGGGGATGACTTCTCCTGCTGCTTGTAATAACAGCCGAGTGGCTGCTTAGCCGCATTGGTTGTTATTCCAAGAAAGCCAAACATCGTCTCTAAAAAACTGTACCGGGGTGATGCCTGCAGCTGCGTATCATCCCAGGTACCACCCCTTGAAGCCTAGGCTTCATATTTGCATTACGTCAGTGCAAAGGGGTTAACCCTTTCCCGACCAGCCACTGCAGTTATACTGCGGAAGGTTGGCTCCCCTGGGCGAACCGCCGTAACTGTACGTCAGCTTGCCTTTTGACCACTAGAGTGCATGCACACCTGCGATCACTCGTGACAGAGCGAGAACCGGGATCTGTGGCCTGGTCATTGAGCAGCCAAATCTTACGGGGCTGAAGTGGTTAAACTGTAACAGAAAAGAGCGATGTGTCACCCTTCTGGTGCAAAGGTGAGTGAATAAGACATAGAGGGGATGGTTTACTAAAGGCAAAGAGACTGTGCACTTTGCAAAGTGCAGTTGCAGTCTCAGTGGCAGCCCATTCATTAGGGGCGCATGGGCGCCGCCCCCTCCCATCCACGCATCCAGCCCCCTAATCTACATGCAGGCTGGATGCCAATGGGGGGGGGGTATTTTTAAGCACATGATTAATAGGCTTCAAAAAAGGGCGCAGTGCACTGCGCACAGAGCCCACCCAGTTATGTGACAAAAGCGAATGGATAATAGCTATTCTCACACGGATCCTCCTCTTGACCAATCAGGAAGCAGGTTCCGAGACCAGTCACCCCATTGGCTGAAAAGACAGGCGATCCTATTGGATGGAGGAGACGCACGGCAGAAGCCGCCGGGATGCAGAGGAGTAGGAGACGCCCGTCGCCCATAGGAGCCTGCCCGGAACCTAGATGGGGTAAGTGTGGGGCTGGATGATTGACCGACTGCGAGACCCCCAGGGGGGGAGAGGGGGGTGCGGGTGGCCCGACTGAGCGGGACCAGGGGGAGGGGGCTGGTGGGGTGCGGGTGACCGACTGAGCAGGAGCTGGGGGGGTGGGGTTGTTTGCCGCCCCCCCCAAACAAAATACCACCAGCCGCCGAAGTGCCCTCTGCAAGAGCAGCTGCTTCAGAGCTTAGTAAATGAGCAGCTCTGTTGACTTCCATCATCCAATCATGTCCATCATCCGTGAAGCTATGTTCCAATTATTTGTCAAAACCATTCTTTAACCACTTCAATACCGGGCACTTTCGCCCCTTCCTGCCCAGGACAATTTTCAGCTTTCAGCGCTGTCACACTTTGAATGACAATTGCGCGGTCATGTAACGCTGTACCCAAACAAAATTTTTATCATTTTCTTCCCACAAATAGAGCTTTCTTTCGTCATATTTGATCACCTCTGGGGTTTTTATTTTTTGATAAACAAACTAAAAAAGACCAACATTTTTGAAAAAAAAAATTCACTGACGTGCACTAATGAGGCGGCACTGATGAGTTGGCACTGATAAGGTGGCACTGATGGGTGCTGATGAGGAGGCACTGATATGTAGACTTGATGGGCACTGAGAGGCAGCACTGATATGCAGCACTGATGGGCACAAATAGGCGGCACTGATAAGCAGCACTGATGGGCGGCACTGATGGGCACTGACAGGCGGCACTGATGGGTACTGACAGGCGGGTGTGATGCGGCAATGATTGGCACTGATAGGTGGTACTGATTGGCGCTGACAGTTGGCACTGATGGGCAGCACTGATGATGAGGTACTGATGTGTTACTGACAGGTGTTACTGCTGGGCACTGATTGGCACTGTGGTGGGCATTGATTGGGCTCTGATTGGCACTGTGGTGGGCACTTAGAGGCTTTTTTATTGGGGGAATGCTGGGCACTGATTGGTAACTTATTTGCACATCTGAGGGGGCTGTGCTGATAATCAATGTGGTGATTATCAGCACAGACCCCCCTATGACAGGGAGAGCTGCCGATCGGCTCTCCCTGTCAGCGAGAACTGAGAAATGCCATTTACCGGCACTTCCTGGTTCACACAGTGATCAGCTGTGATTGGTCACAGCTGATCACGTGGTAAGTTGCCTCTGACAGAGGCTTCTTATCACGATCGGAGATACGGGTTGTCAAACTGACACGCGGCACTCGCGACCACGGGCGCGCACCGGCATGTTATCCTGCTGGACGTCATATGACGCCCAGTCAGGATAACAGAATTACTTCCCGGCCATCATTCTTCATACGGCGGGCGGGAAGTGGTTTAATAAAGAATGCATAAAAAGGGGGTATTCTTAGTTTACATGCATTGCAATACATGTTCAAGCTGGCCAACTGGGTCAAACTGACCCCTCTCTGACCAGTCCCTACTCTTCCCAGCAAGTTTACCAGCATCATACTTGCTAAAAAGCATATTCTTTATGGACACATCGGCGTTGATTTACTAAAAGCAAATAGACTGTGCACTTTGCAAGAGTAGTTGCTTCAGAGCTTAGTAAATGAGCAGAAGCTCTGCTGACTTCCATCATCCAATTATGTCCAAGCAAAGATGCTTTTTTTATTGTTATTATTTTCCCTGCACCTGATTGGGTATTCTTTGCAAAGTGAAGCTTTACCTCATTTACTAAGCTCTGAAGCAACTGCACATGGAGAGTGGAACTGCGCTTTGCAACCCCAATGGCCGATAGGAATAAAACATAACCTGGCTGGGAATGGGAGTTTTCTTTTTTTTTCCAGATTTTAATAAAAAAATGGGAGATTTCTGCAAATTTCAACGAGGAAAGCAAAATGATTGTGTTTTGTTTTTTTTTGTACTGTTTTTAAGAGTTTAATAGGCTTTACATGACTCCCAAGGATTGCAGAAGCTTCTTTCATCTATCCTGGACCTGTCCTTGTGTCAGAAATGACCCTTCATTTGCCTCTTTATTTTATTTATTTATTTTTTACACAAAATCATCAGCCTTTAAAAATGATACATTTTGTTTCTAGTTACAATGTAAACCACATTTAACTATCTAGCTACAAATGTATCACAAGTACAAATTCCTTCATTGCGAACATAAAACACTCAAAAGTATCAATAAACAAATAGAATTGAAGGAGAATAAATGAAGGATCAGATCAGGCAGAATCTTCTAAGAAAGCGTTTTATTGTTACAAGCTGCGACAGACAAAGCATAGAGCAACCATTTTCAACCAGGGTGCCCGGTCATCCTGGGGTACCTTCAGTCCTCTTCAGGGGTGCCTACACAAATTGCTCCAAATTGCCCATAAATTGTCAACAAGCCAGCTAGTTGATCAAGCCTGCCTTTTTGTTAGGCTTAAGCCTCGTACACACGATCGGACTTTCCGATGGGAAATGTTCGATGACAGGCTGTTGGCGGTAAATCCAACTGTGTGTACGCTCCATCGGACAATTGTTGTCGGATTTTCCACGGACAAATGTTGGCTAGCAAGTTTTAAAATTTTCCGTGTGTGTGTTGTCGGATATTCCGAGCGTGTGTACACAAGTCTGTCGGACAAAAGTCCAAAGTCCAAAGTACAAACACGCATGCTCGGAAGCAAGGACGAGCCGGAAGCGGTCGGTCTTGTAAACTAGCGTTCGTAATGGAGAATTAACATTCGTGACGCGGCAAATTATGAAATCTAGAAATGCAGCGCACAATTCTCTTCTTCTTTAATGGGATAATAATGAAGCTGCTTTGCTGGTGATACTGATGGAGTTATTGCAAACACATTTTCAAAGGCTTTTTTTTTCTAGTGATATCAAGAATAATATTATTATGTTTTATTTTATTTTTATTTGGGCAAGTTACCACAACACCATTATCCCGTAGTTTTTAAGAACAAAGATACAACTATGTTGGTGTCCCTTGTCAATTTTACATTGTATTTTTTTTAAATGTAACTGCCGACTCCCAAACTGTCATTTGAAGTAAAACACATAGCCAAGTATTATTCTACACAATTTTTTTATTGTGCATTCAAAAAATAAAACAAATAAAATTAGACATGCTATCTGCCAATAGAACTTAACCAAAAAGTGCATTCTATGCATCCAAAAATATAGAAAATATACCAAATCATTATTCAGCCAAAAAATTATGTCAAAGCAATAACTCCAAGGCCAATAATAAATAACACCTTATCTCCTCCGATTCCGCAACATGCCTGGTTGAGGAACGGTCATTCAGAAACAAACTGAAAAGTGCTAAATGAAAAGCGCGAAATGAAAAGCGTGAATCAACACTCACCAAACTTCTACTAACACGAAATTAGCAGAAGGAGCCCAAAGGGTGGCGCTAAAGAGCTGAAAAACAATGTAGTAAGTTACTACGTTCGTATTTGTTGGCCAACAATTCCTTGCCTTTTGTATGCAAGACAAGTCTGGGCCAATGCCTTACGGACAAAAGTCCACGATTTTGTTGGCCAACAATCCAATCGTGTGTACGAGGCTAAAGACACAAGTTTTTGTTGTGTATCATTACAACTTTGGGCACCGTGGGCCATCCTAACAACAGATGACGTTATTGGTTGATAAGGAGGGCATTGTTTGCCCCTTCCCTGCCCCTCGCCATCAGCACTGAGGTCACATTCCCAGAGTGAGGAAAAAGAGAAACACTGAAATACTAGCCAGTACCAGTGTGCAAAGGTGTATTTGCTTTGTAAGAGTAAGTCACCTCCAATGTTGGGTGTGCCACATATGAGATCGTGCTGAATTTTAACCACTTGAGGACCACCCACTGTATATATGTATATATATATATATATATATATATATATATATATAAATATATATAAATATATATATATATATATATATATATATATATATATATATATATATACTGCAGTATGCCGCTCTGTGCCAGATCACATACCTAGTATGTGAGCTGACACTTCTGGGTCTCGGGCACGCATGTGTGTGTGATCACAGTGGGAGCCCAGCGGCCGGTTTTGCAGACTTGATGTCCCCGGCACCCACCAATTATTCAATACACAGGCAGAACGGTGATCTGTCAGTAGGGAAGGCATGGATCCTGTGTTCTTGCAAAGCAGGGACACACATTTATGCCTTCCCTTAGTAAAAACACCTCCCCCACAGTACACAAGAACAGCGATGTAAACAAGGCAGATCGCCGTTCTGATAGGGGAGAACATAGAGATTTTGTGTTCCTGCTAAGCAGAAACACAGATCTCTGTGTTCTCCCAGTCAGAGCAACCCCCACACAGTTAGTAAGTACCCCCTAGGTACACACTCAACCCTTTGATTGCCCCTGATGTTAACCCCTTCCCAGCCAGTGTCATTAGTACAGTGACAGTGCACATTTTTTTAGCACTGGTAACTGTATTAGTGTCACTGCTCCCCAAAAGCCGCTGATCGCTGAACGCCATTACTAGTAAAAAAAATAATAGGAAAAATTATTAAAAGTATCTCCCAGTTTGTGGACACTATAACTTTTGTGCTAACCACTCAATATACGCTTATTGGGATTTTATTTTTTTACCAAAAATATGTAGCAGAATACATATTGGCCTAAATTGATGAAAAAAATAGATTTTTTCCATTTTTTTAATTGAATGTTTTATAGCAGAAAGTAAAAAATATTGGGTTTTTTTCTAAATTGACAGATCTTTTTATAGCGCAAAAAATAAATACCGCAGAGGTGATCAAATACCACCAAAAGAAAGCTCTATTTGTGGGGGAAAAAAGGACGTCAATTTTAATTGGATACAGCATTGCATGACCGCGCAATTGTCAGTTAAAGTAACGCATTGCCATATCCCAAAAAATGGCCCAGTCAGGAAGGGGGTAAATCTTCCGGAGGGCAAGTGGTTAAAGGGCGCCTTTCATTAAAAAAAAAAAGGTTGAGAAACACTGGCATAGAGGATCACAAAACCTTTTACAACAGCTGAAAGTGGAACTAAACCCACTGATTTAATGGTTTCCCAAAACTGTTAAATTGAAGGCATGTCGGGAATGCTAACTGTCACATTTGCTTTTACTCTCCATTGAACTGTCAAGCCAACAAACGGTTGGTGTCATGTGATCACATGTGCAGCACCATGGCAACTGCAGATCAAACAGAGGCCAAGATGGCAGCTTCCTTGGCTGTAAAGCATAGGTGGGTTTAGTTCCGCTTTAAAAAAATAACACCATATGGGCTACAATATGATTATCTGGCCAGGCTTACAATGTAACAAACCATAAATGTGATACTTATACATTTAAATAAACTTTATAAATTCAAGAATTCTTATATCCTAATTGAAATGCATTTATTACAGTCCTTGTCTTCTTCTATCCAATTAAAATCCACTCCTGTCAACAGGATGACTTCCACAGTGTCCAACTAACAATCAAACTCATAGTTCATAGTTGTCTGGTATCATGAATGTTATTTCTCCACAACCACTGAGGACAATGAAGAGATTCCATTGTGTGCAGCATGTCCATTGATACCGTTTGGGGTTCCATCAGTGTTCTGTTCATTATTCAACTCCACGCCTTCTTCCGGAGAAGATAATTCTGAGGACCGGCGTTTCTTTTTGTGCCTAGAGAGAAAATTGCATTTTCATCAGTTGTAGAGTATACAGAAAATACAATATTATACAGAAAGTGAAAGGCATGATCTATAGAAAGTATGAATTATTGTATTATAATGGCCACTGTTATTTTTAAATGATACTAAAGTTTTTTTTTTTTTTTAAATAACAAACATCGCTGGGTTGAGATGGGGCTCAGTAAGTATTCGGGGGGGCTGAGAGAGGCTGCAGCACACAGAAGGCTTTTCATCTTAAGGAGGTTGTAAACCTTCCTGTATCCTTTGTACCCAGTGGCGTTGGGAGGGGGGGGGGGGGCTGACCGGGGCTATAGCCCCGAGTGGGCCGCCAAAAAGCCCAGGGTCTCAGAATTCATAAAATAATTATTAGCCACAGAGAGCGGGGATCGATCTCACGTTTACTCAACGTGGGTGAGTGACGTAGCCAAAGTCCTGCCTCCTGGACCCGGCTCTTATGATGGACGTCATACTGGTCCAATGCCGGGACCGCAGTACGTCCATCATAGGCGCCGTGCAGGGCTGTCTGAGTGGTCATGAATGGGATGGGCGCAGGTAAGGCTGAGCTGGTGGATTGCTCTTGCTCCTTCTCCTGGTGGTATTGGTCCATTATAGGAGCTGCTGGGTCCAGGAGGCGGGAGTGACACTGCGGCCGCACCAGGTGGGAGATTCCCGCTCTCGCTCTGTGTAAGTGGGCAGATGGCTCTTCTATCCTGGCTGCCTGCAGCGTTGTCTGAATCGTATGAATGGGCGCACACTACAAAAAGGTGAGGCTGAGCTGGCTGGCGGTGGATTGCTCCTGCTCCTGGTGGTACTATTTAGTATTAGTCAAAGCATAAGCAAGCATGGTGGGAGTGGGACCCTATTATTTCCTCTGTAAATGCCCATTTGATGTTTTATGTACAAGTACAACTGCCGGCGCATTCAACATATAGTAATATTTTGTGGCCAACGGTCCTGCCGCCTGGTATGTTTTTAACTTTCATGGATTACAGATAACACATTTCTGATGCTATCAATACCTTGCCAGTGCCATTGATTCATATGGCCTATATGAACCAATGGCATTGGCAAGGTATTGATAGAATCGGAAATTTGTTATCTGTAATCCATGAAAAAACAAACCAGGCCGCAAAATATGGGAGGGGTTATCAAATTTACCTTTGGGCTGAAGCCCCTTGGACTTTTTCCCACCTAGCAACACCCCTGTTTGTACCTATAGGTAAGTCAAGAATAAGGCTTACCTATACAGTGAGGGAAAAAATAATTTGATCCCCTGATAATTTTGTATGTTTGCCCACTGGCAAAGAAATGATCAGTCTATAATTTTATTGGTCAGTTTATTTTAACAGTGAGAGACAGAATAACAAAAAAAAAATCGAGAAAAACGCATTTAAAAAAAGTTATAAATTGATTTAGCATTTTAATGAGTAAAATAAGTATTTGACCCCTTCGCAAAACATGACTTAGTACTTGGTGGCAAAACCCTTGTTGGCAATCACAGAGGTCAGACATTTCTTGTAGTTGGCCACCAGGTCCCACTCCTCTTTGCAGATCCTCTTCAAGTCATTAAGATTTCGAGGCTGACGTTTGGTAACTCAAAACCTTCAGCTCCCTCCACATATTTTTTATAGGATTAAGGTCTGGAGACTGGCTAGGCCACTCCAGGACCTTAATGTGCTTCCTCTTGAGCCACTCCTTTGTTGCCTTGGCCTTGTGTTTTGGGTCATTTGGAATACCCATCCACGGCCCATTTTCAATGCCCTGGCTGAGGGAAGGAGGTTCAAGATTTGACGGTACATGGGGCCCTGTCCATTGTCCCTTTGATGTGGTGAAGTCCTGTCCCCTTAGCAGAAAAACACCCCCAAAGCATAATGTTTCCACCTCCATGTATGACGGTGGGGGTGGTGTTCTTTGGTTCATAGGCAGCATTCCTCCTCCTTCAAACACAGCGGGTTGAGTTGAGTTGATGCCAAATACTTGCAACATTTTTCCTTTCCATAAATGAGTTTTATTCACTTGCAATGTACCTCTGAACATGCTAGGAAATTTGACTACTTTAGGAAGAATTAATATCTAGCGCAGCCTCCTCCTTTGCTCTGGAAGTGTTTAGATACACTCTGTGATGGCCCAGCTGCACAAAGTGCCATTTTGTGTGTGCGGAGGCAATTTAAAAAACTGAATCCCAGTTATGGATATTTTTAAATAGCTACAGTGGTCCATCTTGGATCAATGTAACTATGCATGATCCACATCTGGCTGATCCCTGTTGAAGCTGGAAATGACAGTAGGTAGTACTGTTACTTCAGAGATTCCTGGTAGTTTCTGGGTCCCGTTTTGAGTGATTGCCCTGCTGCTGCTGCACAGTGAACAAAGGGGGTGTGATGTGGGCAAGTACTTATGTCATTTTTTGGAGTCCCGTTGTTTAGGAAATTATGTCATATTTCTTGAATGTTATGATGGCTCTTATAGCATAACAAGGACAATGCACGCTACCCCAACTGACTTCAACACTGTGATAAATGTGAACAATTTGAAAAAGTGATGACTAAAAAGTGCTGCAACTTAAAAAACCTGAATACCCAGTTTTAACGAGTGGTATAAGTAGAATCAGGTGCACTACTGATGTCAAACACACGGGTAAAAAACTCACCTGTAAGATAGGTATAAATATTCAGCAGTAACTAAACACTAAAAGTGAATGGAGAAAAAAATATATAATATAAATAAATAAATTAATTGTGTACAGTCCATCTAAAGAACAAATAAACGTCCTTAAAAAGTGATCCCACCCGACGCTGCGTTTCTCCGTATGAGGCATCAACTGGGAAAGGAGACTCATACGGAGTCGATGCCCCATACGGAGAAACGCAGCGTCGGGCGGAGCTACGGGACGTGACGTCACCACACATCAGCTGGCTAGCTTCACCGCGGCTGTGCTGTTCGTTTTGAATTTTCTGCTTTGCTATAGGATGTCAGCTACCCATCGTTTTTAATAAAGGATTTTTTTACCTAACGTATATACTCGAGTATAAGTCGAATTTTTCAGCACATTTTTTTGTGCTGAAAGTGCCCCCCTCGACTTATACTCGAGTCAAGCACTTTTATGCAGCAAAAATTTTCATTTTCCGAACCGACTTTGGGGCCCCGTATCTCAGGGCCGCTTAGTGCTAGGAACCCCAAATTTGGTGTGCAAACCCAGTGGACCCGGTACCACAACATATCCAAAGAGGAAGTTCCTAGCACTAAGTGGCCCTGAGATACGGGGCCCCAAAATCGGTTCGGAAAATGTCATTCTCTGCTGCAGAAAAGTGCTTGACATTTTCTGAACCGATTTTGGGGCCCCATATCTCAGGGCCACTTGGTGCTAGGAACTCCAAATTTGGTGTGCAAACCCAGTGGAACTGGTACCCTAACATATCCAAAGCTGAAGTTCCTAGCACCAAGTGGCCCTGAGATACAGGGCCCCAAACCCGGTTCGGAAAATGTCATTCTCTGCTGCAAAAAAATGCTTGACATTTTCTGAACTGATTTTTGGGGCCCTTGGAAATATTATGGTGCTAGTTCCACTGGGTTTGCACACCAAATTTGGGGTTCTTAGCACTAAGTGGCCCCGAGATACAGGGCCTCAAATTCGGTCAACTGTGTCCATCTGCAGCAATGTCATTTCGGGACCCTTTGGGTTCAGAGACCCCAAATTTTGGCTGCAGCTAGGGGGCATCTAGGAACCCTTAACTACCGAGTTTGAAGTTCAGGGGACCTATGGCTGCAAATGGGCACAGGGAGGCTGCAAATGGGAACAGTGATGCTGCAAATTGGCATTGTTGACCCTCTTTTCCACTTACAGTAGCTGTGCATTTCTCACCCTCGTCTTATACTCGGGTCAATAAGTTTTTCCCATTTTTTTGTGGTAAATTAGGGCCTCGACTTATACTCGGAACGACTTATACTCGAGTATATACGGTATTTGCTACACTATGGGGTACCTCTTTTTCTTGTAATCTCCCCCCATATATCACGAGTGATCCTGCAGAAGCATAACTTGCAAGAAGAATTCTACAGTTTGCTGTACCGGAACCATGGCGCTCGGAAGGGTCTAAGGCGGATGGAAGTCTCTGCTTGAAGCTAAAATCAGCTGTTCCTGTCTGCAAGATCTAGCATACTTGAGCCCTGAAGACCTCCGTAACAGGGGTCCCAGGCATCTGGTAAGCGGCTTTTTATACCATTACCCGGCTTGTTAAACATATAATGAAGATCACATTTCGTATTTGAAGGAAGGGTTGTGTTTGTAGTGAAAGCGCACACCGTTCGGGATCACTTTTTACGGACGTTTATTTGTTCTTTAGATGGACTGTACACAATTTATTAATTTATTTATATTATATATTTTTTTCTTCATTCACTTTTAGTGTTTAGTTACTGCCGAATATTTATACCTATCTTATAGGTGAATTGTTTACCAGTGTGTTTGACATCAGTAGCGCACCTGATTCTACTTATACCATGATGGCTCTTATGCTGCCTCATTGAGGAAGCTCCCAGATAGCCGTTTGGCAAGAGGTCTGGGAAGGAATATGTCTCCAAATCACTCTGGGGGAGTTTGCTCAGAACTGGGAGGATTATAATTCTAGTATTGCTTGGGACATTGGGCTGCCGAGGCAATGATAGCGATACTGCAAAGGACATGCTTCCTCTGAGCCAGAGATGGCGGAAGAACAGAGACATTTTCCAGTCATGGCAGGGTTGAGCCATAGATTGAGGGCCACAGGGGCATTCCTGAGAGCCCTCTGTGCAGAGCAGGGAATTGCCAGTCCTTATGAATGGGGGACCTGAGGATTTTTGTGTTGCTTGAGCCCAGGATGAGAGACTTTTCCCACAATGAGACAAATTAACCCACAAGATGACAAGATGAGCCCATGAAGAGACAAGCGGTCACATGATTGGAATCTCCTGAGCAATGACCGGGAGCAGTCCATGATAGCTACGCCACTATGCTGGGACCTGGGAGCACCCGATGAGCTTGAAGAGCAGTTCCCCATGGATGCATATGTGGTACAACTTGGTGTTAAGGTCCACCCACCCTATTGCCACATATATGCGTACAGCTGGCTGGAACTTGTTATAACCTTTTATTTGTTGTTATAAATACAGTATTGTCAGCTGTCCTGTCAAGGCCTCATTCTCTATGCTTCATTTTTAGGGGTAAGAAGTGAGCCTATTACAGGTGCAGAGGGATGAGGATAGTGAACCATCTAGGCCAGAGGTCTCAAACTGGCGGCCCTCCAGCTGTTGCAAAACTACAAGTCCCATCATGCCCCTGCCTGTGGGAGTCATGTTTGTAACTGTCAGCCTTGCAATGCCTCACGGGACTTGTAGTTTCGCAACAGCTGGAGGGCCGCCAGTTTGAGACCACTGATCTAGGCTATTAAATGGAAAGAAAAAAAAAGCTGCTTTATCAGATTCTACAGAAATGGGTGAAAAATTATAAAATGGTGATATAACGCATTGGGCTCAATTCATAAAGCTTTAATACTAGAGTAAATATCTTTTATTTAAGCCATGTGGCCTTTGTTTTTAAATTTCATTGGACTAGTGCTAAAAATAACTGTCACTTTTTAAAAAAAAAATAACAAGCGTTATCCTGGTGTGTTAGCTTTGTGAAATGAGCCCCCTGCATTGATTGTTTTACAAAGCCAGAGTTACACTTACTAGACATATTGTTCCTTACCATTGGATGAACCAGCCAAGTGCGAATGCTGGCAAATTCACTAGAAGTGCAGCAAAAAACCACAAAAAAATCTCCAAGGTAGTGTTTGTCCCAGGCGTTATATCATTTGGATTCGGAGCTCCTGTGGTATTTGGAGTTACATTAGAAAGCACATATTTGGTTGCATTTTTTCGGTCACTGAAAGTCTCTGCAAGAAAGATAAAATAAACACCTGATATTTCTGAATTATGGTAGCAACTATTATAAATGATGGGTTATGTCAAGACAAAAAAATAAAAAAATAAAACACACAAACACATTTGCAGAACATCTCTGCAATACATTTCCCCTATATTTATAGCCTTTAAACCCAGCAAGTACCAGAAAGGCATTCGGCTCCTAAATCCTGTTGTGGGCTGACCATGCATTTTTGTGTATTGAGCGGTATCAGCCCTGCCCATTGTCTTTTGAACCGATCAACCACTTGCACTCTCAGATCTCTACAACATAGATGCTGATTATTCTGTAGTCTGAGATAAAGACTAGGAGTCCAAAAAAAAGGCTCCATGAGTTAACACAGAAAGTGTGCACAGGACAGCTCGGAATTTCTGATAAGCAGGTATTTTTTGCAATTACAGCATTAGCACAACCTTAGGTGTGTGCAGTCTATTGCAAATAAAGTGTGCACCCCAAAGCTAAAACACACAAATGCATTTGTGTGTGTGTGTATGTATGTGTGTATATATACAGTTGTGCTCATAAGTTTACATACCCTGGCAGAATTTATGATTTCTTGGCCATTTTTCAGAGAATATGAATGATAACACAAAAACATTTCTTTCACTCATGGTTAGTGTTTGGCTGAAGCCATGTATTATCAATCAACTGTGTTTACTCTTTTTAAATCATAATGACAACACAAACTACCCAAATGACCCCGATGAAAAGTCTACATACCCTGGTGATTTTGGCCTGATAACATGCACACAAGTTGACACAAAGGGGTTTGAATGGCTTTTAAGTGCCGATTCACACAGGGGCAACACGACTTCAGCGCGACTTTGCAAGGCGTCTTCAACGCGATTTCAGCTCGATTTTAAGCAACTTACAACGCGACTTCAAGTCGCCTCCAGGATAGGCGACTTTGGCTGTGGCCAAACACAGAATAATTAACTCTCTGGGAGGGAGGGGTTTGCCTGAGTAAACAAATTTCTTTTCCTGTAAAGTCGCTCCAATATAGATGGAGATCCGACTTGGAGGCGACTTCCATTGAATTCTTTGGGTACAGGTCGCCTAGAAGTCGCCTTGAAGTAGTACAGGAACCTTTTCTGAAGTCGGAGCAACTTCAGTAGTGTACATTAAGATGGCTCTCATTGACTATAATGTAATTCCCAATGTCAAGCGACTTGGGGCGACTTGAGGGCTGACAAGTCGGATCCCAAGTCATTGTAGTGTGAACTGACCCTAAAGGTCACCATCCTCACCTGTGATCTGTTTGCTTGTAATTAGTGTGTGTATATAAAAGGTCAATGAGTTTCTGGACTCCTGACAGACCCTTGCATCTTTCATCCAGTGCTGTACTGACGTTTCTGGATTCTGAGTCATGGGGAAAGCAAAAGAATTGTCAAAGGATCTGTGGGAAAAGGTAGTTGAACTTTATAAAACAGGAAAGGGATATAAAAAGATAACCAAGGAATTGAGAATGCCAATCAGCAGTGTTCAAACTCTAATCAAGAAGTGGAAAATGAGGGGTTCTGTTGAAACCAAACCACGGTCAGGTAGACCAACTAAGATTTCAGCCACAACTGCCAGGAAAATTGTTTGAGATGCAAAGAAAAACCCACAAATAACTTCAGGTGAAATACAGGACTCTCTGAAAACATGTGGTGTGTTTGTATCAAGATGCACAATAAGGAGGCACTTGAAGAAAGTTGGGCTGCATGGTCAAGTCGCCATTAATATGCAAATGCCACAAAGTATCCCGCTTACAATAAGCCAAACAGGCACAGAGACAAGCCTCAAACCTTCTGGCACAAAGTCATTTGGAGTGATGAGACCAAAATTGAGCTTTTTGGACACAACCATAAACACTACATTTGGAGAGGAGTCAACAAGGCCTATGATGAAAGGTCCACCATTCCTACTGTGAAACACGGCGGTGGATCGCTGATGTTTTGGGGATGTGGAAGCTACAAAGGCACAGGAAATTTGGTCAAAATTAATGGCAAGATGAATGCAGTAAGTTTTCAAAAAATACTGGAGGAACATTTGTATTCATCAGCCAAGGAAGCTGCGCATGGGACGTACTTGAACATTCCAAAATGACAATGATCCAAAACACAAGGCCAAGTCGACCTGTCATTGGCTACAGCAGGATAAAGTGAAAGTTCTGGAGTGGCCATCTCAGTCTCCTGACCTCAATATCATTGAGCCACTCTGGGGAGATCTCAAACGTGCAGTTCATGCAAGACAGCCCAACAATTTCCAGGAGCTGGAGGCTTTTTGCCAAGAGGAATGGGCAGCTTTACCATCTGAGAAGATAAAGAGCCTCATCCACAAATACCACAAAAGACTTCAAGCTGTCATTGATGTTAAAGGGGCAATACACAGTATTAAGAACTGGGGTATGTAAACTTTGTATCAGGGTCATTTGGGTAATTTCTGTTGTAATTATGATTTAAAAACAGTAAACACAGTTGATTGATAATAAATGACTTCAGCCAAACACTAACCATGAGTGAAAGAAAAGTTTTTGTGTTATCATTCATATTCTCTGAAAAATGGCCAAGAAATCATAAATTCTGCCGGGGTATGTAAACTTATGAGCACAACTGTATGTACATATACTGTATATGGCAATGGACAGTGTCAGTAGGGCAGAGATTAATGTCAGTAGTTTATTTTTATTATTTTTTTATTATTACTTTTTTACAATTTTTTTATTATTTTTTTTAAAAAATGTTTTCAATATTTTTTTATTTTTTATTTTTTTAAGGAGTCCCACTGAGGGGGGGGGGGGAGCTTTGGTGAAATATCAGCGGTCTTATCAGGCCCCTGATATCTCACTTTTGAGACAGAGGAAGGGACTGAGGACAGAAATTCCCCAGTCCCTTTCTCTGCAGCCAGGCAGCAGGTAGAATCTGCACAGTACAGGGTGATTAGGGTGTGCCCATGCACACCTGGCACACCCTGTGCACATGAGCACAATGCTACCATATAATATATACAGTATTTAACAAATCAAAAGAGAACAAATAAGAAGTTAATTTATAGGGTTTACATACTGTACACATTAACCGAGGGGTGTCCAACCTTTCGACTTTCCTGGGCCACATTGGAAGAAGGGGAATTGTATTGGGCCGCACATAAATAATACTAAGGAGAGCTGATAAGCGAGAAAAAAGTTGGGCAGATTACAAGATAGTGATCACTGATATAGATAATGTACCTGAGTAATAAAACTTCTTTGTCTGTATACTCTCAGGAAGTACCCCCACCCTCTCCCAGTTCTTCTCTAATATTCAACGTACCGGAATAACTTGGAGGAACTGATTTTGCCTCCCCTCGTTCTAGGTACATTCCATTATTTGCACATCTTGTAATTAGCGCTGTACAATTGTCTGACAGCCGATAGACCTCAGATTCTTCATCGCAGGTGACATTACAAGGAGAAAGGGCCCCTGTAAGCTCACAGATGTTCCGGATTCCTATTTTAATGCTCAGGTTCTTTCCAGACAGCCCTTCTTCTACACAGAACCTATAGACGTGCCACTCTCCATCCAAGCCTGCAAAACAAAATACAAGTTAAACCTGCTTATATTGCCTCTCCTTGTCCCCCTCTTGCTCCCTCATCAACCTTTTAATTAAACTATTTGATAAAACCTTTCTGTTGTCAATGCATTCTGGACCCAGTGACATCATCACTGGGTCTCCGTGCTTCTTTATGCAATGCAGAAAAGGGTAATGGTAACTGTAAGCGCAAATACGTCAGTGCATACAATAATTGGGATGTTAACTGGCTAGGCAATTAGTCCATAACAATATATCTGGCAGTTCAGGGGTTAAGCAAGTATCATGGCTGGTTAAATGGTGGCCAATAGAAGGAGCAGTAGCTCCGAGCACGTAGACAATCCAGCTTCTCTGTTTGGTGGAAGTCCTTCCCTGGAAGTGCTCCCGGAAGTGATCATGTGACCCGTGACGTCACGTGCGTTCCACGCCGGCCCGAGCCTCTTCCTGACGGCCACAGGATGTGCTCCAGGCAAAATACAAGGATCTGCAGCCCCACATCTCTGCAGCACCAACGGATCCGGATCTGAGGACCATGCTATGGACCATCAAACACACAGATGAGCCTTTTTAACTCCTGTTTCCTGTAAGTGTGACCTTATACTGTGTCATTAAAGCTTTCTCTAATACTACACTCAGGTGGCGCTTCCTTCTCTACCTTTGTCTCTCTATGCAATGCAGGCAGAACATGGCTGGTGGGAGGGGTCAGCAGCATGCTGTACATAGCTTCCATCACGTCACAGCCCCTTACCTCAGTACTCCTCTCAAGTGACCTCCAAGTTATGCAAATATCAAAATGCTGTTTGGATGTCGTTCTGGAGGAGTGGGTGTTCCTAGGTAGGTTATATTTGCATGTAGACCACTCTAGGCAACACCCACATGTGATTCGGGAGAGTGCAAAATCTGGTGCAGCTCTGCAAAGAAACCAATCAGCTTCCAGGTTCTATTGTCAAAGCTTAACTGAACAAGCCGATTGGCTACCATGCACAGCTGCAGGGCCGCTGATAGGGGGGGACCACCAGTCCTCCTGCAGCGGGCCAGGGGCACACAGGGGGGCCCAAACAGCAGAAGGAATCAGTTTGGTCAGGGTATCGGGCGGACAGAAAGATATCCTGTGCGGCTCTCAGCAGCAGCTGAAAGACAGTTTCTCTTCCTCCTGCCGGCTTACAGCTGCTGCAGGGAGAGATATTCCCTCATTCCTGTATATGCTTGCCCCGCACAATCCCCCTGCCTGTTCTGCCTACTTCTGATCCCCTCTGTGTGCCCCCCTGTCACTGTGCTGCCCCCCCCCTGCTTCTCCCTTGGCACTGTCCTATAAAAAAATAATTTTTAAACATTGTAATAAATATTTTTTAAACATTGTAAAATAAAATAATTTTAGAAATGTAATAAAAAAACCAAATGATACATTTTTAAATGTAAACAAACAATTATAAAGGGGCTAATCCTCTGCTATGTTTGTGTCTGCTAATAATGATTTTAGTGTATTTGAAATGAAAATATTGTTTTGATATATTTGGGGGGGGGGGGGCTGCCAGGTAGGCTGTACAGGGGACCCCATGATTTCTAACACCAGCCCTGCACAGCTGCACCAGATTTTGCACCCTCCAGTTTTATTAACCAACCCTTGTGTATCATTTCTGTCTGCTGCCTCCTTCCTCTGCTGTCAGCATGAATGACTTCAAACAAATTTTCCTTAAACCAAGAGAAAAAAGGTGACAGGGGAGGGATCTATAGCACACAGCCTGTGATTGACAGCCTCAGCTCCTGTTCCTGTGTGCTGAGTAAAGGGGGTGTGTCCCTTTCCTCCAATTAGCTCTCAGAGCTCTCCTCTCTAAGCTTTGCAGAGTGTAACTTCCACTCTCCGCCCCCCTTTTTTTGGCACCAGTCCCAACCCTGGGGGAGGTGAGAGAACCGAGCCATTGGCGGTGTTCGGTGGCTTGGTTCTCAGTGAAGAGGCGGTGGGGGACAGATGCAAGTATGAATATTAAAAAAAAAAAAACACTTCTCTTTTAAATGTTAATTCATTTCAATGGCCAGAATAAATTATTATTCTGGCCAATGAAATGAATTAATGCAGACACACATAAAGGCACCTAAACTCATTTACAAAGATGAGGCTTTTCTCTTGGCAGGAGAAAGGAGAGCTGGGCAAACACCCAATTTGCATGAGGCCTATAACGTTTTACATTGTATTTTCTCAGGATTATTTGCATAAACATGTTTATCAATTAGTTGTACTCACATTGCGCCACTGGAAAAATGGAGAAAAGAAAAATTGCCCCCAAATATAATAGCCTTTTAAATCCTAAAGAAAAGAAAAATGAAGGTCAATGATAATACAGCATTTTGTGTAGTAATATTACTAGTACAACGCCTACTACTACTATTACTCCTACTACTAATAAATATATTATAGCAATAAATATAATAAATAATATTAGGGACCCAGAAATATTATACCACATTGATATGTTGGTACACAGGCAATGCCAGGTCAAGGTCCTCTGACACCCAGGCCAAAGTGACACCTGGCCATAGGGCAAAAAAGAGCTGGCTAATGCAGGGGTCCTCAACCCCTGGTCTGGGGATAAGCACCAGAGCGTAAGCGGTGACCGCGGTCCGGAAATTTTTAACAGAGACTGCGGTCACTATGTGGCCATGCTTGTATCTCCTCTCCCGTCTCTCCTGCCCTGCCAACAATGTCATCCTATCAGCAGAGCAGGGGGCGGGAGGAGGTGGAGATCTGCGCAGTCTTTTCATATTAACAAGTGGGTAATCACCCATTTAGTGCCAACAGTGCCACTTTACATTACAGTGCGAGGGACCGACTCCGTGATTATCCCGTCCCCAACTGCCCCAGTGAACATTCGCCCCCCAGGTTCCTGGAAAAATTGGCTGCTCAGTCTAAAATGCCTGATCCTATTTTTTGTCCTGGTCCGGACCTAATCCTCACCGTCATTTTTACCAGCCGGGAACTGAGAGGAAATCTCCAGCAGCAACACAGAAATACTTGTTGTATAATGAGTAGAGCAGGAGTGTCCACTCTTTTGACCTTCCTGGGCCACATTGGAAGAAGAGGAATAATCTTGGGCCGCACATAAAATACACTTATGCCCCGTACACGCGGTCGGATTTTCCGACGGAAAATGTTCGATGGGAGCTTGTTGTTGGAAATTCCGACCATGTGTAGGCTCCATCGGAATTTCCGTCACACAAAATTTGAGATCTGGATCTCAAATTTTCCGACAACAAAATCCGTTCTCGTAAATTCCGATCGTGTGTACACAATTCCAACGCACAAAATTCCACTCATGCTCGGAATCAAGCAGAAGAGCTGCACTGGCTATTGAACTTAATTTTTCTCGGCTCGTCGTACGTGTTGTACGTCACCGCGTTCTTGACGTTCGGAATTTCTGACAAGATTTGTGTGACCGTTTGTATGCAAGACAAGATTGAGCCAACATCAGTCGGAAAAAATCCATGGATTTTGTTATCGGAATGTCCGATCATGTGTATGGGGCATAACACTAAGGAGAGCTGATGAGCAGAAACAGTCGGGCAGATCACAAGTTAACGATCGCTGATATAGATAATATACGTATCTGAGTAATAAAAATGTATTTTATTTGTAATATTTTTTATTTATTGATTAAAAGCAAAAGAGGGCAACATAAAACTAGTGCAATATTTGACAGTTTTTGATAAACTAACGCATTAGTATTTGGTTTAATGGATGGAGGAGTGATTCTCAATGAATTCTCAAGGTGCTCATCAGATATTTGGGTTGTATATTTGCCCTTTGTGTGCTTCATCCTTGTTTATAAACATTGGTGCTGCCGTAAACTCATGACATGAATAAGGTGTGATTGTGAAAAGTGGGAGATTTTTTTTTTTGGGCGGGGGGGGGGGGGGGGGAGATAAGACTTATAATAGTAGTTCCTTGGAAAAGAAAACTTATAATAATCCACTAAAGAGGCACTGTCAAATTTTTCTTTGACCTCACGTGTTCGCTAAGTGTGAACACATTTTTACAGAAGATTCAAACAAAAACAAAAAAGTTTATGTTTACGATTTTGTGTTGGGTCACATGCTTAGTCGTCTTGGGTTGCATGCTGTGGGCCACAGGTTGGACACCCCTGGAGTAGAGGAAGACTGGAACCCCAGTCATTTTTTATTTTTGTGTCCCTATTGCTGATTTTCTCTCACTTCCTGTCTCGTAAAGCTGTTGTCACTGAGACACAAAATGAGAAGAGCCCCAGATATCAATAAAACCTGACAGTGGTTCTAATCCCTCTCTACTCTATCCAAACTCAAAAAAACAAACGTTTTGACTAGACAAATACCTAAACACTCAGTTTTGCCGATAGGGATAAAACAGGGTACCATTTTATTCTACTAAAAAAATGCACTTACCAAATTGAGTCTTTACATCTTGATTTTGATGTTTTTTAAACCTCCTGACCATCTCATCAGCTTTGTTATTGTTCACTTCGGGCTCTTTAGATGACTGTTTGCTTTTTCCTTTTTGATCATCATAGGTGGGGAAATCACTTTTTTCAGAATGTCTTTGTGGTCTACCATCTCTCTTTGTACTATTCTTTTTAGTCATTTTCTCCACGCACTCAGGTTGATTGGTGCCTCTGATAGATTCTTCACAAAGTTTTTTCATTTCCGTATTGGGTATTGCAAAGGTTTTGACCTTGCTATTTAGGGAGGTAGAAGCCTTGTCTTGATTTTTGCCCTCAAGGCATTGTTCGGGGCCCTCTTTAGATTGTGTGGCTTTGCCACTTATGTCAATGTATCTGACTTGGTTGCCTTGTTGTGCTACCAAATTATTTTCTTCAGTACCATCTTTCTTTTGATCCTCAAAGTCTTTAAATATATCATCCTGACCCTGGTGGTGAGTAGATTTTCCAAGATCTTCATGGTCACTGTCTAGGGTTGTAGGAACATCCATGCCTCCAACATTTTGGCCTTGGCTTGGTGAACTCTTCAACATAACTGTTTCAGACTTACTAAGTTGAGAGTCGGATGGCATGTTCTCATCATAGGTTGTACAGTTAATCTTTTTAGTATGATCTCTGTAATATCTTGTGTACTCTGTAGCTTGTTATGTGTCTGGAATTCCTTTTCTAAGACGCAAATAATCAGTTCTAGAACCAAAGACAATATAAAGCTAAATAAATACAGAAGGATATATGAATGCTGAGAGTATACATTTGTTAAAACCGGTGCACACAGAATTGTTCAATTAAGCTTTGACAATAAAACCTGGAAGGTGAGTGGTTTTTATGTAGAAGGGGCTAGCTCAAATGCATAGAGAGGTGAATGCAAAATGAAAAAATTATACAAAATATAAAGGTATAATGAGCATGAGGGCTCCTCTGATGAAGTCACGTGACGTGACGATACGCGTGAGGTTTGGAGCATGGGAACTGTCACAGACTGATGATAGGATATGAGCTCGGCGCTTGTGGATGTTTTTTACTATAGCCTTCTGTTAAATGTAAGTGTACCATGTTGTTTTTAACCTAATAAACTGATTTATATACGGGATCACGCTATGTGTACTCTCTTCCAATACTCTACATATATGCATCCCATTGTGATGTGCATTGAAGAAACGGGGACAGTTTGAAGACACCCTTTTGAGGTATACGAACTCGGCGTTCGTTGGATTGACGCCCACACTCATTTTACAAAAGTGAGTGCATCCCCCTTCTGTGTCCTGTCCCTTTTTTCCACTTTGGCCACCACGGAGTTATACTATATACTGTCTGCTTATGTTTTTTATATACCATCCTGCACACCCACCACCCGAATCGCCTGAACTACTGGATGGGACCCTTGCTTGCTGGTAATTTGTTACTGGATTACAAGCTGTTGTCTTGCAGCAGTAAAGTGAGCTGCTTGCGAGCACAGAGGTGTCCCCACTGAAGACTTTGTTTCCCTTTCCTGTGGCTTGTGGACTTGCCTTTTTGGAACTGATGACTCATTGAGCACTTTGTACTACAAGGTGGTGGGACTGTTCACCATTTATTTATTTTTCTTGAAGTCACTAATAAGTATTTGCTGAGTTACCACATATGTGCTAGTATGATACTAGCCCCTTTGCACTGAGATTTTTTATTTTCTTTTGTGTCAGTATTTACAATATTTTTATGTGCTAGTATGATACTAGCCCTCATGCACATGGACTTTGTTTGATTTATATATTTTATTTTGTTCAATTTTTTTGTACCCACACTGTATTTGTCACTCATTTCATAGCTTTTTATACGCTTTAGACTATTTTGTTTCTTCAGTTTATTCGGATTTAGTGCTCATTAGACCGCACTTTATTACATTTCATCATACTTTTATATTTTGTATAATTTTTCCATTTTGCCTTTTGGAACTGATGACTCATTGTTTGAGCACTTTGTACTACAAGGCGGTGGGACTGTTCACCATTTAGTTATTTACTTGGAGTCACCATTAATTATTTGCTGAGTTACTACATATGTGCTAGTATGATACTAGCCCTTTTGCACTGAGTTTTATCTTTTGATAAGTATTTGCTGAGTTACCACATATGTGCTAGTATGGTACTAGCCCTTTTGCACTGAGATTTTTCTTTTCTTCTGTTTCAGTATTTACATGATATTTTTTATGTGCTAGTATGATACTAGCCCTCATGCTCATTATACCTTTTATATTTTGTATAATTTTTTCATTTTGCATTCACCTCTCTATACATTTGAGCTAGCCCCTTCCCCTTCCTCTTCCTCCCTTCCCCACTTATCACAGCGCAATCACCACTTACTTTATTCACACCACTTTTGTCTGTTTGGATCAGCCATTTAGGTGTTGCAGCCGTGCCCCTTAGCATAGGTATTTCTGACAGCGCAGGAGTTTCTTCATTATTTATCCAGGATTTATTTCAGATTTACCATCTCTAATTAATTATGTCTCTATAATTTTATACAAAATTCATTCAATATTGCGATGTGCTGTCAAGATGACGTGCATACATATGAATTTATACAGATTTTACTAACACTTTTTTATTCAACATTGTCATGTGCTGCCAAGTGTCTTTGGAGTGTGGGAGGAAACCGGTGTACCCGAAGGAAACTTTAACCTCCCTGGCGGTATTCCCGAGTCTGGCTCGGGGTGAGATTTCAGTACCAAAAGCGGTAACCCCGAGCCAGACTCGGGATCGCATCGCAGGATCCAGGCAAAGTAACTTACCTTGTCCCCCGGATCCTGCGATGTCTCCCCGCTGTGTCTGCGAGCCGTCCTTCACTCGATTCACAGTGCCGAGTGCTGAGCTCTGTTCCCTGCGAGCGTTGCGGCGCACGGGCACGGAGTTTGGCGCCAAATTCAAAAAATGTAAAACACACAATACATATACAATACATATACAGTACACTGTAATCTTACCGATTACATTACTGTATAAAATAGTTACACATCCTCTTTGTCCCTAGTGGTTTCTCCAGTGTCCTGCATGCAGTTTTATATGATATATACTGTTCTTTCTGCCTGGAAACTGGAGATTGTCCATAGCAACCAAAAAGTGTCCCTTTACATCAAAAGCGGTTTTTGACCAGCTAGAAAACAGCGATAATAAATTAGAATCACTCGCAGAATTGAGCGACAGCGATTTGTGGGGAGATCCGTCATCAAACACTGAAAGTGACGACAGCGACAATTCTGCGCAAATTTCAGTGTTTTTGATTTGATTACATTATTGAATCATTTTTATTATTATTATTATTTTATTATTATTTGCTATAATTATTTATAGTTATTTATTATATTATAATTTATGATTTTGTGTTTCAAACTTTATCATACCCGGGATGTCTACTAGACTCTGGTTTGGACAGATTTAAGTGAGTTATTGCTAAGAATTATAATATAAAACGCCAAATTTCCATGCAAAATAATTGTACCGCTTTCAGCACCTAAAATCAGAAATAATCATACCGCCAGGGAGGTTAAAGAATATGTAACTGATCGCATGCTCGGTCAGAAATTAATTCTTGCAGACGCTAAACTCCTTTGCAGTCAAAACTTTGTAGCCTTAAAAATGTCCATTACAGATGTGAGCCTGGGAAGTAGTAGAATTGTCCTGGTCTGGGGTCTTATCAGAGTTGCTGGATACTGATAATTAAACAGTAATCTGCAAACACTGATTACAGACAGAGCATGACACAGAACAAGCTGACACTAACCCAGCTTGTTCTACACATATAATTTAGTAATTTACCTTATTAGCAGCTTCCGAGACTTGATTCGGAAACTTCTTAGCTGGCCTGGGGCGAGGTCTGGTGACTCTTGGGTTGGAGAGTGGCTGCTGAGTGAACTTTATCTTTCTGCAGCAATCCTCCTTGCTGTTCTGACATCACACTGACAGTTGGACAGCAGCCAAACCTGGGAGGATTGTCCTTCTCCTGTCTGCTAAGGCTGCAGCTACAGAGGAGGCAAGCACAGCCTGAGTTCCGTGTGCGGGCTGTATCAGAGGTCAGAGAATGGGGTAGTGTGACATGCAGGATTTTGTTGTCGGAATGTCCGATCGTGTGTAGGCGGCATAAAAATAAGGATAGCTGATGAGCAGAAAAAGTCAGGCAGATCACAAGTTAACGATCGCTGATATAGATAATATACGTATCTGAGTAAAAAAAAATAATTTTATTTGTAATATTTTTTATTTATTGATTAAAAGCAAAAGAGGGCAACATAAAACTAGTGCAATATTTGACAGTTTTTGATAAATTAATGCATTAGTATCTGGTTTTATGGATGGAGGAGTGATTTCTCAATGAATTCTCAAGGTGCTCATCAGATATTTGGGTTGTAATTTTGCCCTTTGTGTGCTTCATCCTTGTTTATAAACATTGGTGCTGCCGTAAACTCATGACATGAATAAGGTGTGATTGTGAAAAGTGGGAGATTTTTTTTGGGGGGGGGGAGATAAGACTTATAATAGTAGTTCCTTGGAAAAAAGAAAAAGAAAACTTATAATAGTCCACTAAAGAGGCACTGTCAAATTTTTCTTGACCTCACGTGTTCGCTAAGTGTGAACACATTTTTACAAAAGATTCAAACAAAAAAAAAAAAAAGTTTATGTTTACGATTTTGTGTTGGGTCACATGCTTAGCCGTCTTGGGTTGCATGCTATGGGCCACAGGTTGGACACCCCTGGAGTAGAGGAAGACTGGAACCCCAGTCATTTTTTATTTTTGTGTCCCTATTGCTGATTTTCTCTCACTTCCTGTCTCGTAAAGCTGTTGCCACTGAGACACAAAATGAGAAGAGCCCCAGATAGCAATAAAACCTGACAGTGGTTCTAATCCCTCTCTACTCTATCCAAACCCAAAAAAACAAACGTTTTGACTAGACAAATACCTAAACACTCAGTTTTGCCGATAGGAATAAAACAGGGTACCATTTTATTCTACAAAAAAAATGCACTTACCAAATTGAGTCTTTACATCTTGATTTTGATGTTTTTTAAACCTCCTGACCATCTCACCAGCTTTGTTATTGTTCACTTCGGGCTCTTTAGATGACTGTTTGCTTTTTCCTTTTTGATCATCATAGGTGGGGAAATCACTTTTTTCAGAATGTCTTTGTGGTCTACCATCTCTCTTTGTACTATTCTTTTTAGTCATTTTCTCCACGCACTCAGGTTGATTGGTGCCTCTGATAGATTCTTCACAAAGTTTTTTCATTTCCGTTTTGGGTATTGCAAAGGTTTTGACCTTGCTATTTAGGGAGGTAGACGCCTTGTCTTGATTTTTGCCCTCAAGGCATTGTTCGGGGCCCTCTTTAGATTGTGTGGCTTTGCCACTTATGTCAATGTATCTGACTTGGTTGCCTTGTTGTGCTACCAAATTATTTTCTTCAGTACCATCTTTCTTTTGATCCTCAAAGTCTTTAAATATATCATCCTGACCCTGGTGGTGAGTAGATTTTCCAAGACCTTCATGGTCACTGTCTAGGGTTGTAGGAACATCCATGCCTCCAACATTTTGGCCTTGGCTTGGCGAACTCTTCAACATAACTGTTTCAGACTCACTAAGTTGAGAGTCAGATGGCATGTTCTCATCATAGGTTGTACAGTTAATCTTTTTAGTATGATCTCTGTAATATCTTGTGTACTCTGTAGCTTGTTATGTGTCTGGAATGCCTTTTCTAAGATGCAAATAATCAGTTCTAGAACCAAAGACAATATAAAGCTAAATAAATACAGAAGGATATATGAATGCTGAGAGTATACATTTGTTAAAACCGGTGCACACAGAATTGTTCAATTAAGCTTTGACAATAAAACCTGGAAGGTGATTGGTTTTTATGTAGAAGGGGCTAGCTCAAATGCATAGAGAGGTGAATGCAAAATGAAAAATTATACAAAATATAAAGGTATAATGAGCATGAGAGCTCCTCTGATGAAGTCACGTGACGTGACGATACGCGTGAGGTTTGGAGCACGGGAACTGTCACAGACTGATGATAGGATATGAGCGCTTGTGGATGTTTTTTACTATAGCCTTCTGTTAAATGTAAGTGTACCATGTTGTTTTTAACCTAATAAACTGATTTATATACGGGATCACGCTATGTGTACTCTCTTCCAATACTCTACATATATGCATCCCATTGTGATGAGCATTGAGGAAATGGGGAAGGTTTGAAGACACCCTTTTTGAGGTATACGAACTCGGCGTTCGTTGGATTGACGCCCACACTCATTTTACAAAAGTGAGTGCATCCCCCTTCTGTGTCCTGTCCCTTTTTTCCACTTTGGCTGCCACGGAGTTATACTATATACTGTCTGCTTATGTTTTTTATATACCATCCTGCACACCCACCACCCGAATCGCCTGAACTACTGGATGGGACCCTTGCTTGCTGGTGATTTGTTACTGGATTACAAGCTGTTGTCTTGCAGCAGTAAAGTGAGCTGCTTGCGAGCACAGAGGTGTCCCCACTGAAGACTTTGTTTCCCTTTCCTGTGGCTTGTGGACTTACCTTTTTGGAACTGATGACTCATTGAGCACTTTGTACTACAAGGTGGTGGGACTGTTCACCATTTATTTATTTTTCTTGAAGTCACTAATAAGTATTTGCTGAGTTACCACATATGTGCTAGTATGATACTAGCCCCTTTGCACTGAGATTTTTTATTTTCTTTTGTGTCAGTATTTACAATATTTTTATGTGCTAGTATGATACTAGCCCTCATGCACATGGACTTTGTTTGATTTATATATTTTATTTTGTTCAATTTTTTTGTACCCACACTGTATTTGTCACTCATTTCATAGCTTTTTATACGCTTTAGACTATTTTGTTTCTTCAGTTTATTCGGATTTAGTGCTCATTAGACCGCACTTTATTACATTTCATCATACTTTTATATTTTGTATAATTTTTCCATTTTGCCTTTTGGAACTGATGACTCATTGTTTGAGCACTTTGTACTACAAGGCGGTGGGACTGTTCACCATTTAGTTATTTACTTGGAGTCACCATTAATTATTTGCTGAGTTACTACATATGTGCTAGTATGATACTAGCCCTTTTGCACTGAGTTTTATCTTTTGATAAGTATTTGCTGAGTTACCACATATGTGCTAGTATGGTACTAGCCCTTTTGCACTGAGATTTTTCTTTTCTTCTGTTTCAGTATTTACATGATATTTTTTATGTGCTAGTATGATACTAGCCCTCATGCTCATTATACCTTTTATATTTTGTATAATTTTTTCATTTTGCATTCACCTCTCTATACATTTGAGCTAGCCCCTTCCCCTTCCTCTTCCTCCCTTCCCCACTGCGTGCCCCTTAGCATAGGTATTTCTGACAGCGCAGGAGTTTCTTCATTATTTATCCAGGATTTATTTCAGATTTACCATCTCTAATTAATTATGTCTCTATAATTTTATACAAAATTCATTCAATATTGCGGTGTGCTGTCAAGATGACGTGCATACATATGAATTTATACAGATTTTACTAACACTTTTTTATTCAACATTGTCATGTGCTGCCAAGTGTATCTCTATGAATTTATGATGTCTATGCCACGAGTTGAGAGTTGAGTTGAATCTTGATATATCGCGGTCATTTACCCCGTAGGATCTCGACGCGTTTGGAACACACATTCGCACATATACTAGGGCCAATTTGGACAAGATCCATTTAACCTACCAGCATGTCTTTGGAGTGTGGGAGGAAACCGGTGTTCCCGGAGGAAACTTTAACCTCCCTGGCGGTATTCCCGAGTCTGGCTCGGGGTGAGATTTCAGTACCAAAAGCGGTAACCCCGAGCCAGACTCGGGATCGCATCGCAGGATCCAGGCAAAGTAACTTACCTTGTCCCCTGGATCCTGCGATGTCTCCCCGCTGTGTCTGCGAGCCGTCCTTCGCTCGATTCACAGTGCTGAGTGCTGAGCTCTGTTCCCTGCGAGCGTTGCGATGCACGGGCACGGAGTTTGGCGCCAAATTCAAAAAATGTAAAACACACAATACATATACAATACATATACAGTACACTGTAATCTTACCGATTACATTACTGTATAAAATAGTTACACATCCTCTTTGTCCCTAGTGGTTTCTCCAGTGTCCTGCATGCACTTTTATATGATATATACTGTTCTTTCTGCCTGGAAACTGGCGATTGTCCATAGCAACCAAAAAGTGTCCCTTTACATCAAAAGCGGTTTTTGACCAGCTAGAAAACAGCGATAATAAATTAGAATCACTCGCAGAATTGAGCGACAGCGATTTGTGGGGAGATCCGTCATCAAACACTGAAAGTGACGACAGCGACAATTCTGCGCAAATTTCAGTGTTTTTGTTTTGATTACATTATTGAATCATTTTTATTATTATTATTATTTTATTATTATTTGCTATAATTATTTATAGTTATTTATTATATTATAATTTATGATTTTGTGTTTCAAACTTTATCATACCCGGGATGTCTACTAGACTCTGGTTTGGACAGATTTAAGTGAGTTATTGCTAAGAATTATAATATAAAACGCCAAATTTCCATGCAAAATAATTGTACCGCTTTCAGCACCTAAAATCTGAAATAATCATCCCGCCAGGGAGGTTAAAGAATATGTAACTGATTGCATGCTTGGTCAGAAATTAATTCTTGCAGACGCTAAACTCCTTTGCAGTCAAAACTTTGTAGCCTTAAAAATGTCTATTACAGATTTGTCATGAGCCTGGGAAGTAGTAGAATTGTCCTGGTCTGGGGTCTTATCAGAGTTGCTGGATACTGATAATTAAACAGTAATCTGTAAGCACTGATTGCAGACAGAGCATGACACAGAACAAGCTGACACTAACCCAGCTTGTTCTACACATATAATTTAGTAATTTACCTTAATAGCAGCTTCCGAGACTTGATTCGGGAACTTCTTAGCTGGCCTGGGGCGAGGTCTGGTGACTCTTGGGTTGGAGAGTGGCTGCTGAGTGAACTTTATCTTTCTGCAGCAATCCTCCTTGCTGTTCTGACATCACACTGACAGTTGGACAGCAGCCAAACCTGGGAGGATTGTCCTTCTCCTCTATAACGCTGCAGCTGCAGAGAAGAGGCAAGCACAGCCTGAGTTCCGTGTGCGGGTTGTATCAGAGGTCAGAGCATGGGGTAGTGTAACAGCTGGGCAAGTCGCTGAAGAGCTTCTCCTGAGTTAGTGCAGCTCGCAATCTGGCACCCCCTCTCCTCCCCGCCGTGCATGCAAGGACTGCTCCATCTCCAATTGATTCCTTGCCACCTCCTGGATCTGGCTTCCCAATTCTGTTGCTTTTACAGAACTACACTACATCAAGCACTGTGGAACCAATACACCGTTTACAATGGTTTTCATTTTTTGACATAGTACAATTGTTTGAAGTATAAGTGGTGAATACCTTATCATACATACAGTCAGGGCAGGACTTAGGGTGGTGGGGGCCCCTGGGCTTGAGTCACTTTCGGGCCCTACCCTTCTATACATTACGTATTTATTGGCATATAACACGTGCTGGCGTATAACATGCACCCCAAGTTCAGGAGGGAATTTTAAAGGAAAAACATATTTAGGAGGGAAGTTTAAGGAAAAAACTTACATTTAAATGCCCATTAATGCAGCCTTGCACAGGGTCCATCTGCAGCCTTGTCCAGTGACATTGAAGCCTTGTCAGTGTAGTCTTGTCATTTGCAGCCTTGTCATTGCAGTCTTGAAGTTTAAAAATGGCGCCGCTGAGATAGAGTCCTGTGTATCTCGGCGGCTCTCGGGTCCTCTCCCAGTCCCGAGCGGAGCCAAGAGTAGCCGAGTGTTTGGGTACAGCATCACACAACTGCGCAATTGTCAGTTAAATCGACGCAGTGCCGTATCACAAAAAAAAAAAATGATTGAAGTGCAATATTTCTATTATTACATTGTTATATAAAATAGTTCAACTCACCATAAGCAGAATCAGTCGGAGCCTGAGCGTGTCACTTGCCAACGTCACCTGCCTTCAGATGTGGATTGTCACTTGCCACACATTGCGGATTGTCACTTGCCATGTCACTTGTCAGCAGATGCAGGGTGTCACTTGTCAGCGGATGCAGGATGTCACTTGTCACGTTACTTGTCAGCGGATGCAGGGTGTCACTTGTCAGCGGATGCAGGATGTCACTTGTCAGCGGATGCAGGGTGTCACTTGTCAGCGGATGCAGGGTGTCACTTGTCAGCGGATGCAGAATGTCACTTGTCACGTTACTTGTCAGCGGATGCAGGGTGTCACTTGTCAGCGGATGCAGGGTGTCACTTGTCAGCGGATGCAGGGTGTCACTTGTCACGTTACTTGTCAGCGGATGCAGGGTGTCACTTGTCAGCGGATGCAGGGTGTCACTTGTCAGCGGATGCAGGGTGTCACTTGTCAGAGGATGCAGGGTGTCACTTGTCACGTTACTTGTCAGCGGATGCAGGGTGTCACTTGTCAGCGGATGCAGGGTGTCACTTGTCAGCGGATGCAGGGTGTCACTTGTCAGAGGATGCAGGGTGTCACTTGTCAGAGGATGCAGGGTGTCACTTGTCAGCGGATGCAGGGTGTCACTTGTCAGCGGATGCAGGGTGTCACTTGTCAGCGGATGCAGGGTGTCACTTGTCAGCGGATGCAGGGTGTCACTTGTCAGAGGATGCAGGGTGTCACTTGTCAGCTGATGGGGGTGTCACTTGTCAGCGGATGCAGGGTGTCACTTGTCAGCGGATGCAGGGTCTCACTTGTCAGTGATGGAGGTGTCACTTGTCAGCGGATGCAGGGTGTCACTTGCCACCTGGTCGAAGGGGGCCCCGTCAGGTAGGATGTATGGGTGCCACCTTGATTTCTAACATTCAGGGGCACATTCAGAGGGGTGGCAAACTCCCACCCGCTAGCAAGCCCGTTTCGCCGGCACCGCTGCTTATTTCACGGCGACCGATCAGGCTTGTGTTTACTTCCACTTCCTGATAGCGGTGGAACACACCATTGGGCAGGCGTGATGTCATCAGCCGGAAATGATGCAATACATGGGAGGCAACGCGGCCATCATTTCTGGCTGATGACATCACGCCTGCCCTATGGTGCGCTCCACCGCTATCACGAAGTGGAAGTAAACACAAGCCTGATCGCTCGCCGTGAAATAAGCAGCGGTACCGACGAAACGGGCTGACTAGCGGGCGGGTGTTTGCCGTGGATCCGGCCCTGCTAGCAGGGCCCCCTATTGGACGGGGGGCCCATGGGCTCGAGCCCAGTCAGGCCCAAGTGTAAGTCCGGCCCTGCATGCAGTATACATTAGTTTGATTTTAAAGCATATTGTTTGGTTATTGTTTTAAATGTTGTAATAAAATATTTTCATTTTAATATTGTGTACGGGTTGGCTTAAAAAGCCCAGGTTTGATGCTCTATCTTCATTATTCATTTGGTGTCATACTATATGGAATCATGTTTAATCCTATATCGTTTTCAAGTGAAATCATTTATATATGAATTGTTTATATATATATATATATATATATATATATATATATATATATATATATATATATATATTTCTTATGAGAATTATACATTCCCCTAATTCCCCTTTTAACTGGTCCTATACCTTTATGACTTCTAAGTGTTTTGTATAAATCTGCAAAATTCTTTGTATTCTTTCTTTTTTTATAAAAAGCTCAATAATTATTCAAAAAGAAAATTGCTGTTTGGCAAAAAAAAAAAAAAAAAAGGTATTGGTGAGGCAGCAGGATCATCTCTTGATTGCATTGAAGCCGCCGCTCACCCACCCTTTGAAAAGCAATCCACTGCAGACCACTTTTCTGAGTGTACTGCAATGTAAACTTAGCCTATGTAGTGATATAAAGTGTACTATTTTTTTGCAGTAACCTGATAAAATGCAGTGCCAAAGCTGGGCATAAATGAGTCAGTTATTTTCGTTGAACTGGTTACCCGATTCCCCCACCCACTTGTTCAAGGTGGATGGGGGAATCCTCCTGCTGTGTGTTTGTATTCTGACAGTGGGGAGACTCCCCCTCCGGCCTCAGAATACACTGGTCACTGCTGAAATCTATAGCCTGCAGCACTGATCGAGAGCACATTTTCCAGCAGATCGCTTGTACAAAAGTGGATGGATATTTTGATTTCTCTATAAGCACGGGGCCCAGTGGCTGCATTAAGGGCGCACAGGCGCCGCCCCCTCTCTCCTGCCACCCCCTCTGTGCACTATGGATAGATTTGTGCATTGCATGAATCTATCCATGGCCGCCGCTGCCACCCCCCATTCAGGCGTCCAGACCCTTTTCAGGCACCGGGCGCCTGAATTACAGCGGCAGGGGGTGTATTTGAAGCACCTGATTAAAGCCATAGGCTCTAATAGGCGTCAAAAATAGTGACCTGCTTGGCGTTCGCAGTTCACTCAGCTGTTTTAGGAAAGCGAATAAATCTTCGCTTTCCTAACACTGAACCACCTCTCCGCCAATCAGGTGCTTGGGTCTGATACCTGTCACCTGATTGGCTGAAACGACAGGCGCTGCTGATATTGGATGCCTGTCAGGAGGAAAGGATGGGAAGTCGGGAGAGAGACACTGGCTTGAAGGACCCCGCTCGTTCCCGTCACTCGCTGCCCCATCAAGACAGGGTAAGTGCCAGGCAGACGGTGAGCGGGCGGAGGGGGTCACACTAGCGGCATTCGATGGCACAGTGGCAGCATTTGATGGGTACACTGGCAGCATTTAATGGGCACACTGGCAGCATTTCATGGCCACACTGGCAGCATTTGATGGACACACTGGCAGCATTTGATGGGCACAGTGGCAGCATTTGATGGCACAGTGGCAGCATTTGATGGGCACAGTGGCAGCATTTGATGGGCACACTGGCAGCATTTAATGGGCACACTGGCAGCATTTGATGGGCACACTGGCAGCATTTGATGGCACAGTGGCAGCATTTGATGGCACAGTGGCAGCATTTGATGGCACAGTGGCAGCATTTAATGGCACACTGGCAGCATTTGATGGGCACACTGGCAGCATTTGATGGGCACAGTGGCAGCATTTGATGGGCACAGTGGCAGCATTTAATGGGCACAGTGGCAGCATTTGATGGGCACAGTGGCAGCATTTAATGGGCACACTGGCAGCATTTGATGGGCACAGTGGCTGCATTTGATGGCACAGTGGCAGCATTTGATGGCACAGTGTCAGCATTTGATGGCACAGTGGCAGCATTTAATTGGCACACTGGCAGCATTTGATGGGCACAGTGGCTGCATTTGATGGCACAGTGGCAGCATTTGATGGCACAGTGTCAGCATTTGATGGCACAGTGGCAGCATTTAATGGCACACTGGCAGCATTTGATGGGCACACTGGCAGCATTTGATGGGCACACTGGCAGCATTTGATGGGCACAGTGGCAGCATTTGATGGGCACAGTGGCAGCATTTAATGGGCACAGTGGCAGCATTTGATGGGCACAGTGGCAGCATTTAATTGGCACACTGGCAGCATTTGATGGGCACAGTGGCAGCATTTAATGGGCACACTGGCAGCATTTGATGGGCACAGTGGCTGCAATTGATGGCACAGTGGCTGCATTTTATGGCACAGTGGCTGCAATTGATGGCACACTGGAAGTATTTGATGGGCACAGTGGCAGCATTTGATGGGTTTTTTTTCAGAATTTTTCCGTTTGTTTGCACCCCCCCCCCCAAAAAAAATTTGAGCACAAGCCGCCACTGATGGTGCCCATACATGGATCGAAATCCAACTGCTAAAGCTGCCGGAATTTTGATCCTTCTGTGGGCTGCACATACAAGATACAAATGCTACAATTGTTTCTAATACTGATACAAGTTATAACAATTATCTCTGTGAGTGACATACAATGTATAAGTGGATAGACATGCAAAGACTGTGCAAGATAAGAGGTCATTAGGGGGTTATTTACTAAAGGCAAATCCACTGTGCACTTCCAAGTGCACTGCAAGTGTAGTCTGTAGATCTGAGGGGGACATGCAAGGAAAACTAAAAAACAGCATTTTTGCTTGTACAGGATTGGATTATAAAATCGGCAGAGCTTCCCCTCATTTCAGGTCTTCCCCTCAGATCTACAGCGACTGCATTTCCAAGTGCACTTGCAGTGCAAAATGGATTTGCCTTTAGTAGATCAACCCCGTTGTAATAAAACAGTCAATAAAAACAACATTTCCACCATGGAAACCAAAAACCAGTTGATAATTTTTTTTGGTTTTGGGTTTCCAAGGTGTGAAAGACTTCATTTCCCCGCTCTGTGATTCCTCCTCCCCAGAGAGGACATGTAAGCGCAGCCAAGATTATTTTATGGTTCATTAACCGCACAAGTGGCTGTTAAATGGTCTGTATAATCCAATTGACACTATGGGGATTGTTTATTAAGGGCGAATCGACTATGCATAGACGAAAGAAGCTTCTGCAATCCTTGGAAGTCATTTAAAGCCTATTAAACTCTGAAAAAAACAACAAAAAAACACAATAATTTTGCCTTCCTCGTTGAAATTTGCAGAAATGTCCCACATTTTATGAAAATCTGGGAGAAATGAAAACTCTCAATCCTAGCCATGTTTTGTTCCTATCAGCCATTGGGGTTAAAGGGGTTGTAAACCCTCCTTTTTAATAAAAAAAAATTAACAAACAGTTGCTCCAGAGCTTAATAAATGTGGCAAAACTTCACTTTGCAAAGAATACCCAATCACATGCAAGGAAAAAAACAAAACAAATGCATTTTTGCTTGACCTGATTGAATGATGGAAGTCAGCAGAACTGCTGATCACTTAAAGTGTGCAGTTATTTAGTAAATCAAGCCATATGACTTTCTGTTTGAGTCACTGACTCAGAAAAACAGAACTAAACAAAGTGAGATATGTAATACTGGATATGTATTTAACAAAGACAATGAATTTGGGAGATTTTACATCACTTTCTGTTCCTGTGACACCCATACAAGAGATGGCGTGCAATTATCACTTGAACAGGAAGCAAAAACTATTTTTAAAATGGTCCCCACTCTACCACAATAGATTAATTTTTGTCTGTATTGCCATTAGACAGATTACTCAATCACCTCCTAACCTAACAAGAAGTGAGAGGAAATCTTCCCAAAAGAAATATAGAAAAAAGCCAGAGGCTCTAACCCTTATTTATTATTTATTTATTTATTTCAGGTACTTATATAGCGCCGTCAATTTACGCAGCGCTTTACATATACATTGTACATTCACATCAGTCCCTACTCTCAAGGAGCTTACAATCTAAGGTCCCTAACTCACATTCATACCTATACTAGGGACAATTCAGACAGGATCCAATTACCCTACCAGCATGTCTTTGGAGTGTGGGAGGAAACCGGAGTACACGGAGGAAACCCACGCAGGCACAGGGAGAACATGCAAACTCCAGGCAGGTAGTGTCATGGTTGGGATTCAAACCAGCGACCCTTCTTACTGCTAGGCGAAAGTGCTATCCACTACACCACCCTTCCTCACTTTACTGCCCAGCAGGGGCAGCCCATCAATTAGGGGCACACGGGCTATCCCCCCTCTCCATCGCTGCCCCCCCATCCATGTGTCTGGCCCCTTTCAGGACACCGGAGCATGGATTCAAATGCGGGGAGGGGTTGGTTTTTTCAAGCCAGAGGCTCTCATAGGCTTCAATATTGGGTGGGCTTGGGGCGCAGAGAGTGCGCTCCAATCCCACCCAGGTGTGTTACAACCGCTAATGTATATTGGCGGTTGTAACACTGATCCTCCTCCCGGCCAATCAGGAAGCGGGTTTTGAAACCGGTCACCCGATTGGCTGAAAGGACAGGCGATCCTATTTGACACCTAGGAGGAGCTGGAAACTGCCATGGAGGAGAGGACACGGAGCTGCTGCACCACACTGCCTGCCACCTGCTACCCGCCACGATGGGGTAAGTTCCGGACAGACCGGCAAACAACAACAACAACAAAAAACCACCAGCCACCACTGTTTCCCAGCAAAAAAAAAAAAAAGTAGGCTGGAATTGCTGACCCAATCCAACTATGCCATTTAGAAAGTTAGATCACATATGTGCTCTCAGTGCTTCAAATGTTTTTTTTTGTTTTGTTTATTTATACATTCATTATTTATAGGAACCATTTTTACATAGAATGCAGCAGGGGAAAAATGTGTAAAGAAAAATATGTACATGAGCCCATCATTGAATTGGGATGAACAGGGCTGTGCCCTCCGTGATTGTTCCCTACAGAATATCTTTAAGGGCTAGTTTGTAAATGCAGCAGTGTTTGGAGGCCAAATGTAGAGTCTTTACCACCTTAACCACTGAAAGTCTTCAGCACTGTGCTGCAACTGTAAACCCGAAAAGAAAAATACTGCGATATCCCTTAAGTTAAATTTACATACAGATGTGTGGTGAAAAAACAAAAAACAGAATGAACCTAAAAACTCAAAAAAACAGCTGCAACCTCAAATGTGAGACAACCCCCACCTTAATAACCATGCAAATATTAGGCTGCGCTACCAGTGAATAAACGTGGTCATAATTGATAGAACCAACTAAGTGACAATCAAGCATAGACAGAAAAAAATTATTAATTAAAAAAATTCAATATCAGCAAAATTTGGATCACATTGATAAAATGATGGTGAAAAAAAGGGGTTCAATGATCGAAAGCAATTAAAGTGAGTCCATATAATCAGAAAATAAAGTCCTTATGGATACAAAAATTTTATAGATAGAAGGAGAGAGACACCCTTTCTTCCAGTGATATAGGCATGCAAAAAACACTGTCTCCCTAAGGAGCGTGATGTTGCTGGGAGTTCCTCCACCTCAAGTAAATGGGCCCCTTACCAGATCCAAAGATCTCCTGTCACAGAGATCCTACACGCAAGTGGCTGTATCCCCCAGCCACTGGGTCTCTGTTGCGGTATATGTCACAGGCCACCGCTCCAGGGAATCAACCTAGTGAAGATGTTTCCGCTCCCAATCCACAGGTAAGCAAGAAAAGAGAATACTCCATAGCGTAATACAGTATAAAACTCTTTAATTAAATAAAAGAATAAATAAAATAAATAATAAATAAATAAAATAAATAAATAAAAGGAGCGGCGTGCTGACGTCACCACCATACCACGCTGAACCCGGAAGGAACGGGCAGCAGCTGAAGCCGGCCGGCACTTTACGATTTTTAAGCGATCATTTACTGCACACACTGTGTCCATTTATGAAGCAGTGATCAGCGGTGATCCCGAGGATCACCGCTGATCACAGTCCATAAACAGTTTATGAAACAGTGATAATCGGGGGAGAACATGTTTGAACTTGTTCTCCCGCTGATTATCTCTACACATGGAGAATCCCCATGAATGACACAGTAACGGCCAGTTTATGAAGCGGTGATCTCACCGCTTCACTGGCGATCTGTGTCAGAATTCACACTCCCCGATTCACCAGCTCAGAGGTGGTGAATCGGGGAGTGAAGAGGAAATCTGGGGGGGATCTGAGGGGGAAGGAGGAAGATTTTTAACTTCCTTATGCCTCGTTCAGACCCCCCAACACTGTAAGCATGTCCCCCTGTCATATTTATGAGTATACATATATATACATATATACATATAATGTGTATATGTATATATATATAATGTGTGTGTATAATACATGTATATATAATGTGTGTGTGTGTATACATATGTGTATAATGTAGGGGGACTCGTTATTTTATTAACATTAATCCACGCCGTTGAGCGGTGATAATTTATCACTGCTTGATAAACTGACATCTGGTGCTCTAATCTCGTAAAGTCTCACGAGATTCCAGTATCAGGGGCGTTCTCCACTATTTGAAGCATTTGTAGATCTCTTCACTCCTCAGAAGGTGAAGCGATCTACAAAGCTTCATAAACTGGCACACAGATGAGAAGATTCTTCCCTGTGAATGCCGGAGAACGAAGCAGTGGATAGATTTCACTGCTTCATAAACGGACACCTGTAAGTGTTATTCTTTTATTTAATTAAAGAGTTTTATACTGTATTACGCTATGGAGTATTCTCTTTTCTTGCTTACCTGTGGATTGGGAGCGGAAACATCTTCACTAGGTTGATTCCCTGGAGCGGTGGCCTGTGACATATACCGCAACAGAGACCCAGTGGCTGGGGGATACAGCCACTTGCGTGTAGGATCTCTGTGACAGGAGATCTTTGGATCTGGTAAGGGGCCCATTTACTTGAGGTGGAGGAACTCCCAGCAACATCACGCTCCTTAGGGAGACAGTGTTTTTTGCATGCCTATATCACTGGAAGAAAGGGTGTCTCTCTCCTTCTATCTATAAAATTTTTGTATCCATAAGGACTTTATTTTCTAATTATATGGACTCACTTTAATTGCTTTCGATCATTGAACCCCTTTTTTTCACCATCATTTTATCAATGTGATCCAAATTTTGCTGATATTGAATTTTTTAAATTAATAATTTTTTTCTGTCTATGCTTGATTGTCACTTAGTTGGTTCTATCAATTATGACCACGTTTATTCACTGGTAGCGCAGCCTAATATTTACTGTGCTGCAACTGCATGCCTTACATATTGTTGCAGAGCGTTGTGGCCAGGGGCGTAACTAGAAATAGCAGGGCTCCATAGCAAAATGCTGTATGGGGCCCCCCTGCAAACAGTACCCCTCCCCACAGCTGCCCTAGTGTCAATGCAGTGTGACCTGTGCCACATACAGCGTGACCTGTGCCCAACACAGCATGACCTGTGCCCAATACAGTGTGACCTGTGCCCAATACAGCGTGACCTGTGCCCCATACAGCGTGACCTGTGCCCCATACAGCGTGACCTGTGCCCAACACAGCGTGACCTGTGCCCCATACAGCGTGACCTGTGCCCAACACAGCGTGACCTGTGCCCAATACAGCCTGGTCTGCCTGTGCCCCATACAGCACCACCTATGCAGAGGAAGAGGCAAGCCACCTGGATCAGCAGAGAGCGGGATTGCCAGCTGTAATAGCTTTCATTTGAATTTCCTGTCTTCCTGGGGCTCATCGTCACATAGCCCCACCTCTTGGCCCGATGCCTTTGATGATGTCACATGTCCCGCATTGGATCGGCGTTCTGTCTATCAAAGGCACCGGGCCAAAAGGTGGAGCTATGTGACGTGAGCCCCGGGAACACTGGAAGTTCTAATGAAAGCTCTTATATCAGGCAATTCAGCTCTCTGCTGATACGGACAGCTCGCCTCTTCCTTTCCTCTCTCTTCCCCTGGCTGGGAGACTGTGCCAGCGGTGCTCTTATCCTCACTGGGCCCCACTCGGCTGTGGGCCCCATAGCGCCCGCATGGGTCGCTATGGTGGTAGTTACGCCCCTGGTTGTGGCGTGGTCCTCAGAGCTGCTGTTAAAAACTCTCGGGTCCCTAAGCAGCCTACCTGACAGGCCCCACCCCCCACCTCTAAAAATATCTAATGAAATTTTCGCTAATATGCCATGGCAGAAATGATACCCTCATCGATAAATTGCACTTCAATTGAATAGCGCTGCTCTGCAAATGCCCCGCAACCATGTGCAAAGCATGCAGTTGGGGTGTGCTAATGTGGGGTTAAAACAGGTGGCGAGGGGGAAATATGAAACATTTAAAAACACATTTTTTTTAGAATTTTAAAATTTTTTAAAACTTTTTTTAGAGTTTTCTTTTTTAATTTATTTGTATTTATTTTTTTACTTTTTTTAAACTTTCCTGCTGGGGGGGGGGCTTTGGTGAAATGTAAGGGGTCCAAACAGACCCCTGATGTCTCATGTTTGAGACAAAAAAGGGATTGAGGACAGAGATTCATCAGCCCCCTTCTCTGCGGCATCAGCTGCACCTAGGGTTGCCACCTCATCCCTTTAAACCGGAACACATAGGAATTACACGGGTTTTGTGGATGATTTAATGCAGATAAGGCACCAAGTGAGTTCAATTACCACCTTAATCAGCCACAGAATCTGTGTAATTAATAAGTGTTCGGTTTTAAAGGGATGAGGTGGCAACCGTACCTGCACTGGATCCACAGGTGTCAGCAATAAGACAGTACAGTCGGCTTTCCTGCTGAGGACCCCCCCCCCCTTTTCAACTGATGGGGCCCGGGCCCAGTACGGGAGGGCTACATGGCTGTACTGCCTTATCAGCAGCCCTGATGGTCCCAGGCACTTGAATAGATTGTGCTTGGGGTGGTTTCAACTGCCAAAAGCAACAGCTGGTATCATTTTCATATAGCCATGTTAACTTGGGGCATGGCAGTCAGATATTAGTAAAATTGATGCTCAATCACCTTATTTTGCAGCCCCTTGGTGCCCAGGTAAACTAGGTCTAAGCATTTCATTTTTTTTTCCTGACTCAAATCCATGTTAAACTGTAACAGAAAAGAACAATGGGGTTGATTTACTAAAGGCAAATAGACTGCACAGCTTCGCAAGTGCAGCTACTCCAGATCTTAGTAAATGAGCAGAAGCTCTGCTGACTTCCATCATCCAATCACGAGCAAGCAAAACTGCTGTTTTCTTAGATTTTCCTTGCACCTGATTGGGTATTCTTTGCAAAGTGATGCTTTACCATATTTCAAGCTCTGGAGAAACTGCACATGGAGAGTGCAACTGCACTTTGCAATGTGCGCAGTCTATTGGCCTTTAGTAAATCAACCCCAATGTCACCCTTCTGGTGCAAAGGTGAGTGAATAAGACACAAAGGGGTTGATTTACTAAAGACAAAACAAATAGACTGCAGTTGCTTCTGTGCTTAGTAAATGAGCAGCTCTGCTGATTTCCATCATCCAATTATGTCCAAGCAAAAATGCTGTATTTGTAAAATTTTCCTTGCACGTGATTGGGTATTCTTTGCAAAGTGAAGCTTTACCTCATTCACTAAGCTCTGGAGCAACTGCGCTTGCAGAGTGGAACTGCACTTTGCTAAGTGCACGGTCTATTTGTCTTTAGTAAATTAACCCTAATGGCTGATAGGAACATAACGTGGCTAGGAGTGAGACTTTTTATTTCCCCCGAGATTTTCAAAAAATGTGGGAAATTTCTGCAAATTTCAACGAGGAAGGCAAAATTATTGTATTTTTTATTGTTTTTTTAGAGTTTAATAGGCTTTAACCACTTGACTATTCTGGCATTTCTCTCCTACATGAAAAAAATCATAATTTTTTTGCTAGAAAAATTACTCAGAACCCCCCAAACATTATATATTTTTTTTAGCAGACATCATAGGGAATAAAATAGCAGTCATTGCAACTTTTTATCTCGCATGGTATTTTCGCAACAATTTTTCAAACGCTTTTTTTTGAAAAAAACAAAACAGTTTTTTCTAAATTATATAACAGTTTTAAAAAATAACAAAACAGTAAAGTTAGCCCAATTTTTTTGTATAATGTGAAAGATGATGTTACGCTGAGTAAATAGATACCCAACATGTCACGCTTTAAAATTGCGCACACTCATGGAATGACGCCAAACTTCGGTACTTAAATAAAAAATAAAATCGCAAAGAACGTTTTAAAAACTATTTTCACAAATCATGAGTTTCCGTGAAAATGATAATTTTTGTGGAAAAATCAATTTTGCCGAAGTTACTCTACTCATCTGTAATTACGACAAGAAAAACTGTTTGCATATGTTTCCTGCAGTTGTATAGTTAGCTGTCTTTAAATTCCCAAATATATATTTTACATTTTGATCATTTTTGTATTTTGTGTTTGTATTTCAGGATCTTCATATCTCTCCTGGTAATGCAACTCTCTGCCAAGATGACAGCACAGAGACCAATGTGATGCCTCGGACCATTATATCCAACAGATGAACCCGTCTTGGCAGATGAACCCGTCTTGGCAGATGAACCCGTCTTGGACTGCATTTATGATCACATATATAAATTAAATCATTTTTTATACTTGTATGCACCTTTTTATAAAACAGTGGTAGACCCTTCCACCACATCCATAGTGGTGGAAGGGTCCATAGTTCCCATGGACCAAATAAAAGCCTATGAAATATATTCCCCCCCGAAATTGGCTTTTTTTTGCTGTTGGGCATTTTGACACTTTTGGGACTTCTGAATTTACTGGATAATCTGCTTTTGGACGTATACTTTGTTTTTGCATCCTGCAGTAACAGTGAGTATTTTTTTATTTAATTTTGAGCTGATTTTATCCTCTCACTATGTGTTAAATAAATTTCTTTCAGAACACTTTTAGTGTAATTGGCTCTTGTTTCTGAAACAATAAATGAACACTTGAGATATTTATTTCCCTTAGATATTAAAAACACTTAATTTTGAAGCTGGAGATTTGAGGTTTGTTTTACTTGACATAATGGGGGGAGATTTACTAAAACTGGAGCGTGGAAAATCTGGTGAAGCTGTGCATGGTAACCAATCAGCTTGTTCAATTAATCACTTAGCCCACGCACATATACTGCGGCAGGTTGGCCGCTCTGTGCCAGATCACGTACCTAGTACATGATCTGCCACTTCTGGGTCTGGAGCGTGCACGCGCCTCCGGCGACCCAGTCCCGCTGTGATCACACACATTAGTGGCTGGTACCGCGGACACGATGTTCACCGGCGCCTGTCGTTTACACAATACAGAGGCTGAACGATAATCTGCCTGTGTAAACAGGAACACAGATCTTTGCCTTCCCCTAGTCAAAGCACCTCCCCCACAGTTGGTAAGCACAACTTAGGCATACATTTAACCCTTTGATTGCCCCTGATGTTAACACCTTCCTAGCCAGTGTCTTTAGTACAGTGACAGTGCATATTTTTAGCACTGATCACTGTATTATTATCACTAGTCACCAAAAAGTGTCAAAAATGTCAGGTGTCTGATTTGTCTGCCGCAATATCACAGTCCCACTATAAATCACTGATCACCGCCATTACTAGTAAAACAAATAAATAAATAATAATAAAAAAATCTCCTATTTTGTAGACGCTATAACTTTTGCGCAAACCAATCAATATACGCTTATTGGGATTTTTTTTTCTACCAAAAATTTGTAGAAGAATACATATCAGCCTCAACTGATCTGATCTTATTTTTTTTTTCAAAATTGTCGGCCTTTTTTGTATGAAGCGCAAAAAATAAAAAAACACTGAAGTGACAAAATATCACCAAAAGAAAGCTCTATTTGTGGGGGAAAAAGGACGTCAATTTTATTTGGGCACAGCGTTGCATGACCGCGCAATTGTCAGTTAAAGTAACGCAGTGCCATATCGCAAAAAATGGCCTGGTCAGGAAGGGGTGTAATCCTTCTGGAGCTGAAGTGGTTAAGCTTTGACAAAAAAAAAAAAAAAAAGAAAACTGGTTTCTATACAGAGCTGCACCAGATTTTGCACGCTCCAGTTTTAGTAATTTAAAAACAGTAACACAACTCCATAAAAACACTTTGAGAGTGTACTTGTTTGAGGTCTGAGGTCCTGCCGCCACTCTGGCCATGATTGGTGGCATTAGATGTACGTGACTACAGGGGCACTTGTGTTGGATTCCTTGGGACCAAGCATAGTTATCAAAGAGAGAGAAGTAAATTGGCTGAATTATTTGGATGGTTTATTCTATTCCCTAAAAAAGGTGACATTCCACTAATGAGCATATTTTGCTGTTCTATTTCATAGACAGCAACAATATCTGGTGAATTTGCATTCCCATCTGAGGTGGAGGCAACACACGGTGGATCCACTTTTGTAGTGAAGGATTGTTTTAATATTTTCAGGATCTTCATATCATGGGACATTTATATCACCATTTCAGTATAAATATTTATTTTTTGGATGAAAACGGGGAGAGAGAGAGAGGTGGGACTTTAAATGAAGCACACAGAAAGTAAAAAGGTTGGTCAAGCGATTGAATGAATGAATGAATGAATGACTTGTATAGCGCTGAAAATGTGAACTGAATCACCTCAAGGCGCTTGGTCCATCCTGTGGGTCCAGCTTGTTAGAAGAGGAAGGCCTTGAGTTTCTTCCTGAAGGCCTAATGGTTTTCTTCCATACGGATGTTGGTCAGTAGAGTGTTCCACAGCCGTGGTCCTTGGACTGCGAATCTTCGCTCTCCCTTTGATTTGTAGCGGGATTTGGGAATGTGGAGGAGGTTTTGGTGGGTTGATCGAAGACTGCGATTAGGTACGTAGCGTTTTAATTTCTCGCATAGGTATTGAGGCGCGTTTCCATGTAGGCATTTTGTGGGTGAGGCAGAGGGTCTTGAATGTGATCCAATCTTTTACGGTTAGCCAATGTAGGCTCCTCAGGGATGGGGAAATGGATTCCCATGTTTTTTTTCCTGTTATCAGTCTTGCTGTGGTGTTTTGGATGAGTTGTAGGTGCGCAATCTGGTATTTAGTTAGTCCGTCGTAGAGGGAGTTTGCGTAGTCGAGTCGGGAGTTAATGATGGTTCAAACTACTGCTGCTTTGTCCTCTTTTGGAATGAAGGGGATAAGTCTGCGTAGCAGGCGAAGAAGATGGTGAGATCCGCTGACTACTGATCCAATTTGTGCATCTGGGAAATAAGGTTTATTTTAGTACAGTAAAATTTTACCCCCACCTCAATCATGGAATATCAAGATAACATATGAGCATATCTTTATTATCTGTCATTTTATTTATTCAAGGAAGCCATACAGACTACTTAAGTTCTAACTATCATGACCTATGTACCATATGTATTTATTGTCACTGTTAGCCCTTTATTACGTGCTTATGTCTATATGACTGTGGTTCATTCCATACCCTATATCTATTACATTTAAGGTTCACTATGTTGAGGCTTATTGTCCAAAATGTTTTATAGTGGACTACAGAGTACTGTACTAAAATAAACCTTATTTCCCACTCGCTTGACCAACTTTTTTACTTGCTGTGTGCTTCATTTAAAGTCCCAGCTTTCTCTCTCCCCGTTTTTTTCCAATGATAGGGATGGAGGCAGGCGCCCCTTTGGTGCCCGCTTCATTTAAAGTCCCAAAATTTCTTTTCTTCGTTGAATAATTTATTTTTTAAGACTCCTTCTTTGTGCACGGGTGTAATATCCTTTATGTTGTTATATACTTTGTAAGCACTGCAATTTTTTATTTATGATAGATTATGGTGTTCTTTGTATATCTATACTCATTCCACGCATCTTTTGAACACCGCTAAGCACTGATATTTTTTTTTGGTTCACTACCAATATGGGCCAAACCTCCAAGTCTGCACAAAGCCTTAACCTGCCTGGGGGTAATCCCGAGTGTGGCTCGGGGTTAATATTCAGTACCAAAAGCGGTAAACCCCAAGCCACACTCAGAATTGCACCGCAGTATCCATGTACAGGTACTTACCTCATCCCTAGGGTTTTGCAATGTCCTCCTGCTGTATCCACCGGTCCGATCCTCCGCCCAATGTATCACCGTTCCAGGCTCTGTTCTCTGCGAGCGTGGCAACGCATGGGGGCGGAGCCCGGCGGCAAATTAGAAAAAGCCCAAAAAAACATAACACACACAATACATTGTAATCTGTAAGATTACATTACTGTATCAAATCATTTCACCTCAGTTTTGTCCCTAGTTCTTTGTCCAGGGCCCTGCCTGCATTTATACCGTTCTTTCTGCCATTCTTTCTGCCTGGAAACTTGAGAATGCCCATGGCAACCAAAAAGCATCCCTCTATGTCAAAAGCATTTTTAGACCATCTAGAAAACAGCGATAGTGAATTAGAATCACTTGCAGAATTGAGCGATAGTGATTGGTGGGGAAATTCATCATCAGACACTGAAAGTGACGACAGCGATGATTCTGCGACTGGGCTAAGTGATGTGTGAACTTGGTGCTCTATTGTCTGTGGTACGGATCACGCAGCACTGAGCTCAGTCGCATGAATTGTCGCTGTCGTCACTTTCAGTGTTTGATGACGAATTTCCCCACCAATCACTATCGCTCAATTCTGCAAGTGATTCTAATGCCCCGTACACACGGTCGGATTTTCCGAATGAAAATGTCCGATCGGAGCGTGTTGTTGGAAATTCCGACCGTGTGTGGGCTCCATCGGACATTTTCCATCGGATTTTCCGACACACAAAGTTGGAGAGCAGGAGATAAAATTTTCCGACAATATCGTATATGTAATATTGGATATACAATGCTTGTCCAATTTGTATGTCTTGGATTGATTTTTTTGCTTTTTGGTCTTATGCCCTGTACACACGGTCGGATTTTCCGATGGAAAATGTGTGATAGGACCTTGTTGTCGGAAATTCCGACCGTGTGTAGGCTCCATCACACATTTTCCATCGGAATATCCGACACACGAAGTTTGAGAGCAGGCTATAAAATTTTCCGACAACAAAATCCGTTGTCGAAAATTCCGATTGTGTGTACACAAATCCGACGGACAAAGTGCCACGCATGCTCAGAATAAATAAAGAGATGAAAGCTATTGGCCACTGCCCCGTTTATAGTCCCGACGTACGTGTTTTACGTCGCCGCGTTCAGAATGATCGGATTTTCCGACAACTTTGTGTGACCGTGTGTATGCAAGACAAGTTTGAGCCAACATCCGTCGGAAAAAATCCATGGATTTTGTTGTCGGAATGTCCGAACAAAGTCCGACCGTGTGTACGCCCTATAATTCATTATGGCCGTTTTCTAGCTGGTCTAAAACTGCTTTTGACATAAAGGGACGCTTTCCATTGTCCTGATTGTGACGTCGGACTTTGTGCAGTCCCGTGTTTTAAAATTTTTCATACCCGGGATGTTTACTATACCAATATGCAGTGTCTAGTATTACAGTGGCTAGTAATATTGCATCATTGTTTGGACAAATTTCAGTGTTTTTGATTTGATTACATTATTGAATAAAATGTATTATTATTATATTATTATTTTTTATAATTATTTATAGTTATTTATTATATTATAATTTATGATTTCTTGTTTCAAATTTTATCATACCCGGGATGTCTACTAGACTCTTGTTTGGACAGATTTAAGTGAGTTATTCCTAAGAATTACAGGCCTACATTATAAAACGCCAAATTTCCATGCAAAACAATTGTACCGCTTTGACATTCAAACATCAGACATAATCATACCGCCAGGGAGGTCAAAGGGCAGCCCACACATTAAAGTGGGAAGAGGAAAGAGCAGCGCCATCTAAGTGCAGCAGGGAAAATTTTATTGGGCAATAAAAGACAGCAACTTATAATATGAAAGATGTATCAGCGCTTGTATAGTCAAATAAGGATCATCAGCTCCAGAGGAGGACTCAGTGCAAACGGATGGATATGCAGTCTGTTGTTCTGGCCGCGCTGGTGGCTTCCAGTGTTTCCTAGAGACACGGGTGCACTGGGACAGAGACGATGACGTCACATCTGGGTCCAGAGGTGAGCGGGCGGTGCGTGCGTTTGGAGCATGCATGCTCCTTCTTCAGGTATTGGGTGGAGCCATCTTAGAATGGGTTTATATACAATGCTGTGAAAAAGTATTTGCCCCCTTTCTGATTTTTTTTTTTGTTTTGCATATCATATATATATATATCACACTTAAATGACTCAGATCATCAAAAAATGTTATTATTACACAAAGATAACCCGAGTAAATACAAAATGCAGTTTTTAAATGATGGTTTCATTTAATAAGGCAAAAAAGCTTTCCAACAAGTGCATCAAGTGTAGCGCTGAAGTGCCAAACTAAGTGACCGTGGTTATGTTATAAACATGAATAACATAATAAATTTTTACACATATATATATAAATGACACATGTGATAAAAAATTGTGTGAAAAAAAAACAGATAAAAATGAATTGAATTAAATTAAGAAATAAAGTCTGTAGGAGTCTTCAAAGATCCACAGTGTGCAGTAAATAATAGTCCATATTGAAAAGAGATGGTCCTGATCACCGTGCATAAAACCAATATGGTAGATGGAAAATAAGAACACCAGTGTGATGATGCCACCACCAGGATAAGTGCAGGCTTACCAGAAAGTTTGAACTCAAAAGAACGTACGTTCTATGAGTCAAACCAGCTTGTATTGTCAGCCAATAGGGGTGGAACCTTGGGAGTCCTCAGTAATTGGAGTCTGAATTCTCTAAAACCTTCATGGAAGGATTGTCTCCATATGGATGGTTACACATCAGGAGAAGATGGTCCATAGGAAATGAAAAAGGGGCCACATAGCATAATTCCGTAAGCAATAGAAAGTTATTAAAAAGTAGAACACTCACATTTGTGAAGTAAAAAAAGCTCTTTGTTTAAAATCGTGGCGGCAGTGGAGTCCTCCCGACGCGTTTCGTCTCATTAGACTTCGTCTAATGAGCTGTCCAAACCTGCCTGGCTTTATGTGAAAAAGTATTTGCCCCTAAACCTAATAACTGCTTGTGCCACCCTTGGTAGCAACAACTGCAATCAAGCGTTTGCGATAACTGGCAATGAGTCTTTCACATGGCTGTGGAGCAATTCTGGCCCACTCTTTTTTTGCAGAATTGTTTTATATCAGCCACATTGGAGGGTTTTCCAGCATTAACGGCCTGTGTAAGGTCATGATACAGCATCTCAATTGGGTTTAAGTCCGGTTATTGACTAAGCCACTCCAAAATCTAAATTTTGCTTTGTTTGAACCATTTGGAGGTGGACTTGCTGTTGTGTTTCGGATTATTGTCCTGCTGCATAACCCAAGTGCACTTGAGCTTGAGGTCACAAACTGATGGCCGGACATTCTCCTTTAGAATTTTCTGGTAGAGCTTAGAATTCATGGTTCCATCAATTATGGTAAGTAGCTCAGGTCCTGAAGCTGCAAAGCAACTCCAGACCATCACGCTACCACCACCGTGTCTGACTGTTGGTACGATGTTCTTGTTATGAAATGCTGTATTAGTTTTATGCCAGATGTAACGGGGCGCACACCTTCCAAAAAGTAAAATTTTGGTCTCATCAGTCCACAGAATATTTGCCTAAAAGTCTTAGGGATAATAAAGATGTTTTTTGGTAAATGTGAGATGAGCTTGTGTGTTCTTTTTGGTCAGCAGTGTCTTTGGCCTTGGAACTATCCTATGGATGCCATTTTTGCCCAGTCTTTTTCTCTTTTCGTTGAATCATTAACACTGATCTCGCCTGAGGCAAGTGAGGCCTGCAGGTCTTTAGATGTTGCTCTGGGTTCTTTTATGACCTCCCGGATGAGTCGTCGTCATGCTCTTGGAGTAATTTTTGTAGGCCGGCCACTTCTGGGAAGGTTCACCACTGTTCCAATTTATAATTTGTAGGGTTGTCCCGATACCACTTTTTTAGTACCGAGTACAAGTACCGATACTTTTTTTTAAGTACTCGCCGATACCGATTACCGATACTTTTTTTTTAATGTCACGTGACAGTGTTTTTATTTTTTAAATAGTGCTTTCTTTTTTTTCGGGGGGGGGGGGGGGTGAACAGTGTATGTGTTTTTTTTTTTTTTATTATTTACCATTTTATTTTTTACAATAATATTTTTTTTATTCTTTATTGCAATATGTGTTTTTTTTTTTTTTAAATCAACCCTTTTGGGGGGCTTTGGTGAGATATCAGGGGTCTTAACAGACCTCTGATATCTCCCCCTTGAGACAGAGAAAGAGACCAAGGATAGAGATTCCCCAGTCCCTTTCTCTGCAGCCTCAGCTGCACTGAGAATGAATGGAGAGAAGACAGCGGCTCCTCTCCATTCATAAACTGACACATCGTAATCACAGGAGATTGCAATGTTTCAGTTATGTGAATGGACAGAGTCAGCTGACTCTATCCATACACAAAAGGGAGAACGGAGGGGGACAGAGAAGGAGAGGGGAACGGAGGGGACAGCGGAGGGGGACAGAGAAGGAGAGGGGAACAGAGGGGACAGCGGAGGGGGACAGAGAAGGAGAGGGGAATGGAGGGGGCATGGAGGAGGATGCAGTGACAGTCAGCGGTGACCGATCACCGCTGTATGTCACTAAAGCCGCTGGGGGAGAATCTTGTAACTCCCCCACGTGCCGATCACAGCTGTCCTCTAGGTATCGAGGGAAGCATCAGGAGCATTTGCCTGAGTACAAGTACTTGGGAAAATGCTCGGTATCGGTGCCAATACCGATACTAGTATCGGTATCGGGACAACCCTAATAATTTGTGGTAGTGCCAAAAACTTTATGGAAAAAGACACTCTGCCCACATCCCTAATTTAAGAATTTTTTCCTCTGTGGGACTTTAGAAGGCAGATAGTCTTGGAAACATTGTAGTTATATCAAAGTTTTTTGTTTATTAGAATAAGTTAAAAAGTAGTAAATTGAATAAAAAAAATCGGGTTGCATATACACAAAAAGGTAGGTGAAAATAATTGCAACAATGCAATAACACAACTTGACTCTGTCCTAACAATTGGACTCAGACAAGAAAAGACTGACGCGTTTCAAGGTTGAAAATGATGAAAACTCTTCTTCAGGGACTAGTGGTGGAGTATATTTTTATCTAGAATTTTAACAAAGACAGCAGTAAGCAGTCAGAATACATTGCATGTAAATAAATTACATATGAATACAATTAGCAGTAATCACAATGCTTAAAAATAATGTGCATTCTAACCATATAGTTCCTGAACAGTCACCAAATAGCACCCAATTTGAAAAAAGGCGGGGACAGGATTCACTGGCGAGGATCAGACTAATGGAAAAAGACCCCCACGGGGAGGGGTACGAGTGATCGGGATCAGGGCCAGACACAAAGGGCACCCTACGACCGAAATGGAGACCACAGACCAAGTTGCCCCCTACTTTCCTAACATCTAGAGAAGGAGGGGAGTAGCAAGGCAGACAAAAACACGGAGAAAAAACTAAAAGAAACAAAAATTTATTGTTATTGTGGGATAGTGAGATATATAATAGTCATACTCTGTAATGGTATAAAACAGGGATTTAAATATATTAATCTATCCACACATACCTTGTTTATAGGAAGGAAAGGACCTCTTGCAGATTGATGTGCATAGAGCGAGTGGAAAGTACCCAAGAGGATATATCAAGACAGCAAGAGAAAGCCCAGAATAATCTGAAAAGGGGGATTGTAAATGATTGAATCAATCATATGGATATCTATAGTGCCTTAAAAAGCAGTGTAGGACTATATTGTAAGTCCACCACACCGCAGAGTCAAATGCGAAACCATAAATATCATTATAGGCTAGCATAGACTCCCCAAGATCATTATCAAGGAATATATGTATAATTGATAAAGACATATCAGAAAAAGGCTGACTATACCTGCGGTTTGGAGTACAGATTGAAGCGATCCACTTGATGCTTGCAGCAGCATAAGACTGGATGCCCAAACGCCCATCTTATATTATGCTGCTGATTAGACAAACCCCCTACAGCTCTGTCTGCTGGTTAGAAAAGGGGGAGATGCCCTCCCTGGCGCACAGGCCCATCCCCACGAGTGGTGACAACGCTGAGATGAAGCAGCATCGTGACGTCACACGGTCGATGGAGATAGGCGTGCGTGCACAGTGGGCAGGTGACCGGCCTCCGCTTTGGCGGCTCGCGACGCAATGGGTGTCATGGCAATGAGGAGTAAACTCAGCCATGTATGCCCAGATCACAAGAGGCCAGTTACATCAATTCAACCAGAATGACGCAATGGCCCCCGCGCGCCGAGTGAAAAGCCTCGTCCTGAATCTCCCCCTGGTTGCAAAGATTTGGTACTGATCCGCAGCAGCAAAAAATGGAAAACCCCCATAGAAAAAAAAAAAACATACAAACAGAAGAAGGAAAAAGAGCAACATGAGTATAAATATAAATATATAAATATAAAATTGAACAACTTATCGTTAAGATATTCAAAAGAGTATATGTATATTCTTATTGAGAGGCTGGAAACTTCTAAGACCAAAGAACAAAAAAATCAATCAAAGACATACAAATTGGACAAGCATTGTATACCCAATATTACATATACGAGAAAAGAATTGTGTGACTCGGTTAAATTGATGATAGGCAACTCCTATCCTCATATTGATTAGTGGTTCCAAATTAATAATAACTACTGCAGTAGGGAACAGACACAAAAGATACGCTCAGCATCTTTCCAAATAACTGTTCTGCTTTATTATGACGCAAATTGAAGGTTTTTATACACATGATTACGTAGGTATCACATTAATATTACAATTGTACGTTTATGGTAACAAGGGGCGTTACATAGGCAGGCTAATTCTAATCAGGACTCAAAAGAATGTAAACATTTACTGAAAACATTATTAGTGCTGTGTGCACAGTGAGGGCAGTGTGCAATACATACAAAATACAATACAATTATATACAGAACATACAAATTTCCATTACAGTCTCCCTCTTTTGATCAATATTTTGATCACTAACCATACCTGCTATCACCTTTAACCTGGAACCTCCACATGCTTAGGTGGAGGTAGTCCTGGCCAAAGAGGCAAAAAACTCCATTGTGGAGAAAATAATAGCTGAGCAACTTTTTCATTACCAAATGACTTTTCATTGTGAAAAACAAATGATGTATAAGACATATTTACAAAGTACTGGCTGTACACTCCTGTGGCCAGAATGGCCTTCTAGCTGAATTGTGGGCATGCTGACTTATCAGCATTTGTAAACACAGACAATTCTACATAAAATGGAAGACGTACAAAAGACAAATATGCCTTCAACATGGCTAAACTACTTCTCAAATATATATATATCCCTTACAATTAAAGTAATTGAATCAAAAAGTACCCTAGACTGTGATCACAAGAGGGAAACAAATCAAACACAGAGATTTCTTTAATTTAGTCATTTTTGCAGTGTCTGGTGTGGATCCAGGTGACTTTTCCTTCAAGTTTTGCAAAAACTGTACATGAAATAGATGCTGTATTGAGTCTCCAAACATTTCCTTATATATAAATGTCTCTTAACAATCCACAAGTCACCTGGCTTTAGTTTTAGATCCTTCCAAACTTTTAGGATCTGGAATTGGGGAGAAAACACATAAATGAGTTTGTCAAAAACCTTAAAAGATCAGCAACGTTCTCTGTGAGATCCAAATGGAGGACTTCAGCTGCTGAGACAAAATATAAGCAAGTGAGTAACACACTCCCAAACCAAATCCCATAGGGAGAGAGTCCAACATCCCCCTTAGGGTCTTGATAAAATATAAGAAAACATTAAGGCAAAAGTTTTCTAGTTTCTTACTCTACTTTTTCCGCTACATTGTAGACAGTAGGGGGTGTAAAAATAAAACCTCAAAACTTCTAGTAAGGACTCTCCTATAAAAATGATTTCCTCTGTTACTCTCTGTACTTTCTGCACTCTGTATTTACAAACTACTTCTGATAACACTTTTTACTGTGGCCTTTGCAGTAACATTTGCCACTGGACATCCAAAAAACATGTCCATACAGACAAAATGCATACTTGTAAGATCCTAACTTGGGCATCTGGATATATCTTTTTGTAATCTCTGGAAGGGATGTTCAGCTTTTGGTAACACCTTTGGTAACAGGTAAAACAAGAAGTGATATGTTATAAAAACAACTGTGGAGAACCCTGGCTCTATCCCACGCTCATTTGCTAAGGCAGCCATAACTTCTTATGACTGATGACACGGTCCATGTGTCAAGCTGGAGGGAAAAGAGTGGCTGGCAGACATAAATGATCACCTTTTCCAAAGTCCTGTTTCATAAGAAGTTGCCCCCTGTGGATCACTTGTTCTTCTCGTTCTGGGGTCCTTAAAGTTGAATTATTAATCCCAGCTATACTGGGTCAGAACTAGGGTGGAATCTGTGAGTTGCACAGACCCATCAAGTGTCCGGGGCTGTAAATGCAGCATCCTTAGTCACCTGGTCTGCTTCCATGTGTGAAAGTTATTATGGCTACCTCAGCAAGAAGCTGGAAGGCTGAAAACAGCCAATCAAATTAACTTGGCATGCTTTATTGGTTTACCCGCCGAAGTAAAAACAAACTTCTGGCCCTTCAAATGGAACCAAAAGCTCTCGATATCTTGACTATCTATATAAATATACACTCTTTTTATAGCTCACAGGCTTTGCTAAAACATGGAGCTCTGTTTCTTGAGCTGGGGAAAAAGGATCCAATGACTTTGAATACAGAGTATCCTTCTGGGTGATAAACTGCATCCTCAAATCTACAAAAAAATAAATATCTGGGTCTTCAGGGAGTGTGTCCCGCACTGGGCTCACAGCAGCTGATTCCTACACCATCAATTTAACACACGTGTCTTCCTTTGTCTCCAGCCTCCTCCAATAGAGGCAATACGGTGTCTGGATTCAAATGTACACATTTTTCATTGTTAGATTTGTACATAAACAAACTCATATTTTAAACCTTTCATTAGACAAACATTTAGTTAGCTGTATATTTGCTGCACAGAATGTCGGACCCTTAAAAATTAAATGTTTGACCAAAACAATATCTAACTTTGTCTAATAGCACCTTTGCATAAAAGCTGCAGCTCTGATATATCAGGATGAACCATTTATTACTGGGTCCAGCTTGCATAAATATATTACAATAGCTGGTTTTCTATCTTGCTATTTGTGTAAGAACTCCAGTTTCATGTTTCAAAAGACAACTTTTTCCTGGCAATATTATAATAAATGATAACAATACCCTGCGGTCATGGAGAGATGCCCATAAATCCAAAATATCCTTCTGCTTATACCATGGCACTTACAAGAAAAAGGGGCACATCATTTCACAATCCACACATTCTGCTTTGGATTTCAAAAATAAAAATAAATAAAAACAAAAAAGGACCAACAATCTGTATGATGGACCAGAAAGAATCAAAAACTATAAAACAACTGGCTGCAGGTGGCATCTATCCTAACAGGGTGTGTGGACTTGATGCGATGGGTCTGTTATATTTAAATTGTATTTATTATTACTCTCACATCATGGACCGCACATCAAGTTATTATCAAGAACCTTGAAATTTCATTTTTGTAGAAAAACTTCTTATGTATTCCATCCATCTTGGCTTTGTTAAATATTATGGCAGCTGTATTCCAAATAATAACCTCATCTTAATCTAAACTAATCCCATTTTTACAAATTTCCCCAATAACCTGGATTTCATTTCCAACCAAAGGTTGTCTAAACCAGTTTCAATATATCTATAATAATAAAATTGTTAAACTCATATTAGAAATGAATACTCATTATTACTTAATTTTACTTAATTTCCCTTTTTTACATGCACTGTTTCCACTATCAAAGGATATTCAATTTGTGTAATACACGGTTAAATGTAATCTTCATTTTACCATGTTTGGAAAACAGATTCAAAATAATTGTGATCACATTGTTTACCATTAGATTCGTTAACCCGGCACATGTTTTGTCTAAAAAACTGGAATTGGCATGGTGTCCTTCCAGCTTATCACTGACCTCTCATCCCAGCCACATTGTTTCAGGAGAGCACAAAGGAGGGGGTCACATTTGCATACATGACACACACAAGCAATAGAACTAAAGGTCCCAGCATTCGCACACACATACACCAATATCTCTCTAAAATCGCTTACATTTTTTCCATTTGTACACAACACATGCATATCATTCTCTCACTTTCTTTTAACTCTCATTAATATTTCCCTGCCTAAATTCTGCTTTCCTTATTTTGTTCAGATATCCTTTATATCTAGCTTCTATGATTCTATGATCAGACGGGCAGCCATAGTGCTCATCCCATCTTCCCTCTCTGACAACATATAAAGTATTCTGTTTTACCCTCTCATTTCTCTGTTTCTGACTTTTACTAGTTGTAGTGCCTGAACCCCAAATTCATCCCACAACTTAACATGAAAATGTCCCTTTCTGTCTAGTGTTAATGTCACCCTTGATCCATCCTGCTCACATAGATGGCTGTTTCTCTAGCTGTTTACTCTGCATGATTCTTAGTCCCAGTGGACTTTGGTAACCCAGTTACCCATTGTGGATCCATGTCCACTCTAACCATTAATCTAGGGGCTCAGTATAGGCGGAACCGCACCTTCGGTTCATATATAGCGCTCCTCTTGCGCTGGGCATTTTTGAGGGTCTCTTACCCTTCATTCCCTTACTTAAAGCGGGGGTCCACCTATCTATCGTGTTTTTTTTTTTTAGTTCATTCACAAACTTTTCTTCTCAGCATTACATACTCACATATTGTGTGTAATATGTCCGCCTGTGTCAGATTTCGTCGGAAAGAATAACTTATATTATTCACTGCAGGCGGTTTCCATCTTCATTGTGGGCATTTGAAGCCCACAAGCATTTATTTCCTGGATGCGGTGAATGCTGTGCTCCCAGCATTCACCGCTCTTTCCCGCACATGCTCAGTGGCATCCTTGGAAGCCTGAGACTAGCTCCCAGGAGTCTGGGAGAGGCTAGAAACACACCTACTCCCACGGGAGGAGAACCAGGAAGTGCAAAGAAGAATCGAAAAATAAAAGGTAATTACGGCGATTTAAATTTTTTTAAACGGCATGTCAGCATCTAGGCAAGGAAGAGAATACATAGAGATATTGTTCAAAATTTGGGTGGAACCCCGCTTTAATTCAATGCCCATAATGACTGGCCAGTCTTCTCTCTTCTCTATGTGTGCCTATACCCTCTTGCCTCTAAACTACTTTATCTAGCAGATGTAGTACATATACCTGTGAACAGCACTATTCTTCCCTTTCTTATCTATAACACTCCGATGGACAATAGACAGGGACAACATAACATATAACCACCAATCAATAGAGTTCGATTAAGGGGAGTAAAATAGGTACCCTTTGTCCCGAAAATGCCTCACCGATCGAGGAAGTCTGATAACTCAAATGTAAGCAAAAGGCTTACCTCAGCCGGCTGATTATCAGAAATTCCCGGATCGTCTCAAGCTCCTCGTTTCGGATACTCAGGGTCGCCTGGAATCCCCTCCTAAGGCAAAGCTCGCCATGCTGACTCGGTTAAATTGATGATAGGCAACTCCTATCCTCATATTGATTAGTGGTTCCAAATTAGTAATAACTACTGCAGTAGGGAACAGACACAAAAGATATGCTCAGCATCTTTCCAAATAACTGTTCTGCTTTAGTATGACGCAATTGAAGGTTTTTATACACATGATTACGTAGGTATCACATTAATATTACAATTGTACGTTTATGGTAACAAGGGGCAGGCCAATTCTAATCGGGACTCAAAAGAATGTAAACATGTAATGAAAACATTATTAGTGCCGTGTGCACAGTGAGGACAGTGTGCAATACATACAAAATACAATACAATTATATACAGAACGTACAAATTTCCATTACACCTACGTAGCAATATACCTAAAGAGTAAGAATGAGTAAGTTAACCAACTTGATTAAAAGGAAGATATTTATGACCAAATTATTCATGATGTTTTTATTGTTTATATCATAAGCCAATGGACCTAATTAGAAAGTATTCAGAGTGAGTAAAGTGAATTTGTGTCATTGGGGTCCCATTCTGATCCTCCAGACGCAAAACCCTTCAAAAAGGGTCGAAACGAAATAGCATCGTTCAGGCCCGGTGGTCTTGTTGCGTGGAGGCGTGACCACCGGTCACAGCAGATGACTGATCAGTGTACCGGCCACTGCTGGTATCATCCATGAGATCGCTGTGACCAATTACAGGAGATCACATGACAATTGTACACATTGGATGGCTTTCATTCATGCCATTCATTGTGTACTATCGTGTTGATCTCTGTGATTGGTCACAGTGATGACATGGTATAGACAGGGCCAACTAGAACTGTGGCCAGTCACATCTAACTACAATAGTAAACACTGAATGAATCAATTTCATTCAGTAAAAATGGTTGCTTTTAACAGTGAAATTCACTGGAATAAGCAATCATAATAAGTAAAAAAAAAGAAAGACTATGGTAATAATGTATTGCTCTGGTCACAGTATGTTAAAAAGAAAATTGTATTTTATTTATATTTTTACATACTGTCACCATTCAGTGTCCCAAATCACTGCCACACCAGTCATATGATGAAGCTGCACCGCACTGGTGACAGTATGAAAATAAATTGTGAAAAATAATTAAAAATTTCTTTATTTTGGAATATTGACAAAAAAAAATTACACCTTCAAAAAACTCTCCATGTCTCTTACTATATACCCTGAACTGTCTACTTTCTAAAAAGGGGTCATTTGGGGGGTATTTGTACTGTCCTGGCATTTTTGGGCCTCAAGAAAGGAAAGGCAGATAACAGACTAAATAATATACATTGATTTGGGTTATTTTCACCAAAGAAATAGAGCAGAATACAGCTTGGTCCAAATTTATGAAGAAAGATTATTTATTTGCAAAATTTGATAACAGAAACAAAGAAAAACACATTTTTTTTTCAAAATGTTCAGTCTTCTTTCAATTAGCAAAAAATAAAAAACCCAGTGTTGATTAAATGCCACAAAAAGAAAGCTCTATTTGTGTGAAAAAAAAAAAAGATAAAAATGTCAAATGGGTACAGTGCTGCATGACCGCGTAATTGAAGTTCTGCTTTAACATTGGCCAATAGAATGCATTAATGGCAGACACCTGAATGTGCATGCAAAAAAATGCTGCTTTTTACTGTGTTTTTTTTCTGCTGCTAAACTCCTGTATGAGATAAGGTATCATAGAGAATAAAGTGTGCATGTGGCCTAACCATTTACCAACCGTGCTATAGCCGATTGACGACTGCAGCATGGCTGACCATTTCTGGGAGGGCATCATATGACATCTTCCCATGATCGCGCCTGCTACACACATTGTGGCATGCAGGCAGCGCGCTCTGTGATCGCCGTGCCCTTAGGACACAGCAGATCATAGATCAGGGTAAAAGACCAATCACAGTGCCCCTTTTATCATGTAATCAGCTTTGTCCAATCACAGCCAATAACGATGTAAACACAAGCCCCGAGGGCTTTCACACTGGAGCGGTGCGCTGGCAGAACGGGAAAAAAAGTCCTGCCAGCAGCATCTTCGGAGCGGTGAAGGAGTGGAGTGTATACCGCTCCTGCCCATTTAAATCAATGGGACGGCGCGGCTATACCGTCGGCAAAGCGCCTCTGCAGGCTATACCGCCTTTGCGATGGTTTTAACCCCTTCTCGGCCGCTAGCAGGGGGGTAAAACCACCCCGCTAGCGGCCCAATACCGACGGTAAAACGCCGCTTACAATAGCGGCGCTTTACCGCCAACGCCCCCGCCCCAGTGTGAAAGGGCCCTAAGGGATTTACTGGCAGAAAAAAAAAAGTTTTACTATCCAAAGTTAAAACAACAAGAGCAGAAGGTTTAATAGATTTAAAGATGAAAAAATTACTGAAGGTCCACTTTAAAAAGACTTCCACATCCCAGGAAAGTTCTATGTTCACAGTTGTCTGGCATCATTTATTTTTTTTTCACCCCCAACGACCGGGGACTATGAAGAGATTCAATTCTGCGCGGCATGTCCATTGATACCATTTGGGGTTCCATCAGTGACCTGTACTGCATTCAGCGCCACGCCTTCCTCCGGAGAAGATATTTCTGAGGACCGGCGTTTGTTTTTGCACCTACAGAGAAAATTGTATTTTCATCAGTTGTAGGACATACAGAAAATACAATATATATACAGTGAAAGACATGATCTATAGAAAGTATGAATTATTGTATCATAATGGCCATTGTTATTTAAACTCTGCAGTCACTTCTCCATTGTGTTTATGTGATCAATTATGAGTATATGTTACCTTATCCAAGAGATGGAAACCTCAATTTTTTAAAAGTTAGATTTCCTTAATAAAGAGACCCTGTCACCAGCATAAAAAAACAGCAGCCCAGAAAAAATGTAATATTTTAAATGCATACTGTACTTGCAGCATTTTTCCTTTCCATAAATGAGTTTTATTCACTTACAATGTGCCTCTGGACGTGCTAGAAAATTTGACTACTTCAGGAAGAATCAATATCTAGCACAACTCTCTCCTATGTACATTATAGTCCTCTCCTCTTCTGGAAGTGTCTAGATACTGTCTGTGATGGATTCCAGTTATAGATATTTTTATATGGTTACATTGGTCCAGCTTGGATCAATGTAACTATGCATGACCCATACCTGGCTGATCTCCGTGAAAGCTGGAAATCACAGTGGGAAACACTATTACTCCAGTGATCCCTGGTAGTTTCTGGGTCCTGTGCCGAGCAACTACCCTGCTGCAAAGCGAACAAAATGGGTGTGAATTGGAATTGGCCAAGTAATTATGTTCTTTTAACAAGTGTTATATTTCTTGAACATTAAGGTGGCTCTTATGTTGCCTCATCGAAGAAGAAGCTCCCAAACAGCCATTTGATAGGAAACAGAAATCTGAGAAGGACCGTGTCTCCAAGTCGCTCTGGGGGAGTTCAGTCAGAACTGGGAGGATTATAATTTTAGTATTGCTTGGAACATTGGGCTACCGAGGCAACGATAGAGATACCGCAAAGGACATGCTTCCTCTGAGCTGGAAATGGTTGAAGAACAGAGACATTTGCAGGCATGGCGGAGATAAGCCACAGATTGGGGGCCACAGGGGCATCCCTAAGAACCCTCTAAGCTGAGCAGCGCAACACCAGTCTTTATAAATGGGGGACCTGAGGATTTCTAGTCACCACATTCTGCTGACCCCATGATGAGACACTTATCTAGGGACAAGCGGTCACATGATTGGAATCTCCTGAATGACTGGGAGCAGTTCATGATAGCTACACCACTATGCTGGGACCTGGGGGCACCCAATGAGTTTGAGGAGCAGTTCCCCATGGATGTATATATGGTGCAGCTTTGCGTTAAGGTCCACCCACCTCATTGCCAAATATATACATACAGCTGGCGGATACTGGTTAGTCACTGGGGGGGGGGTTGTTTAAAATACAATATTGTCCTATCATGTCAAGGCCTCATTCTCTATGCTTCATTTTGAGACATTGGTAGTGAGCCTTTTATAGGTGCGGGGGGGATGAGGATAGTGAACCATCTTGACTATGGAATATATTCAATTGCTATAGCACAAGGAAAAAGAAGGTCAGCTTTATCAGATGGCTACAGAAAAGGGTGAAATGGAAATGAATGCTTAACATCCTAAAAATTATAAAATGGCCGGTATAACACATTATATACATGTGAAATAGTGTCACCGGCGCAAAGATCACCATGCGTTTATATAAAAGAATTTTTTTAAGTGGATCTGCTGCAGACAAGAATGGTCCCATAACTAGTATAGGAAAAAATATCCAAAAATAGTGTGGCTGCGCTAACCCATAAATGCATAAATATATATTATTACCACAAATGCGTTTTTGCCTACTACCTCTAAACTGCCATGTGCCAACAATGAAATATAAGATATAAAAAAATAAACCAAGTAAATAAATAGTGCAGTATAGTAGAAAAAATGTCAAAAGTAATATGACTGCACTATTCCATAGGTGCATGTACATATATTGTTAACACAGATGCATTTTTATCTACTACCTTTAAATTACCATGTGCCAAAAAATATATATTTTATATGAATAAACCATACAAATAAATTGTGCATTATGATGAAAAAATATATCACAGTTCATATGGTCGAACAGGGATCACGACTGAAAAATCACATCCATATAAATCTTCAATATACAAAAAGTGCTCTTGTGCTCAATTCATAAAGCTTTAATACCAGGCTAAATATCTTTTTATTTTACTTATGTGAATCATTTTTAAATCTCATTGGACTAGTGCTAAAAATAACTGTCACTTTTTAAAAATAGAAAGCGTTATCCTGGAGTGTTAGCTTTGTGAAATGAGAGTCCTGCAATTATGTTTTACAAAGCCAGAGTTACACATACAAAAAATAATGACTGTTCCTTACCATTGGATGAATCTGCCATCTGCGATTACAACTACAACTGCAACTACAACTGCTACAACTACAACTACAGAAGCAACAATTGGCCCCAAATTATTGTTGTTCTCCTCGGTCTCAGGTTTTTTATCATTTTGTTTCATGCCTACAGCATTTGGATTTGTAGTTCCTACAGAATTCAGAGTTCCTGTGGAATTTGGATTTGGAGTTCCTACAGAATTCAGAGTTCCTGTGGAATTTGGATTTGTAGTTCCTACAGAATTCGGAGTTCCTGTGGAATTTGGATTTGGAGTTATTTTAGAATGCACATATTCGGTTGCATTTTTTTTGTCACCGAAAGTCTCTGCAAGAAAGATAAGAGAAATGTTTGATATTTCAGGATTATGGTAGCACCTCTCTATTATAAATTAAAGGGTATGTCAAGACAAAATAAATAAACCCCCCCCCCCCCCCCCCCAAAAAAAAAACAAAAAAAACAAACATTTGCAGTACATCCCTGTAATACATGCACATTTCCCCTTTTTAATCCCCTTAAAATCCTGCAAGTACAAAAAAATATATGTTAAAGTGATTGTTAAGGCAAAATTTTGATTTTACTTAAAATAAAAAGATGTTATACTTGCCTGCTCTGTGCAAATGTATTGCACAGAGCTGCCCCCCTACTGTCTCTTCTGGTGTCCCCCGACAGCGCTCTCCGCTCTTCCTTTCCTGTGGGTACCCCCTCAGCAAGCCATGTGATGAGGGGGCACCCATGCGGGCGTGCTCCAGAGCAGGACAGCACTGGATCGAAGGAGGAGCCAGGTAAGTGTTGAGGGAATGGGGGAGGGGGCAAGGCGTAAGGAGTTTTCTACATTAATACATAATTAATATTTACTTTACAACCACTTTATTTGCCAGAAAGGCACTCAGCTCCTAAGTCCTGTTGACTACGCATTTCTGTGCGCTGAGTGGTATAAGCCCTGCCCAGTGTCTTTTGAACTACTCAATTACTTGCACTCTTAGATCTCTACAAAATAGATGCTGATTATTCTGTAGTCCAAGATAAAGCCCAGGAGGCCAAAATATAGACTCCATGAGATAACACAGGAACTGTGTACAGGACAGCTCTGAATTTCTGGCAGGATCAACAGGTATTTTTTGCACTTACAGATACAGCACAATGCTTTCAATGATATTTACAGTATTTAACATAATAACAAATAAGTTAATTTATATAAAGTGTCGCCTATGGAGATTTTTAAGTACTGTAGTTTGGCGCTGTTCCGCGCAATTTTAAAGCGTGACATGTTAGATATCTATTTGCTCGGTGTAACATTGTGGTTGATTTACTAAAACTGGAGCACTTAGAACCTAGTGCAGCTGTGCACGGTAACCAATAGGGATGGGTCGAACACCCTCCTGTTCGGTTCGCACCAGAACATGCGAACAGGAAAAAAAATTCGGCAGAACACACGAACAGCATTAAAGTCTTTGGGACAAGAACATGAATAATCAAAAGTGCTAATTTTAAAGGCTTATATGCAAGTTATTGTCATAAAAAATGTTTGGGGGCCTGGGTCCTGCCCCAGGGGACATGGATCAATGCAAAAAAAAAAAAAAAGTTTTAAAAAACGCCATTTTTTCAGAAGCAGTGATTTTAATAATGCTTAAAGTGAAACAATAAAAGTGAAATATTCCTTTAAATATTAGTGCCTGGGGGGTGTCTATAGTATGCATGTAAAGTGGCGCATTTTTCCAATGTTTAGAACAGTACCACAGCAAAATTACATTTCTAAAAGGAAAAAATTGTCATTTAAAACTGATCGCGGCTATAATGAATTGTCGAGTCTCGGCAATATAGATAAAACTCATTGAAAAAAAAGAGCATTGGACCCCCCAGTCCATTACCAGGCCCTTTGGGTCTGGTATGAAAATTAAAGGGGAACTTCGAACCAAAATGTAAAAAAAAAAAAAATTTTGCGTGGGGGTCCCCCTAAAATCTATACCAGGCCCTTCAGGTCTGATATGGAAATTAAGGGGAACCCTGTGCCAAAATTAAACAAAAGTGACGTAGGGGTCCCCCCAAAATCCATGCCAGACCCTTATCTGAGCATGCAACCTGGCAGGCCTCAGGAAAAGAGGGGGGAATGAGAGAGTGCCCCCCCTCCTGAACCGTACCAGGCCACATGCCCTCAACGTGGGGAGGGTGCTTTGGGTTAGCCCCCAAAAGCACCTTGTCTCCATGTTGATGGGGACAAGGGCCTCATCCCCACAACCCTTGCCCGGTGGTTGTGGGGGTCTGCAGGCAGGGGGGGGCTTATTGGAATCTGGAAGCCCCCTTTAACAAGGGGACCCCCAGATCCCTGCCCCCCGTGTGAATTGGTAACGGGTACAAGTACGCCTAAAATTTGACAAAAAAAGTGTCAAAATGGTAAAAAAGACAAGAGACAGCTTTATTAAAGTCCTTTATTAAAAAATAAAAAAATAAAAATGTTCCATGATGTAAGTTCGACGCCCAATGGACCGAAAAAGAAAAAAAAAACCCGCAACCGATCCGCCTCGGATCGGGGGCTTCAGTAGCAGGGGTTTTTTTTCGGTCCGTTGGGCGTCCTGAACTTACATTATGGGACATTTTTATTTTTTTACTTTTTAATAAAGGACTTGTCCCAAGCTGCCTCTTGTCTTTTTTAACATTTTGACACTTTTTGTGAAATGGTAGGAGTACTTGTACCCAGTTACCAATTCACACAGGGGGGGAGGCCGGGATCTGGGGGTCCCTTTGTTAAAGTGGGCTTTCAGATTCAGATAAGGCCCCCGCCTGCAGACCCCCACAACCACCGGGCAAGTGTTGTGGGGATGAGGTCCTTGTCCTCATCAACATGGGGACAAGGTGCTTTGGGGGGCTACCCCAAAGCACCCTCCCCATGTTGAGGGCCGGGTACGGTTCAGGAGGAGTGGGGGGTGCTCTCTCATCCCCCCTCTTTTCCTGCAGCCTGCCAGGTTGCATGCTTGGATCAGGGTCTGGTATGGATTTTGGGGGGACTCCTATGCCATTTTTTTAAATTTTGACACAGGTTCCCCTTAAAATCCATATAAGACCCGAAGGGCCTGGTATGGATTTTAGGGGGACCCCATGCTCTTTTAGTGGGATTTTAGGGGGACCCACACAATTTCTTTTTTTACATTTTGGTTCCTGGTTTCCCTTAATATTCATACCAGACCCAAAGGGCCTGGTAATGTTATATTGGGGGAACCCATGCTCTTTTTTTCAATGAGTTTTATCTATATTGCAGAGACCCGACATATCATTAGCCGCAATCAGTTTTAAATGACAATTTTTCCTTTAGAAATATCATTTTGCTGTGGTACTGTTCTAAACATGGGAAAAATGCGCCACTTTACAGGCATACTATAGACACCCCCCAGGCACGATATTTAAAGGAATATTTCATTTTTATTGTTTCACTTTAGGCATTAAAAAAACACTGCTCCTGAAAAAACGGTCGTTTTTGGAACTTTTTTTTTTGCATTGATACATGTCCCCTGGGGCAGGACCCAGGTCCCCAAACACTTTTTATGACAATAACTTGCATATAAGCCTTTAAAATTATCACTTTTGATTTTTCATGTTAGTGTCCCATAGACTTTAACGGTGTTGCGGCAGCTTTTCGAATTTGCAGCGAACACTGCATATTGTTCGCTGTTCTGTGAACAGGCGAACCCCCGATGTTCGAGTCAAACTTATGTGCGACTCGAACATCGGGCTCATCCCTAGTAACCAATCAGCTTCTAACTTTAGCTTGTTCAGTTAAGTTTTTTGGCTATCACAGTGATTACTCTGTAAATCCCGCCCCTCACTCTTTCACCCTCTGAATCGAGAATAAGATACATTGTATCCATACTGTGTTCTGTTTTTATTTTTTGGTGGTGGGTTATGGTAATGAAATAAAATATATAGCTAAAGTTTTTTTTATTATAATTGTGGGTCCTTTTTTCTATGACAACATAAAATCAGGAGATATCCATTAACATTTTTCACCCAATGAAGGTCCAATATATTCCAGAAAAAGGCAGCCTAATCCTCCTGGATGCACAAACTAGTTGTGATAATATGTACAGTTTTACTAATACATGTCAAAGTTGCAGACCTGCGATCAAGCATTAAGAGGTTAGCATGAATATACAGTTTTTTTTAGCTCAGATTTCTAGTCGTGTGCAGTTTGTTTAGTTCCGAATTTGTTTTTTGTTAAAATTCTGCAAATTCGTTAATTCGGAAACACCTGAATTAACGAAAGACTGTTTAATGAATTTTTCCGAAAAACAAAAATTTCTAAAAGAATGAAAATTTGAAAGAACGAAAATCTGAAATTCGAAAATTTGAAGGAACGAAAATTCAAAAATCCGATAATAGGGAACGAAAATTCAAAAATTTGAAAGAACGAAAATCCAAAAGTAAGAATGAAAATCCAAAAATTCAAATGGGCGAAAATCCGAAAATAAGAATGAAAATACGAAAAACCAAAAAGAAGAACAAAAATCAAAAAATTCAAAAATTGGAAAGAACAAAAAAAACATTCTATTATAATAAAATTATTAAGTTTATTTACCATTATTATAGTTTTATTATTATTATTATTTATAATAATAATAATAAATAATAATAAAAACTATAATAATAGTTCTAAACTATTAAATTATAGGTATTGGAATTTCCTTTCAAATCTGGCTGTTAGTGAGTTAAAAAAATACGAATTTATCCAAATTTACAAATTATCAAAATAACGAATACTGCATCTAAATGAATGGAAAGTAGCTAATTCAAATTTTCCCGAATTTATTTGAAATAACTAATATTGATTATAATGAATGATCCGAAAAACTATAAAAAAAAAAAAAAAAAGAGAATGAAACGAACATGAAAAAAAAATAAATAAAATTTTGGCAGTGCACACTTCTACAGATTTCTCTTTCATTATTATTAATATAATAACCTCCCTCTTCCATTAAAGGGAAGCTAGTCCTTTTCCAGTTCCAGGAATTTCTGCCAGACTGTGTCCTGCTGTCCTGATAGCGGAGATGTCTTATTACTTCCTGTTCTCAAGATGCAACAGGAAGTGAGAGGTAATCTATTTAACCACTTGCTATCCAGCACTGTACCAGTACGTCACTGGATTGGGAGTGTGAGATCTCTGTCATTGATGCAGCAATGATCGAGACATCATTTTTTAGGGTCAGCGATTCCCTTCAATGTAAAAGTAATCCTAGCAGCTAAGAAGCTGCACCAGATTTTGCACTCTCCAGTTTCGGTAAATCAACCCCGGTATCTTTTTTTTACTTTACAAAACAATTGAGCATTATATTGGGTTTTTGTGCATTAAAATTTACTATTTTCCAGAAAATTGCATTTTAAAAACCGTTGCGCAAATACCATTTGACATAAAAAAAAAAAATTGCAAGACCCACCATTTTATTTTCTAGGGCCCCTGCTTAAAATATATATTTGGGCGTACTAAATAATTTTCTAGCAAAGAAAAAAAAAAATCAGTTTTTTACATATATGCGAGAAGTTTCAGACTTGGTCCGGTGTTGAAGTAGTTAAAACCTGGGGATATAGACACAGGTACAAATGTCCCACCAAAAAAATGAACCTCTACTCCTGTTCTGAAGGTAGCTGTGGTAAGATTTCTACTCATGTTGAGTTCCAAGGATATCACAGAAGTAGAAGACAGTCATTAATAAAAGTTCTAACCTTTCCCCAGCCTACCTTCTAGTGCACATTTTTTTTATACCCCCACCCTCTCCCAGTTCTTCCCCAGTATTCAACGTACCAGAAGAACTTGGGAGAACTTGCATTTCCTCCTTCCGTTCTAAGTGCACCGTTGAATTTAGGTATTGGGTGATTAGCGCTGTACAATTGTCCGACACCAGAATGGCCATGGATTTTTTATCTTTACAGGTCATATTACTATAGGAATTGGCCGCTGGAAAGTCACAATTGTTCTTCTTTGTTCCTATTTTAAAGCTCAGGTTCTTTCCATACAGCCCTCCTACGCAGAACATGTGGGCGCGCCACTTTCCATCTGAGCCTGCAAAACAAAATACAATATAGGTTAAGGCTGAAGTTTAATCTTCTCCCCCCCCCCCCGAACCCCCAAGCAAACTCATACTGAATAAAAAAAATAAATAAATAAAAATTGTCATTACATACTTTATTTTAAACCTAATGACATCTTCCCTGGGTCCCTGTGCTACATTATGCAAAGCAGGCAGATCATGGCTGGTGGGAGAGGCCAGCAGGGGGCTATACATATCTTCCTGAAAACATCACAGCATCCGGCCACAGTACTCCTCTCCAGAGCCCTCAGCCCAGTCCAGTGAACTGGCACTTGGGAGGAGTTATGTGGATATCAAAATGCCTTAATCAGTGGTGTAACTAGAACCATCAGGGCCCTGGTGAAAGAAACCGTAAAGGGCCCCCCTGACCCCTCGCCAAGGTCCATCCCTCTATGTCCGGTGGTGGAACGATGTGCGACCTTTGTGACCCTGGTGTCAGTAGTTTTTTTTAATTTTTGTTATTTTCTTTTTTGTTATTCTTTTACAATCTTATTTTTTTTTTCAATTTATTTTAGGAGCCCCTTTGGGGATCTTTGGCAAGATATCAGGAGTCTAAACAGACCGATGTTTCACCATTGAGACAGAAAAAGAGATTGAGGACACAGCCCCCAGTCTCCATTTCTGCAGCCTCAGCTGCACTGAATGAATGGACAGGAATATCTCTCTACAGAGCCTCCTGTTCATTCACAAACTGAAGCATAGTAAACACAGTTTGCAATGTTTCAGCCCTAAATGGACAGAGTTAGTGATAGGTTTGGATCACTGACTATTTAGAAAAGGAAGGCCAGAAAACTACACATTTATCTGCGCCTTCCCTGCTCTCCATCCTGACAGATTTTCTGCAGTAGCCAGTGGGAGAGGCAGGAACCTGACAGAGCTGCGGGGGATGAGAGGGAGCCGGAAGAGAGCATGGGGGCTGGGAAACTGCACAGGGGGGCTGGAGAGCACAAGGGAGGCAGCAGAGGGAAGCGGGGGGGGGGAGCAGCAGGGGCACTCTCTATTTTCCTCCTGCAACCGCTGAATGCCCACTTCTCCTCTCCCTCCCGCAGCCATTCAGTGTCTTTTAGGAGGAAAATGGAGAGATTGATTCCACTTTATACAGTCGCCCCCGCCACTCCTCCTATCCAGGCATACTGGGGGGGGGGGCACAATTGCGACCCCTGCAACCCCTGTAGGTACGCCCCTGGCCTTGATGAATGTATGTCATCCTGGTGGAGTTCCACAGGCCAGTTCAGCACACTAGAAGTTCCAGCTTTCAGAAACGTCAGTCAGAAATTTCTGCAAGATTCAAATGGAGATCAATAATCATGCAACCGGGGCACCTGAAGCTTCCAATAGAGATTCGGGAAGATCCAGTTTAACCTGGGGGAGTTGGCTTTTCTAGGCAGGCTGCCTTAGGTTATGGCCATGGTGCTGAGCCTCCATGATTGTAAGAACTGAAATCCAACGAATGAAAGAGGCAAGATCAGATCAAACCTTCCCAGGCAGGGGTGAGTTTGATTGATAATGGTGATGAGATACTTCATAGTGGACAATTTTGCATCAGCTGATGCTCTGAAATACACATTGTTGGGAGATCTGTAGACTGTTTCAAAAGCTCTGCCGAGCCACAACTAAGGATCAGGGTAAGAAGAAAGGGTTCCTTTTCTCCTCTTCTGGTGTGCACACTGCATCCTTTTCTCCTTTTTTTCTGGTACGATAATTTTTTATTGAAAATCAAAAGGATGTACAATGCAAGAGAAGAGTCACCCACCCACGGGGCCTTGTACAGTCATAATATATAGATGAAAATTGGTTACACCTGTAAACAGCAATTGTTGAAAGGAGGTGGGTGCATTCATGACAGTATGATGAACAATATTTCAGCAGTACCAGGACAGGTTCATCTAGTGCCCATAACAAGAATGCGGAAACTGCACCCCTCCCCCACTGTTGATGCTTGCCGTAGAGTGGCTTTACTGCCATGTGTCCATTCTCTGCCCCCTAGCTTCAATGTGCCCAAGGGCAGCTGTCAATCCCCCCCCCCCCCCCCCCCGATTTCAGAGATTGAACAATTCAGCCACACGGCACAGAATGTCACCCTAAACAACTGGCAAAAGACCCAGGTATAAGAACATGTGTCGAAAGCACTTAGAAGAAGGCAGAATGGCAAGTAGAGAACATGCAAGTACAGAGTAAGAAAAGCATAGGAAAAAAGCAAAGAAAAGAAAAAAAAAAAAAAGAAGGAAAGAAAGGGGAAGGGAATTCCGCATACCCTGGTAATGCCCTGGTGCAGTGGTCCCCAAACTGTGGAGCTTGCTTTTGTACAGCCCTTGGGGAACTATTCCATCCACTGACTCAACAATGGGACATCATTCATGCCACTGGCACCAACAATGGGGCACAATTCCTCCCATTGACACAAATGATAGTATGCTATTTCACCCAATGGCACCAATAATGGGGCACTATTCCTCCCAATGACATTGATGGAGCACTATTTCTCTCATTCCTGCCACTGACACCTACAATTGGGCACAATTCCTCCCAAAAACACAAACGATAGGGCACTGACACCAACAATCGAGCCCAGTTCCTCTCACTGACACCAATGTTGGGATGCAATTCCTTCCAATGACACAAAAAATGGGGGACCATTCCTCCAATTAACACCAATGAAGAGGCACTATTCCTTCCACTGACACCAATGATGGGGCACTATTCCTCCCCTAATTCCAAAGATTGGGCATTGTTTACTCCCAGTGAAGCCAGGACATTTTCTTCTCCAATATCCTATAGTTTAGCCCCTCTAAAGTACAGTAAACTGGCCCTTTGTTTAGAAAGCTTGGAGGCCTCTTCACTAGTGGGTTACAAGGTTCCATAACTGGCTGGGTGTAGTGTGGGGAAAGCGTAAGATAGCCAATGTCATGCCTTCTGTAATAAGGCTTGTGATTTTCCTATTGACTTTTTGATTTAATTAGATTGCTCTATGCTGCCATCTAGTGACCATTTTGCATAACTGCGCTATATCTATTTCATGTAGTCATTTAGTATAGCTGGTTAGATTTGGTACATGAAAGCCTCCGTACTTTTAATCCCATCAAGCCTTGCATCAGCTTCCTCCACCATTTTCATCTTTTCTTACCATGGAAGCATACACATCTGCTGCTAAGCTCTATGTTAGCCATCCGGATCCATCTTCGGTATGTTTACTAATTGTATCTTCAGCTAGATAGATAGATAGGATGGCACTAATTGTATGATCTTTGTTAATTGCATTTTGTCTGTATCTGTTACAGTCATAGGCGTGCGCACAGGGTGTGCCGGATGTGCCCAGGCGCACCCTAATCCCCCATGCGCATTATTGTTATCGTTCTGTGTAGCAACAGAAACATGGGAAAGATCTCCCTCTTACCGGCTCTACCATAAGAAAAGTGTTTATCCTTTTCTCTTTCACTGTGCCAGCAGGGAGAATAATGTGCTGGGGTCATATATATGTAGATACTTACACATGCATGTATGTTTGAGCTTAAGGGTGCACACCCTAATGCATTAGGCCGCGCACACCTATGGTTACAGTTTTACTCTATCTTGTATCAATAAAAGTTCAAAAGGATTCTGCGCCTACTGGAATGCATTGGTATGAGAGGAGTTAACAGTGTGCCCGAATACACCTCAGTCACGTGTAGTGAGGGGCATAACAGCCAAGGTTCCCATATTTTTAGGAATTTAGAATGAGATTCATGCAGGATGCTGGACATCTTTTCGTTGATCATCGTAGTGGTCAAACAGTTTTTCACTGCTACAAATGAGACCCTGGGTTTATCCAGGTCTTGGCTATGGTACGCTTAGCCACAAGAAACAAATAGGTAGCCAGTTTTTGCTGGTGAGAAAATAAACCCTGGATAGGGCAGTGCAATAGGACCAGCCTTGCATCCTCTTTTTTCCCCTTTTTAATACCTGTAACTGGTTTTATCTGGAGATCTGAACCAGAGACCACTGTAGATACCAGTGAAGCCCTCGTGGGATGGCCTGAGCAAGATTCTAACCATTAGTTAGAATACTTTGTGATTTTATCATGCTTGTTATATATAGCATTTTAAATGTTTTCAGTTACTAAAGCCTAGTACACACAGGCCGAAAAATCAGGCAGCATCGTCCGGTTCAATAGAAACTGGCCACACATTCAGGCCATGTGTATGGCAGCCGGTCTGACAGAAGCTGGCCATTTGGCCGCCTTCTGTTGAAAGTCAATGGCCAAAAATGGTCTGCTGACTGGCACCCGATCGGCACTCTCAGCCAATGGGAGCGCTGACCAGAGTGTTCCGGTTGGTGGGGGGGTGGAATGGGCGGGGCACAATATAGTAGCTCAGCAGGGGAGATCGCAGTACTAACATTGGATTGTTAGTACAGAGGCTACAACCTGAGATGTCAGGGTTTTTTTTTCATTCAAAAAACCTAATAGTGTGTACGAGGCTTAATAGTAGCAGACTAGTATACAGAAAGTCATTAGACCCTACCCAGCATCAAGTGAAGCAGCCCATAGTTTTAATTACTCTATTACTCAGTGTGGAGGATTCCCCCCATCCACATTAAGTGTGTGGATGGCAGTGCTGAATATTTTGGTGGGGGCGGCAAACAACCAGGCGGGTCGGACAGGAAGGGGACGATCCGTGTCTTACCTTCCACAGACGAGGCGGTTCTGGTTCCTGGAAGCGGCTGTTGCTGCCCCTCCACCCGCTGCTCCTCGCTCCAGCTGGTGACGGGTCGCAGATTCTAACGAAACACCGGGGCCATTGCTTCTCCTCCCGGCCGAACAGGAAGTGGGTCCTAGGACTCCCTGGCCAATCAGGTCTCAGGACCCACTTTCTTATTGGCCGGGAAGAGAAGCAGGAAGACATTAGCAAATATTATTTGTTAATGTCCCACAACTGGGTGGGCTCAGAGTGCAGTGCTCTGCTCCCCAAGCCCACCCTTTTTTGAAGCCAATTAGAGCCTCAGGCTCTAATAATGTGCTTCTATAAATTAAAAAAAAAAAAACATTGAAATCCATGCGTCCGGCGCCCTGCATGCAGATTAGGGGCCAGGAGCATGAATTAGGGGGTTGGCGCCCCTAATGGAGCAGCCGCCACTAGTGAGTGGGGGAATCCTCCCTGCTGAGACTTTGTATTCGGAGTCTTCCCTGCCGTCAGCATACACTGATTGGCATTGCAGGCTATAGCCTGCGGTGGTGATCGAACGGAGAATGCTGAACCAGATGAATTTAGATCCACGTATGGCTGGCATTAAGTTTTTATGAAGGGATGGAATGTTCTGTTTAGGGATGAGCCGAACACCCCCCCCCCGGTTCGGTTCGCACCAGAACCTGCGAACTGACCGAAAATTCGCACGAACGTTAGAACCCCATTGACATCTATGGGACTCGAACGTTCGAAATCAAAAGTGCTCATTTTAAAGGCTAATTTTCATGGTATTGTCCTAAAAAAGGGTTCGGGGACTCGGGTCCTGCCCCAGGGGACATGTATCAATGCAAAAAAAAGTTTAAAAACTGACGTTTTTTCTGGAGCAGTGATTTTAATGATGCTTAAAGTGAAAAAAAAAAAAAAAAGTGAAATATTCCTTTAAATATCGTACCTGGGGGGTGTCTATAGTATGCCTGTAAAGTAGTGTGTGTTTCCCGTGCTTACAACAGTCTCTGCACAAAATGTCATTTTTAAAAGGAAAAAAAGTCATTTAAAACTGCTTGCGGCTTTAATGTAATGTCGGGTCCTGGCAATATGGATGAAAACCAGTGAGACAAATGGCATGGGTACCCCCCAGTCATTACCAGGCCCTTTGGGTCTTGTATGGATATTAAGGGGAACCCCGCACCCAAATTAAAAAAGGAAAGGTGTGGGGCCCCCAGGCCCTATATACTCTGAACAGCAGTATACAGGCGGTGCAAACAAGACAGGGACAGTAGGTTTGTTGTTAAGTAGAATCTGTTTGTAATTTTGAACCATTACATTTTTAACGTGTTTAGCTCCAGCCACAAAAACTATTTTAAGCTTTTTGGAAAACATAGGGAAGGGTTATCACCCCTGTGACATTTGATTTGCTGTCTGTGCTCCTCTTCAGAAGATTTCACCTCACTTTTTGTCCCAATGACAAATGTTTTTTGAAAATTTGGGTTTTTTAGTGAAACTAGGATTGCTGATAAAGCATCAGTGGAAAGGAGAAAAGTTTTTCCCATATTAACTCTTACAGGAGAGAATTCCCCTTCCTATGGGGTAAATTTCATCTCACTTCCTGTTGTCTCCTTCCGTTTGCAAGTAGGAGTTGTTTGGATGTTTGAAAGTAGGGGCCTGCCCTATATACTCAGCAGAAATTTGGGCCTTAGGTGTTGTTGCCACAACACTGTAAGCCCTCACAGGGCCCTGCTGTGAAATATTAGATCAAGAACTGTAATTACATGCCCCTGTTGAACAGGGCCAGAAAAATTGGGCCTTTGGTGGTGGTGCTGGTGCCACAACACGAAGTCCTCACAGTTACTCTTGGTGGGAAACGGGCCCTGCTGTGAAATATTAGATCAAGAATTCTAATTACATGTCCCTGTTGAACAGGGGCTGAAAAATTGGGCCTTGGGCACTGGTGCTGTTGCCACAACACTGCAACCCCTCACAGATACTCTAGTTGGAACGCAGGAACGAGCCCTGCTGCAAAGTATTGCATCAAAAATTGTCATTACACGCCCCTGTTAAACAGGGACTGAAAAATTGGGCCTTAGGCACTGGTGGCGGCGCCCAGAACCAAAATTGTCCTTACAAGCTATCAGCATGATCATTGAGGAGGAAGAGGAGAATTACTCAGCATAACAGGATAGTCACTCAGCATCAGCATAGGCAGTCTTTGAAGGGTTCTGACATTTCAAAAAAAATTATTCGGTTACATCAGCATCAGGTGCTTGGTATCTGGTGGTGATCCAAGACTGATTCATTTTTATGAAGGTCAGTCGATTGACCGAGTCGGTGGACAGACGCACCCTGTGATCGGTTACAAAGCCTCCAGCAGCACTGAATGTGCGTTCCGAAAGAACGCTGGATGCAGGACAGGCCAGTAGCTCAATTGCATACTGTGCAGGCTCTGGCCAGTGATCCATCCTCAAGACCCAGTAACCCAGAGGATTTTCGGTGGGAAAGGTGTCCAAGTCAGATCTTGCCCCTAGGTATTCCTGCACCATGTAAAACAGACGCTGGCGATGGTTGCTGGAACCGATCATACCTTGGGGCTGTGGACTAAAAAATTGTCTGAACCCATCGGTCAGACGGCCACCTTCTCCACTGCTCCTTCTTTGACTGACCGAAGCCTCAGCAACACGTTGTCCAGAAACAGGAGTTTGTAACCTCCCAGTCTCTGGGAACGCATTACACAGACCTTTCTGCAAGGCCTCCCGAAGATGTTTTATCCTCTGCTCCCTCTGTGACGGCAAGATAAGGTCTGCAACCTTACCCTTGTAACGTGGATCAAGGAGGGTTGCCAGCCAGTATTGGTCTTTCTCCTTGATACCACGAATACGAGGATCCTTACGCAGGCTTTGCAGGATCAGGGAGGCCATGCAGCGTAGGTTTGCTGAGGCATTCGGTCCGAAGTCCTCTGGGTCACTAAGGACTACATGATCCACAGCCACCTCCTCCCAGCCAAGTCCATGTGTTTCTTGGGACTCTAAATGATCCCTTAAAGACTGCTGCTGATGCTGAGTGCCAAGCTCCACCTCCATACTGACACAATCCTCCTCCTCCTCATCCTCTTTCTGTGTGATCGGCGGGCACGCAGGAACACTGTCTGGATAAAGGGGGACTTGAGAGCTAAGGAAGTCCTCTTCCTGCCTGTGTTCTGCCTCAAGTGCCCTGTCCATTATTCCACGCAGCGTGTGCTCCAACAGGTGGACAAGGGGGACAGTGTCACTGATGCATGCACTGTCACTGCTCACCATCCTCGTGGCCTCCTCAAATGGTGACAGGACAGTGCATGCATCCCTGATCATGGCCCACTGGCGTGAGGAAAAAAAACAAGCTCCCCTGACCCCGTCCTGGTGCCATAGTCACACAGGTACTCATTGATGGCCCTCTGCTGCGTGTGCAGCTGCTGCAGCATGGCCAACGTTGAGTTCCACCTGGTGGGCATGTCACAGATAAGGCTGTTCTTGGGCAGGTTAAACTCCTTTTGGAGGTCTGCCAGCCGAGCACTGGCATTATATGACCGGCGGAAATGCACACAGACTTTCCTGGCCTGCCTCAGGACATCCTGTAAGCCCGGGTACCTGCCGAAGAACCGCTGCACCACCAAGTTAAGGACATGAGCCAAACAGGGCAGATGGGTCAGTTGTCCCTGACGAAGGGCGGAGAGGAGGTTGGTGCCATTGTCGCAAACCACCATTCCTGCCTTAAGTTGGCGTCAACCACCTCTGAACCTGCCCCTGCAGAGCTGACAGAACCTCTGCCCCAGTGTGGCTCCTGTCCCCCAAGCACCGAAGGAGAAGGAGAAGAAGGAGGAGGAGAAGGAGGAGTCACAATCATTAGTAGTGGCATTTTGGAGGTGTGGTGGCAGAACAAACTCCAACACTACTGCACCTTGTCCTGCATCCTTCCCAGCTGCCAGCAGAGTGACCCAATGCGCCGTGAAACTTAGGTAACATCCCTGTCCATGCCTGCTGGACCATGAGTTAGCGGTAATATGCACCCTACCGCTGACTGCCCTGTCCAGCGAGGCCAAGACATTGCCTTCCACATGCCGGTAGAGAGCCGGAATCGCCTTCCGTGAGAAAAAGTGGTGCTTGGATACCTGCCACTGAGGAACCGCACATTCCACAAACTCATGGAAGGGGCAGAGTCTACCAACTGAAAAGGTAGCAGTTGAAGTGCTAGCAATTTTACCAAGCTAGCATTCAACCGCTGGGTATGTGGATGGCTGGGAGCGAACTTCTTTCGGCGGTGCAGCAGCTGGGGCAGGGAAATTTGCCTGGTACAATCTGACATCGGTGTACCAAAAGCAGATTGCCCACAAGTACTTGGCTGTGACACACCTAATTCTACACCTTCATTCCTCTCAGTGCAGGTCTCAGAGAGGACTGAAGGTATAGTGGGGTCAGAGATCTCAGCTGATGAGGAGCAGGGAGAGGTCCTCTTTGTTCTTTGGTGTGGGTCTTTTAGATACGCTTGCCAACGAACTGCATGGCAGGTCCACATATGTCTGGTCAATCATGTGGTGCCCAAGCGGGAGATGTTTTGGCCATGCGAGATACGCTTGAGACATATGTTGCAAATATCAGTGGTGCGATCTGATGCACTCGTCTCAAAAAAGGCCCACACCAAAGAACTTTTGGAATAACGCGCAGAGACAGCAGCGCCCTGCACATGCGGAGCTTTGCGGTGTGATGCAGTCAGTGTGCTGGCCTTAGGCTGGCCCCTGGAGGGCATCCTGCCTCGTTGGTGATGTACCTCCTCCTCTCTCCTATCAGGCACCCACGTTGAGTCAGTGACCTCATCATCCCCTCCCTCCTCATCACGGGAGCAAACCTGGCAGTATGCTGCAGCAGGGGGAGCATGACTGCCAGATTGCTGTCCTTCTTGGGCACCCACTCTGTCCGTGCTCACGTTACTGCCTTCATCTAGCTCAGTATCATCATCAGAGCCTTCAAAACGCTGGGCATCCTCCTGGAGCATGTACCCAACACTGTGGTCAAACAGTTCTAAGGAACTCCTCAGGAGGACATGGTGGGGCTAGGGAAGGAGTCACTGATGCCATTGAGCCGAGCGAAGAGGATGCATTGGCAGCTGCTTTGCCAAAGTACCCTGAGCATGGGTGAGGGAGGATGAGGACGATTTGGTCATCCACTCGACCAAGTCTTCCGCATGTTGCGGCTCAACACAGCCAGCTCCCCAAAAAAAAGGCCAAGCGTGTCCCACGGCCACGTGCTGATGAGGATGCACCGTCTCCACGACCAGCACCTTTGCCTCTAGACACAGAGGCTTGTGACTGTCTGCCTCTCCTTGTTGGCCTTCCAGACGTACTAATGGCCTGTAGCTGCACTAAGCTGGGATAGAGATAGATATATACAATATAAATATATATATTACACACACACACACACACACACACACACACACACACACACACACTGATACTGCAGCTAGCAAAATCAACTGCCTGCCTACAGTATGAGAACACCACCAACCTTCCACAGGTAGCTTTAGCTGAACACTGTGCAGAGGTCGCACTACACTAACATGTAAATACTTTAGCTGCCTGCGGTGGTGAAAGAATCAGGAAAACACCACCAACCTTCTACAGGTAGCTTTAGCTGAACACTGTTCAGAGGATGCACTACACTAACTTTTAGCTTTAGCTGAACACTGTGCAGAGGATGCACTACACTAACTTTTAGCTTTAGCTGAACACTGTGCAGAGGTCGCACTACACTAACTTGTAGTTTTAGTTGAACACTGTGAGGACGCACACTAACTTGTAGCTTTAGCTGAACACTGTGCAGAGGTCGCACTACACTAACTTGTAGTTTTAGCTGAACACTGTGAGGACGCACTACACTAACTTGTAGCTTTAGCTGAACACTGTTGAGAGGACGCACTACACTAACTTATAGCTTTAGCTGAACACTGTGCAGAGGTCGCACTACACTAACTGTAAATAGTCTAGCTGCCTGACTGTGGTACTAATAGGATCAAAAGAACACCAGCAATTTTCTTCAGGTAGCTGTAAATACTGTAACAAGACAAGCCTGCCTGTCAGTAGTAAGATAACAGGAACTGATCTAGCTAAACTGAATACAGTGTGTGTGTGTGTGTGTGTGTATGTATGTATGTGTGTGTGTGTGTGTATGTGTATGTGTATGTGTATGTATGTATGTATGTGTATATATATATATATATATATATATATATATATATATATATATATATATATATATATATATATACACACACACACCACCTGGGATGCATATATATATACACACAATACACTAAGTGCAGCTAACTGACTGACTGTCCTGCCTAATCTATCTAACTCAAATGAAATGACACTGTCTGTCTCAGCAGCATGCCGGTACACACTACACAGAGCTGCCGTGCAGGCGGCCTTATATATGTTGGGCGTGTTCTAAACCCCCTGAGCCATAATTGGCCAAAGCCACCCTGGCTTTGGCCAATTGCAGCTCTCTCTACTGACGGCTCTGTGATTGGCCAAGTATGCAGGTCATAGTGCATGCTTGGCCAATCATCAGCCAGCAATGCACTGCGATGCCGCAGTGAATTATGAGCCGTGACGCTCCACACGAATTTGGCGCGAACGGCCCATATCGTACGCAATTCGACGAACGGTCGAACAGACGATGTTCAAATCGCACATGGGTTGGACTCGAACACGAAGCTCATCCCTAATTCTGATACACGGCTGGCTTCCTGTTGGTGATTTATGTGATTGTGCAACATTTATATATTTTTATTAATCTTGTATTTCACCAGGATTTTTTGAACAAACATGTACAACCTATATTTGTTATTTGTACTCACACTGCACCATCAAAATCATAGAATATAGATAAATGGCTATCATCAAAATTACTAGCCGTTTAAATCCTGAAAAAAAAGAAAAATATAGGTCAAGGATAATTACTGTATATCATTTTGTATAATAATAATACAAAAATACAATAAATACATAAATAATATATATTAGTGAATAAATAAATACATACCAGAGGGGATTTCCATCACTATGTAGAGCCTTCTTCTCACTGGGGATGTGCCTGAACCCCGAGATCTCGCCCGCCTGGAAGAGGGAGGTGTGTACACCTGAGCAGAAAGAGCAGAGTGAATGTTCCTGGAGGTAAGCTCAGCTAGCAAAACTTTGTGGATTTGTTTACAAGTACCTCTATGCTAAGTCTGCTGAGTTACTGCAGCTTAGCATAGAGGTGCTGTTAGCTGACAAATGGGATTGCATCTCCTTTTCATTATTATTATACAGGATTTATATAGTGCCAACAGTTTACGTAGCGCTTTACAACTTGATGTAACACAGTGAGAAATTGACAAAAAACATACACACCCTAAAATGCTTTACATTCCAATTATAAGACCAAAAACAGTACAAAACAGATTACAGCGCACACATACAAAAATGACATTTATCCTGCAAGGCTAGTTAAAAACACCTGAACATATTCAAATGTTTTTATTCGTATTTTTTAAAATGTTCAGGTGTTTTTAACTAGCCTTGCAGGATAAATGTCATTTTTTGTATGTGTGTGCCCTCCTGACCCCCAGTGTGCCCCCTTTTCAGGGCCGATCCTAGGGTCACCGGCGCCTGGGTGCAGAAATATTTCTGGCGCCCCCACATGGGAGTGGTCATCTTACCAACTCCTCCCCTTTACAAATGTTTCTATGGCAATGACTCAAACACAGAGATGCTCCCCTAAGAAGTCTTTGTTACCCTGTAATCCTCCTGTGATCTTTTGCAGACATAGTACAGGAGATGATCAGAGACTGCAGACATAATACAGGAGATGATCAGAGACTGCAGACATAATACAGGAGATGATCAGAGACTGCAGACATACTACAGGAGATGATCAGAGAATGCAGACATAATACAGGAGATGATCAGAGACTGCAGACATAATACAGGAGATGATCAGAGACTGCAGACATAGTACAGGAGATGATCAGAGACTGCAGACATAGTACAGGAGATGATCAGAGACTGCAGACATAATACAGGAGATGATCAGAGACTGCAGACATAATACAGGAGATGATCAGAGACTGCAGACATAATACAGGAGATGATCAGAGACTGCAGACATAGTACAGGAGATGATCAGAGACTGCAGACATAATACAGGAGATGATCAGAGACTGCAGACATAATACAGGAAATAGTCAGAGACTGCAGACATAATACAGGAGATGATCAGAGTCTGCAGACATAATACAGGAGATGATCAGAGACTGCAGACATAGTACAGGAGATGATCAGAGACTGCAGACATTATACAGGAAATAGTCAGAGACTGCAGACATAATACAGGAGATGATCAGAGTCTGCAGACATAATACAGGAGATGATCAGAGACTGCAGACATAATACAGGAGATGATCAGAGACTGCATTTCCTATGAACGTTAGTAGATAATGGCCGATCGGCCCTCTCACCTGACCCAGCGATACAGCGATGGTTCCTCTGATCAGGAGTCAGTTCACTCTGAATTGCCCGTGGCTACTCAGCTGGGTAGAGCCCAGATCTATATTCCGGCAGTGACTCCATTCCTTTCTCTGCCAGGAAAGGCGCCAGGCTGTGTGGCTTTCCCTCTGGTGGCGCAGGGCAGCGGGGTTCTCTCTCTGATGATGTTCCCTCAGCACTGTCCTCTCCCTCTGGAGTCCTGGGTGTACTTCCCTGAAAGCTTTCCCGGCTCCTGGCTCTCTCTCTCTCTCTCTCTCTCTCTCTCCCATTTAGCTGGGCATGCTGTGTGAGCTGCAGTTTCCGTGTTACAGTGGGGCTGCCAGTCCTCGGGACTACATGTCCCACGATCCTCTTCCCTGCTCCTTTTTCTATTCTGTTTCTTCCCTGGGTATATGAAGGCAGGGGAAGATACATAGTGGGCAGCTGTGCTGGCAAGCGCTGCTCACTAGTACAGCAGTGTGCGCAAGGGGGAGAGGGAGGGGGGAGAGGGAGGGGGGAGAGGGAGGGGGGAAAGAAGAGGCCGCAGCTGCATTGGCATCACTAGGGTTGGGGTCACCCCCCCTTCCACCAACTATAGTCGCCCCTCAGTACAGACCCCCCTCCACTAAGTATAGACCCCCTCCATCAGTGCAGAATCCCGCACTAAGTATAAACCCCTCCCTCAGTACAGACCTTACTCAGTGCAGATCCCCCAGGAAAACCCCCCTCCATTAGTACAGACCCCCCCAGGACAGACCCCACCCTCCATTAGTACAGACCCCCCCAGGACAGACCCCCCTCCATTAGTAACGACCCCCAGGACAGACCCCCCTCCATTAATACAGACCCCCAGGACAGACCCCCCCTCCATTAGTATAGACCCCCCCAAGACAGACCACCCTCCATTAGTATAGACCCTCCCAAGACAGACCCCCCTCCATTAGTACAGACCCCCCAGGACAGAGCCCCCCTCCATTACTACAGACCCCCCAGGACAGACCCCCCTCCAATAGTACAGACGCCCCCAGGACAGAGCCCCCCCTCCATTAGTACAGACCCCCCAGGACAGAGCCCCCTCCATTAGTACAGACCCCCCAGGACAGACCCCCCTCCATTAGTACAGACCCCCCAGGACAGACCCCCCTCCAATAGTACAGATGCCCCCAGGACAGAGCCCCCCTCCATTAGTACAGACCCCCCAGGACAGAGCCCCCTCCATTACTACAGACCCCCCAGGACAGAGCCCCCCTCCATTACTACAGATCCCCCAGGACAGAGCCCCCCTCCATTACTACAGACCCCCCAGGACAGAGTCCCCCTCCATTACTACAGACCCCCCAGGACAGAGCCCCCCCCCATTACTACAGACCCCCAGGACAGAGCCCCCTCCATTAGTACAGACCCCCAAGACAGATCCCCCTCCATTACTACAGACCCCCCAGGACAGAGCCCCCCCTCCATTACTACAGACCCCCCAGGACAGAGCCCCCCCTCCATTACTACAGACCCCCCAGGACAGAGCCCCCCTCCATTACTACAGATCCCCCAGGACAGAGCCCCCCTCCATTACTACAGACCCCCCAGGACAGAGTCCCCCTCCATTACTACAGACCCCCCAGGACAGAGCCCCCTCCATTACTACAGAGCCCCCCTCCGTTACTACAGACCCCCCAGGACAGAGCCCCCCTCCATTACTACAGACCCCCCAGGACAGACCCCCCTCCATTACTACAGACCCCCCTCCATTACTACAGACCCCCCAGGGCAGGACCCCCCTCCATTACTACAGACCCCCCAGGACAGAGCCCCCCTCCATTACTACAGACCCCCCAGGACAGAGCCCCCCTCCATTACTACAGACCCCCAGGGCAGGACCCCCCTCCATTACTACAGACCCCCAGGGCAGGACCCCCTCCATTACTACAGACCCCCCAGGACAGAGCCCCCACCATTACTACAGACCCCCCAGGACAGAGCCCCCTCCATTACTACAGACCCCCCAGGACAGACCCCCCTCTATTACTACAGACCCCCCCGGGCAGGACCCCCCTCCATTAGTACAGACCCCCCAAGACAGAGCCCCCCCTCCATTACTACATACCCCCCAGGACAGAGCCCCCCCCTCCATTACTCCAGACCCCCAGGACAGAGCCCCCTCCATTACTACAGACCCCCTAGGACAGACCCCCCTCCATTACTACAGACCCCCCAGGACAGAGCTCCCCCTCCATTACTACAGACCCCCCAGGACAGAGCCCCCCTCCATTACTACAGACCCCCCAGGACAGAGCCCCCCTCCATTACTACAGACCCCCCAGGACAGAGCCCCCCTCCATTACTACAGACCCCCCAGGACAGACCCCCCTCCATTACTACTGAGCCCCCCTCCATTACTACAGACCCCCCATGACAGAGCTCCCTCCATTACTACAGACCCCCCAGGACAGACCCCCCTCCATTACTACAGACCCCCCAGGACAGAGCCCCCCTCCATTACTACAGACCCCCCAGGGCAGGACCCCCCTCCATTAGTACAGACCCCCCAGGACAGATCCCCCTCCATTACTACAGACACCCCAGGGCAGGACCCCCCTCCATTAGTACAGACCCCCCCAGTGCAGGACCCCCCTCCATTAGTACAGACCCCCTAGGACAGAGCCCCCTCCATTACTACTGAGCCCCCCTCCATTACTACAGACCCCCCAGGACAGAGCCCCCCCTCCATTACTACAGACCCCCCAGGACAGAGCCCCCCTCCATTACTACAGACCCCCCAGGACAGACCCCCCTCCATTACTACAGATCCCCCTCCATTACTACAGACCCCCCAGGACAGAGCCCCCCTCCATTACTACAGACCCCCCAGGACAGAGCCCCCCTCCTTTACTACAGACCCCCCAGGACAGAGCCCCCCCTCCATTACTACAGACCCCCCAGGACAGAGCCCCCCTCCATTACTACAGACCCCCCAGGACAGACCCCCCTCCATTACTACAGATCCCCCTCCATTACTACAGACCCCCCAGGACAGAGCCCCCCTCCATTACTACAGACCCCCCAGGACAGAGCCCCCCTCCTTTACTACAGACCCCCCAGGACAGAGCCCCCTCCATTACTACAGACCCCCCAGGACAGAGCCCCCTTCCATTACTACAGACCCCCCAGGACAGAGCCCCCCTCCATTACTACAGACCCCCCAGGGCAGGACCTCCCTCCATTAGTACAGACCCCCCAGGACAGATCCCCCCCTCCATTACTACAGACCCCCCAGGACAGAGCCCCCTCCATTACTACAGATCCCCCAGGATAGAGCCCCCTCCATTACTACAGACCCCCCAGGATAAAGCCCCCCTCCATTACTACAGACCCCCCCCTTCCATTAGGATACAGTACATAAAAACACCCGGGCGGCGCGGCTGCACACTCTCCTCTCCAGCTGCCGCCCGGGTGGAGAACAGAAGAGTACACAGCAGGAGTGAGAGACACAGAGAGGAGGAGAATGTGTCAGCACGGACCGCTCCGCTCCCCCCCCCCGCGCGCGCGACATCACTCACTGCACGGCTGGTGTCTCTCTCCACACAGAGACCAGCCGCTCTGCCTCCCTTCTCATCTTCGGCTGGCTGAAGGAGGGAGGGGCTTGAGCACTGAATACAGCGGCGCCTTTCTTCTTAGAACACCAGCGGAGAGGCGCCGCAGGACACAAACAAGAGGAGGAGGAGGAGGAGGGAAGGGAGGACTCTGGCACTACAGCGCCCCCACCTCTCTGGCGCTGGGGTGCACTGCACCCCGTGCACCCCGTCTGGGATCGGCCCTGCCCGTTTTGACTGATCCCTGGTGTGTGCCCCCTGACCCCCAGTGTCACTTCTGTACATTGCCCTACATATCACCAACCTCTGTACACTGCTCTACATACTACTGACCTCTGTACACTGCTCTACATACTACTGACCTCTGTACACTGCCGTACATACTACAGACTCCTGTACACTGCCCTACATACTACTGACCTCTGTACACTGCCCTACACATTACTGACCTCTGTACACTGCTCTACACACTACTGACCTCTGTACACTGCTCTACACACTACTGACCTCTGTACACTGCCCTACACACTACTGACCTCTGTACACTGCCCTACACACTACCGACCTCTGTACACTGCCCTACACACTACTGACCTCTGTACACTGCTCTACATCCTACTGACCTCTGTACACTGCCCTACATCCTACTGACCTCTGTACACTGCCCTACACATTACTGACCTCTGTACACTGCCCTACACACTACTGACTTCTGTACACTGCCCTACACACTACTGACTTCTGTACACTGCCCTACATACTACTGACCTCTGTACACTGCCCTACATATTACTGACCTCTGTACACTGCCCTACACACTACTGACTTCTGTACACTGCCCTACATACTACTGACCTCTGTACACTGCTCTACATACTACTGACCTCTGTACACTGCCCTACATCCTACTGACCTCTGTACACTGCCCTACACACTACTGACTTCTGTACACTGCCCTACATATTACTGACCTCTGTACACTGCCCTACACACTACTGACTTCTGTACACTGCCCTACATACTACTGACCTCTGTACACTGCCCTACACATTACTGACCTCTGTACACTGCCCTACACACTACTGACTTCTGTACACTGCCCTACATACTACTGACCTCTGTACACTGCCCTACATATTACTGACCCCTGTACACTGCTCTACACACTACTGACCTCTGTACACTGCTCTACACACTACTGACCTCTGTACACTGCTCTACATACTACTGACCTCTGTACACTGCTCTACATACTACTGACCTCTGTACACTGCTCTACATATTACTGACCTCTGTACACTGCCCTACACACTACTGACTTCTGTACACTGCCCTACATACTACTGACCTCTGTACACTGCCCTACATATTACTGACCTCTGTACACTGCCCTACATCCTACTGATCTCTGTACACTGCCCTACATACTACTGACCTCTGTACACTGCCCTACATATTACTGACCCCTGTACACTGCTCTACACACTACTGACCTCTGTACACTGCTCTACACACTACTGACCTCTGTACACTGCTCTACATATTACTGACCTCTGTACACTGCTCTACACACTACTGACCTCTGTACACTGCTCTACATACTACTGACCTCTGTACACTGCTCTACATACTACTGACCTCTGTACACTGCCGTACATACTACAGACTCCTGTACACTGCCCTACATACTACTGACCTCTGTACACTGCCCTACACATTACTGACCTCTGTACACTGCTCTACACACTACTGACCTCTGTACACTGCTCTACACACTACTGACCTCTGTACACTGCTCTACACACTACTGACCTCTGTACACTGCCCTACACACTACTGACCTCTGTACACTGCCCTACATACTACTGACCTCTGTACACTGCCCTACATACTACTGACCTCTGTACACTGCTCTACACACTACTGACCTCTGTACACTGCTCTACACACTACTGACCTCTGTACACTGCTCTACACACTACTGACCTCTGTACACTGCCCTACACATTACTGACCTCTGTACACTGCCCTACACACTACTGACTTCTGTACACTGCCCTACATACTACTGACTTCTGTACACTGCCCTACATACTACTGACCTCTGTACACTGCCCTACATATTACTGACCTCTGTACACTGCTCTACACACTACTGACCTCTGTACACTGCCCTACACACTACTGACTTCTGTACACTGCCCTACATACTACTGACCTCTGTACACTGCCCTACATATTACTGACCTCTGTACACTGCCCTACACACTACTGACCTACATACTACTGACCTCTGTACACTGCCCTACATACTACTGACTTCTGTACACTGCCCTACATACTACTGACCTCTGTACACGGCCCTACATATTACTGACCTCTGTACACTGCTCTACACACTACTGACCTCTGTACACTGCTCTACACACTACTGACCTCTGTACACTGCCCTACACACTACTGACCTCTGTACACTGCTCTACATCCTACTGACCTCTGTACACTGCCCTACATCCTACTGACCTCTGTACACTGCCCTACATACTACTGACCTCTGTACACTGCCCTACACATTACTGACCTCTGTACACTGCCCTACACACTACTGACTTCTGTACACTGCCCTACATGCTACTGACCCCTGTACACTGCCCTACATGCTACTGACCTCTGTACACTGCCCTACATACTACTGACCCCTGTACACTGCCCTACATACTACTGACCCCTGTACACTGCCCTACATACTACTGACCTCTGTACACTGCTCTACATACTGCTGACCTCTGTACACTGCCCTACACACTACTGACCTCTGTACACTGCTCTACATCCTACTGACCTCTGTACACTGCTCTACATACTACTGACCTCTGTACACTGCCCTACACATTACTGACCTCTGTACACTGCCCTACACACTACTGACTTCTGTACACTGCCCTACATACTACTGACCCCTGTACACTGCCCTACATATTACTGACCTCTGTACACTGCCCTACACACTACTGACTTCTGTACACTGCCCTACATACTACTGACCTCTGTACACTGCCCTACATACTACTGACCCCTGTACACTGTCCTACATACTACTGACCTCTGTACACTGCCCTACATACTATTGACCCCTGTACACTGCCCTACATACTACTGACCCCTGTACACTGTCCTACATACTACTGACCTCTGTACACTGCCCTACATCCTACTGACCTCTGTACACTGCTCTACACACTACTGACCTCTGTACACTGCCCTACACACTACTGACCTCTGTACACTGCTCTACATACTACTGACCTCTGTACACTGCCCTACATACTACTGACCTCTGTACATTGCCCTACACACTACTGACCTCTGTACACTGCCCTACACACTACTGACCTCTGTACACTGCCCTACACACTACTGACCTCTGTACACTGCCCTACACACTACTGACCTCTGTACACTGCCCTACATACTACTGACCTCTGTACACTGCCCTACACACTACTGACCTCTGTACACTGCCCTACATACTACTGACCTCTGTACACTGCCCTACACACTACTGACCTCTGTACACTGCCCTACATACTACTGACCTCTGTACACTGCTCTACACACTACTGACCTCTGTACACTGCTCTACATCCTACTGACCTCTGTACACTGCCCTACATACTACTGACCTCTGTACACTGCCCTACATCCTACTGACCTCTGTACACTGCTCTACATACTGCTGACCTCTGTACACTGCCCTACACACTACTGACCTACATACTACTGACCTCTGTACACTACCCTACATACTACTGACCTCTGTACACTGTATGATACCTTAAATTCAGTTCTGTAAGCAATCATTGAACCTCCACCATATTTCACTGTAGGTACTGTGTTCTTTTCTTTGTAGGCCTCTTTCCGTTTTCGGTAAACAGTAGAATGATGTGCTTTACCAAAAAGCTCTATCTTGGTCTCATCTGTCCAAAAGACGTTTTCTCACAAGGATTTTGGCTTACTCAAGTACATTTTGGCAAACTGTACTCTTTCTTTTTTTTGTCTCTGTGTCAGCAGTTGGGTCCTCCTGGATCTCCTGCCATAGCGTTTCATTTCATTTAAATGTCAACGGATAGTTTGCGCTGACACTGATGCTCCCTGAGCCTGCAGGACAGCTTGAATTTCTTTGGAACTTGTTTGGGGCTATCCACCATCCGGACTATCCTGCGTTGCAACCTTTCATCAATTTTTCTCTTCCGTCCACGCCCAGAGAGATTAGCTACAGTGCCATGGGTTGCAAACTTCTTGATAATGTTGCGCACTGTGGACAAAGTCAAATCTAGATCTCTGGAGATGGACTTGTAACCTTGAGATTGTTGATATTTTTCCACAATTTTGGTTCTCAAGTGCTCAGACAGTTCTCTTCTCCTCTTTCTGTTGTCCATGCTTAGAGTGGGACATACAGACACACAATGCAAAGACTAAATGAACTTCTCTCCTTTTTTACCTGGTTTCAGGTGTGATTTTTATATTGCCCACACCTGTTACTTGCCCCAGGTGAGTTTAAAGGAGCATCACATGCTTGAAACAATCTTATTTAATCACAATTTTAAAAGGGCGCCAAGAATTTTGACCTGCCCATTTTTGGAGTTGTGTGACATTATGTCCAATTTGCTTTTTTTCCTCCCTTTTTGAGTTTTGTTCCAATACACACAAAGGGAATAAACATGTGTCTAGCAAAACATGTGTTACTGCAATACTTTTCCGTGAGAAATACTTGATTTTCTGGCAAATTTTCTGGGGTGCCAACAATTTCGGCCATGACTGTATATACTAAGGCAGCAATAATTGTATACCTAATCTATAAATCATACATGAATAGAGGTATACATAAGGTTTGATTTAAAGATCACGATCAAATAGCCCGGTTCCCTTTATATGGCCAATCCTTTTGCTGGCTTGATTGCATTTCACATGATTTCATCTTATTTACTTCGTAAAATGAACATACTGCTCACAAAGTGAACTTGTTTCCTCCAACCTGATCCACATGGAGTCTGCACCTTCCCAATATAGAAATACAAATAACCCATCTAAGCTCTAACGAGCAGGGCCCTCTGATTCCTCCTGTATTGAATGGTATTGTAACTGTAATGTCTACCCTTATGTTGTAAAGCGCTGCGCAAACTGTTGGCCCTATATAAATGCTAAATAATAATAATAATAATAATCTTTAGCAATTCGACAGAAGAGTTCCAGCTATAAAGATACAATGTCAGAGGGTCGTCTCACCCAGAGAGGGATTAATTCCTGGGGAGGAGATCCTCAAGCCGGTTCTGTTCAGAGATGGAAGGAGGTGACTGACCAGCCCTGGCCTCTATAGCTCCCTTCCAACAAGTATGGTCCTCCTTAATGAACCATTTCAGTGACCTTTATGTTTAGGGTCGTTGTCCTGCTGGAAGGTGAACCTCCGCCCCAGTCTCAAGTCTTTTGCAGACTCTAACAGGTTTTCTTCTAAGATTGCCCTGTATTTGGCTCCATCCATCTTCCCATCAACTCTGACCAGCTTCCCTGTCCCTGTTGAGGAAAAGCATCCCCACCACACGATGCTGCCACCACCATGTTTCACAGTGGGGATGGTGTGTTCAGGGTGATGTGCAGTGTTAGTAGCTTATCACACATAGTGTTTTGCTTTGTAAAATTTTCGTCTCATCTGACCAGAGCACCTTCTTCCACATGTTTTCTGTGTCCCCCACATGGCTTCTCACAAACTGCAAAAGGGACTTCTTATGGCTTTCTTTCAACAATGGCTTTTTTCTTGCCACTCTTCCATAAAGGCCAGATTTGTGGGGTGCACAACTCAAATCCCCTCTCATAGCATGTTATTTTACAGACAAATTACATCCTACCTAAACAAACACCCAACCCCAGCAGTACATCTACCTAAAAAAAGCCTGGTTATTTTGGTCCTCGGACACTCCCAAGGTGAAAGGTATGCTCTTTCACAATATGCTGCATGCTAAAGACCACTTTTTGAAGTCTCCAGCCCTCGAACGATGCGATCGAGATCTAAAAATATTTTCAGACGTTCAATGGCAACAGGCTATCCACTATAACCAGAGTTCATCTAAATGTGTGAACTACTGGGAATTGTCCCAAAAACTCCACCATAGATGGTACTTAACACCAGTCCAAGTGTATAAATTTGCCAACCTGGACGATGATAAATGCTGGCGCGGGTGCTCTCAGACAGGATCTTTACCCCACATAGTGTGGGACTGTCCACACCTAAGAAGCTTCTGGAACCAAATATTCACTCTTTTATCGAGGATCAGGGGCTGCTTGACAGCACCTTCCCCAGCACTGGCCATTCTTAGCGTGGGTATAGATAGGTTCCCCCTTCAGTTCAGAAACCTGGTTATGCATATCCTATTTGCCGCTAGATTGATGATTATGAGGAAATGGAGACGTAGCACAGCTCCAAATTTATCTGACATCAAACTTCCAATTAATCAGATAATAGAAAATGAAGGATTCCTGGCTCTGCAGTCTAACTCCCTTGGGAAATGTTACAAGACATGGGACCCTTGGCTTAATGCGCACAAACCGCAGTGAATGTATATTGTGTGACATATGTATAAACGCACCAGTACTGAAAAATATGCACCATTCATGGGAGCCCCTAGCGGCTCATCTGACCTCTGTCTGCTTTGCTATACGTTGGTTTGACTAACAAGACTTGTTCTGAATTGTGACCTTTATCACAAATCTAATGCATGTTAATGTAAATTCCTCTGATACTCAACTTATACTCACCATAGTACTTGTTAATGTTAAAAAAAACAATAAACACCATATTTGAAAAAAATACAATAAAAAGCCTTCTGTGTGTAGCAGCCCCCCAGCACCCCCTAATATGTACCCGAGCCCCATCTCTGTCCAGCAATGTCCACAAGTCCCTCAGCTGCCCAGGCCTCTCCCCCCCTGATTAGCTAAGACACAGCAGTGGTGCCATTGGCTCCCGTGGCTGTCAATCAAATACAGTGAGCCAGAGGAGAGAGGGGATGGGGCCGAATGGCAGCTCCGTGTGTGAATAGACACATGAAGCTGCAGCTTGGGTGCCCCCATAGCAAGCTGCTTGTTGTGGGGGCACTCAACAGGAGAGAGGAGCCTGGAGCAGTGAAGAGGAACCCGGGAGGAGGAAGATCGGGGCTGTTTTGTGCAAAACTGTTGCAAAAGAGCAGGTAAGTATAATATGTTTTTTTTTTTTTTTTAAATAACCGAGACTTCAAAATCACTTTAAATTCCTACTATACAATTGTACTATTTATGGATTCTTGGATGAGACCCTCCACTAGCACATGTGACCAGAAATAACCTTCCCACACACTTTAAATTTTGTTCACATTTCAAAGGGGTATCAGAGTAAAGGGGGCTGAATACAAATGCCCCCCCACACTTTTCACATAATTATTTGTATAAATTTGGAAAACAATTTATAATTTTCCTTCCACTTCACAATTATGTGCCACTTTGTGTTGGTCTATCACATAAAATCCCAATAAAATACATTTATGTTTTTTGGTTGTAAGATGACAAAATGTGGAAAACTTCAAGGGGTAAAAGAGGGATAGAAAGCCACCCTATGTAGAAGGGAGGGAGTTCCACATCCAATAATTGTATCAAGAAATGCGGAAAAATTCCCCTAGGTGGACTTTTAAGGCACTCAAAATAGTAAGGCAGTATATAAAAAAAAACTACATACATTTTATTGAAAATACATTAAAAACAGTTGCAACGAGACATTAATTAGTCCATACAATATATATATAATGCTATAAAAAGCATGTAAACAAATTCTCCTTACACCCAACGCGTTTCGGTATGTATGTCCTTCTTCAGGGGTGTGGAGACTTAGAGAAAATTTATCTAAAATAAAGTTAAATGTACAAAAAACAGTTTAAACAAACCTAAGGCATGGGGTTCAAAGACAATCATTGATTTCAGACTTTCATAATTTTTCACTTACATATGGTTAATAGATAGAGTGGTTTTACAATGTTCCGTTGATTCCCATAAAAGCTTGCAATTGGAATAGCATCAAATTTCAGGCTGGTAATGAAACTGCCATAGACTCAAAAGGTGTGTATTCAGATGGTCTATGCGGGGAGAGGTAGGATATGAATACCCAAGGGGACCGGGGAAGGGTAAGGGTCCCTCATGCACTCCACGGCAGCGGTCTGTCCAGAGGAATATACTGAGGCAAAGAGGAAACCCTGGGAGTAAAAGAGAGGGTAAAGATAAAAATAATGAATGGTACGAATAGGGATTTAGAATAAATGTATAATTCAAATTGATATTTATGTTTATGTCTTTCTGAGTAGTGTAATCAGTATAATAAAAAGGAAGAAAGATGGCAGCAGTACATATAGTCTACAAGAAAAAGGGGAGGTATTGGTGGATAGTGTGAGATGTGTATTTTGTATTTGTTTTGGTAAAAATGTTAAAATGATTGTCTATGTTTGTATATGGGGTGGAAACAAAGAAAATATATTTTGTATGGAAAGAATTTTATTACCATATATAGGCCAGTATAATGGTCTTGATATAGTTCATACTGGAATAATATGAATATATAGATTAATAGGACTGTAAAATTAAATAAAGTGAAAAGAACTATATCTATGAAAAAGAGGACTCATTATCTGCCATGCAGGTGAAGTTAAAGAGAAGAAGTTTAACTTATTAGAAGTATGTGTACTGAGCAAAAGAATATATTAAAAAGATTCAGTATTTTAATGTTAGTGGAGCTGAATAAAAAAGCAAAAAAAAACAAGAAAACATTCCTTAGTGTGAATATAAGCATAGTTTCAGTACCTTAGGTTGATATATTGAATGGTAAATAGGCAAATGTACCTGTATCAGGGGAGAGATCAAAAGGCCAGCCGCACAGCCCAAGTCCAGCAAGATAATGCCTGGTTTGGGAGTAGTGTGGTCTGGGTATTTAAAGAGTGTCAAATCCCAGTCAGCTGGAGCAATGAGTGCTCACAGCTGATCTCTGGGATGGTTGTCAGGGAGACCTGTAAAGCTGCCCCCTGGGCTGAGTGTGTGCGTGACGCAGCCCCCACCGCGCGTGCGCGAACGCCAGCACGTCGGAGCGGCGTCACGCACACCCAGCCCACCGACACGGAGAGCCATCTTGGCGGACTGCGCAGGTCCGCCAGAGTGGCAAGATGGAGGATGTGGGCGGAGGTGTAGTGCGTCCATCATCCTCCAGAGAAAGCCACCCAGTAGGAGGAGCTGGGCGGCTTTCCATGCCGGGCAATTCCCCTGGTCAACCGCAGCCAGGGGAGGGTCAGGAGAGAAAGGAAAGAGGAGGGGAAGGGGGAGGGGGGGAGGAAAAGGAAGAACAAAGGACAGATGCTGGGTACGAGCCATTTAAATTAGTAAAAAATAATAAGATGAAAATTAGAGAAATAATAAGATCCTTTTGAGCTGAATCCAATTGCATGCCCTGTACATAGGAGGAATATAAATAGTTCATCAGAGCTTAGATGTTATATTTAAAATATATAATTGAAATACACAGGGTTTATATTGATTCCACATTTTGACATTACACGGCATAACAGTATTGATAAAAGGATTATAATATAAAGTAATCAGACAATTTTGCATTACTATGTATATTTTCCTTAGCTTATAATAAGCAAAAATATATCGCAATGGTTAGAAAAAATATTTTTTTTGTCTAGATAATGATATAAAATATATAGTGAATAGATGGTATATTGGTTTATGTTTTTTTGAAAGGGAGGGAAAAATCACGTTACATATAAATAATCACTATTCTGATCAAAAAACAAGGGAAAACAGAGGGGGCCCTGTTGCTTTGGGTTACAGAGATAGGGCTCATCTTTTTAGTGGAAAGTTTGCCTAATGTAGCATATAGCGGAGAGCAGGGGGTGAATGGAGAGGTTTATCTCTCTATTCCCCCCAGATGAAAACCCCTCAAGATATGGCTTGAAGGATAAGGTTTCATTCAGACCGGGGGGCAGGGCAGCCTTTAGGGAATAAATCCATTTAACCTCCATCTGGAGGAGGGTCTGGTTCCAGTCCCACCCCCCCCCTTGGATTGGGGTGTATCCTGTCAAGGATTAAAAATTTAATCTTGGGGAAGGTTCCACCGTGCATGGTTCAGACATGACATCCAAAGGGGAGATCTGAATCACAAGTTTGCATACTGATAATATGCCTATAGGCCCTCCTCCAGAATTCTAATTGGGTTTTTCCAATGTAGAAGCAGCTAAACTACATACCACACTACTTGCTAGGGGCTATTCACACGCCTCTCTCAAAAGATCTTACAAACAAGTGGTAATGAAACCAAGAAATACTTTGCCACCTTTAACTAACAACAACATCAAGTTAGGACTATCGTTGAAAAATATTGGCATATGTTGACCTTAGATCCAACTATAGGTCATTTTGTCCCTGATAAACCTTTATTTACTTTTAGAAGAGCCTCTTCCATTGGTGACAGAGTCGTTAGCAGCGAATTCAAAGGCGATTCCAGCAGAACACATTGCAAAGTGAGAGGCACCTACATGTGTGGTGCCTGTCACTATTGCAAGTATATGTTAACCCAAAAAAATCCAACCCTACCCAATGGCAAGGTGTTCTATCCAAAACACTTTGCCAATAGCAGGACTCCTGGAGTCATTTATTTGCTCCAATGTAGTTGCAGCTGATTCTACATTGGAAAAACCAAATTAGAATTCTGGAGGAGGGCCTATAGGCATATCATCAGTATGCAAACTTGTGATCCAGACCTCCCCCTTGGACGTCACGTCTCAACCATGCATGGTGGAACCTTCCCCAAGATTACATTTTTAATCCTTGACAGGATACACCCCAATCCAAGGTGGGGGGGGGGGGGGACTGGAACAAGACCCTCCTCCAGATGGAGGTTAAATGGATTTATTCCCTAAAGGCTACCCTGCCCCCCGGTCTGAATGAAACCATATCCTTCAAGCCATATCTTGAGGGGTTTTCATCTGGGGGAATGGAGAGATAAACCTCTCCATTCACCCCCTGCTCTCCGCTATATGCTACATTAGGCAAACTTTCCACTAAAAAGATGAGCCCTATCTCTGTAACCCAAAGCAACAGGGCCCCCTCTGTTTCCCTTTGTTTTTTGATCAGAATAGTGATTATTTATATGTAACGTGATTTTTCCCTCCCTTTCAAAAAAACATAAACCAATATACCATCTATTCACTATATATTTTATATCATTATCTAGACAAAAATATTATTTTTTCTAACCATTGCGATATAATATATTCTTGCTCATTATAAGCTAAGGAAAATATATATAGTAATGCAAAATTGTCTGATTACTTTATATTATAATCGTTTTATCAATACTGTTATGCCGTGTAATGTCAAAATGTGGAATCAATATAAACCCTGTGTATTTCAATTATATCTTTTAAATATAACATCTAAGCTCTAATGAACTATTTATATTCCTCCTATGTACAGGGCATGCAATTGGATTCAGCTCAAAAGGATATTATTTATTTTTTCTCTAATTTTCATCTTATTATTTTTTACTAATTTGCAATGGCTCGTACCCAGCATCTGTCCTCAGAAAAGAAAAAAAAAAAAAAAAAAAAAAAAACCCTGCAAGACAAAGGCATAACGAGCTTAGTATGCATCACATACTAGCTTATTATGAAATACTTACCTTAGATTGAAGCTGTTGCAGTGGTCTCCGCACACCGCTGTGACCAGCACCATGTCTCTCGGAGTTATTTCTGGGTTCGTGGGCTCCTGCTCTGTGATGGGCCAGAGCCACGGGAGCCGCCGGTCACGGTGTTTCATCAGATTAGGCTACCCATCAGAATGTGTAACGGAAGTGACGTTCCGTCGCCGCCATCTTGCTACACCCTAAACTCCTCCACAGTAAAGATACACTGAGAAGGGGGCAAGCGGACATCTTGTTACACCCACCAGAGTTTTGCACTTTACACTTATTTTTAACAGTAAAGTGAGTTTATATAGTGAAATACAGTACTTAGAACTCCGTATGAATGTTTACATGTTGAATTTTAAAAGTGATCTTCTGTCAGATTAGCAAACCTGTGAGATAGGCAGGTGTAGCGTCACATATGGCGACCCATCACATTTCGCTACCAGCTGAAGTGCGCATGCGCGATGCCATATGCGTTCCCACACTTTTACGACAAAACTCCACACCCCTTGCTTCGCTCGCCATGCTTCGGGCACGGCCTTGCTTCGCTCGGCATAATTATAATCTAACTCTATGTCCACTTGGATGGTGGGGCTTGAACCTGGACTTAGGGGTGGAGTTTTGTCGTAAAAGTGTTGGAACGCATATGGCGGCGTCGCGCATGCGCACTCCAGCAGGTAGCGAAATGTGATGGGTCGCCATATGTGACACTACACAGGCTTGCCGCTGCTTTTGAAGTTCAACATCAAACCAGTCAGACAGAGTTCTAAGTACGGTATTTCACTATATAAACTCACTTTACTGTTAAAAATAAGTGTAAAATGCAAAAATCCAGGGGGTGTAACAAGGGGTGTAACCCCTTCTCAGTGTATCCTTACTGTGGAGCAGTGCAGGGTGTAGCAAGATGGCGGTGACGGAACGTCACTTCCGCTACACATTCTGACGGGTCACCTAATCTGATGAAACAATGGCACGGCTACTGAAGAAACAGCATGAGCGGGCCGTGTCTTCAGTGTGCATGCGCCGATACAGTGAATATCTCCTAAACTGTGCAGGTTTATGAGATATTCATGGTACCACGGGCAGGGCCGCTGTTAGAAATGACGGGGCCCCCCCTACAACCTACAATGGCAGAAATTAGAGCCTTGCTACGGCTGCCTCATGACACCTGTTTTTATTTGTTTTTTTTTTTAAATTGCTGAGTGGCAATTTTACATTGTGAGACGGCATTGCAGCTGTAAGCTAAGTATTTGGCTTCAAGGTGCAGAGCAGCCCCATTGAACTCAATGGGAAGTTTGACAGGTGGTGCTGCCTGTCAAATTCTGCAGACTGCAGTACAAATGCCGCAGCTCTGAAGTAAAGCATCGCAGCCATGGCATGTATACAGCCCTGTATGACAGCTGGCTTCTGTCCAAGGGGCTTGACCGAAAAAGGGCTGCTGACCATCTCCCTGACCGGAGTGTTCTGGTGGGGCGTCCCCCTTGTCAGAACACAATAGAATAGCAGGGGAGATCACTGTACTAACATTGGATTGTTAGTACAGAGGCTCTGAACTGAGGTGTCAGGTTTTTTTCGTTCAGCCTGTGGGGTTTAGCAAAAGAAAACTAGCAGTGTATACGAGACATTGGGCCACATTCACATTTGAGGTTACCTGAATGTGTGACAAAGTGCACAGGTAATGGGCAATTTGCAGTGCATTTTGGAAATGTACTTCACATGCGCAAAGAACTTGTGGTGCCCAATAATTGTTAATGGCACCCCGAATGCAATGAGCAGACATGCGTTTTGCTATGCGGCGAAGCTGCATACCTTAAAAGTTTCTAAAGCCTCTATGATGTGTTTGTCACATATATGGCAGCCCATTCAAGTGAATGGGTTACCCTATGTGCGAAAAACAGGAAGAAAAAAAAAAATGAAAATGTGAGCAGGAATGTTTGTTACTGCTATGTGAAGTAGAAATGGCTGGGGGGGGGGGGGAGAAAGAGAAAGAGAAAAAAAGAGAAAAAGAGAAAAAGAGAAAGAGAGAGGGAGAGAAGCACTGCTCCATCCAAACCCTGGAGTTCAGTGAACATAGAGCAGTGAGCAAGGAGGAGGTGAAGCAAGCTTCCTGCAGATGCTGACCATAGATAACACTGATGAGGGGAGAACACAGGCAGAGACACAGGCAGACTGAGACCGCAGCTGTCTTTCTGCTCCAGATTGGGACACTTTACCAATTGCCAGTATGTAGAACCGATTCCCCCTGCAGGGAGAAAGCTGGCAGCGCTGCAAGGAGATCCACAAGTGTCAGAAGGCAGTACAGCTGGCTCTCCTGCTCTGCAGGTGCCCGGGCCCCTCTTCTGAAGTGACAGAGCTCGGGCCCCCTACAAGAGGGCTGGCTGTACTGCCCTATCAGCGGCCCTGAGCGTGGGTGTTTTTACCCGTCACCCGATTGGCTAAAATGACAGGCGCTGTGATTTGACGCCTATCAGGAGGAGGAGAGGAGACACATGGAGGACACTGCTCGCCGCCGTCTAGATATCTATTAGTTGCAGATTTTGATGGGCACAGTGGCACCGTTTGATGGGCACAGTGAGGCTGTAATTGGTGTTTTTTCAGATTTTTTCATTGTTTGCGCCCCCCCTTTAAAAATTTGGAGCACCAGCTGCCACTGTATACAGGTGTGTGTGTGGGTGGGGGGGCTGGTATTTATAGAGGTGTGTGTGTGGGGGGGCTGACATATATACAGGTGTGTGTGGGGGGGGGCTGACATGTATACAGGTGTGTGTGTGGGGGGCTGACATGTATACAGGTGTGTGTGTGTGTGGGGGGCTGACATATATACAGGTGTGTGTGTGGGGGGCTGACATATATACAGGTGTGTGTGGGGGGCTGACATATATACAGGTGTGTGTGGGGGGCTGACATATATACAGGTGTGTGTGTGGGGGGCTGACATATATACAGGTGTGTGTGTGTGGGGGGCTGACATGTATACAGGTGTGTGTGTGTGGGGGGCTGACATGTATACAGGTGTGTGTGTGGGGGGCTGACATATATACAGGTGTGTGTGTGGGGGGCTGACATGTATACAGGTGTGTGTGTGGGGGGCTGACATATATACAGGTGTGTGTGGGGGGGCTGACATATATACAGGTGTGTGTGTGGGGGGGCTGACATATATACAGATGTGTGTGTGGGGGGGCTGACATATATACAGATGTGTGTGTGGGGGGGCTGACATATATACAGATGTGTGTGTGGGGGGCTGACATATATACAGATGTGTGTGTGGGGGGGGCTGACATATATACAGGTGTGTGTGGGGGGCTGACATATATACAGGTGTGTGTGGGGGGCTGACATATATACAAGTGTGTGTGGGGGGCTGACATATATACAAGTGTGTGTGGGGGGCTGACATATATACAAGTGTGTGTGGGGGGCTGACATATATACAAGTGTGTGTGGGGGGGCTGACATATATACAAATGTGTGTGGGGGGGGGCTAACATATATACAGGCATGTGTGTGTGTGGGGGCTGACATATATACAGGATTGAGAGGGGCTGGGTGTGTACAGGTGGGGTGGCCGATGTGCAGCCCATGGGCAAGCCCTGGGAAATGTTGGTGGTCAGACCGGGGGGGGGGGGGGATGGGCACCTCTAGGTAAAAGTGTTGTAACAGGGTTTACAACCACTTTAAAATGTATTAAAGAGTCCAAAAAACACAATAGTTAAATGGTTATGTTCCAAATAGCATAGCTAACACACACACACACACACACAGATATATATATATACAAACTTATATACTATACACACATGTCTGTCTCTCTCTCTCTATATATACCTATATCTATAGATAGATTTTTTTTTACTTTATATATAAGGTAACAAAAATACCAAGAATTATATCCCTCATATATATAAATCATACATTATAAAAGGTATACATTAGGTGTGATTTGATCACATTACGCATTTGCTAGGTGAACGGATTTCATACTTCCTATAAAACATCAATAGAGATAAGATAGAAGAGTTACAGATATAAAGATACAATGTTGGATGGACATCTTACCGGGAGCGGGAGGAGGACTGATTACCGGAGAGGAGATCCTCAGCCTTCTCATGGAAAGTTCAGAAGAGAAAGTGCAAGTTGCTGGCTTGAAGTGCAGTGACGTCACAAGAGACGAGCAATACACCTGTAACCAGACACACCCGACTGACGCCCCCTGTCAATCAGCGTGCCGTTGAGCCAGCACCCAGCCCACCCCCGAGGTTATTGGTTTGCTATTGGAGAGAGGGGGAGGAAATGTTCTCTGCTTATCCAAATCAGAGCAAAGCCTAAAGATTTGCTCGACTGTGATTGGGCAAAACAGAACCAGGCAGGGGGAGTGGCAAGCTCTTCGACAGTGCACATGGACACCAAAAACAGAGTGCACAATGGAATGTAAGTCGCAATTTAATGTGTCCTGCTGACTGTGCCCCCATGTGCTGTTTATCTCCTTCATGGATTGGACACCCTAAGACCCCTTTTACACTGTGGCACTACCGTCATCAGCATAGCTAACACACACACACACACATATACATAATATATATATATATATATATATATATATATATATATATATATATATATATATATACACTGTATATACAAACTTATATTTTATCTATATCTATCTATCTATCTATCTATCTATCTATCTATCTATCTATCTATCTATCTATCTATCTATCTATCTATTTTGCTGGCGGTATAGCAGCACTGCCCGATTGATTTCAATGGGCATGAGCAGTGGAGGAGCGGTGGGTTCACCGCTCCTTCACCACTCCAAAGAAGCTGCTGGCAGGACTTTTTCTGATGACCTGCCAGTGCACCGCTCTAGCGTGAAAGCCCTCGGGCTTTCATACTGGAGTGAATGGAGCCGCTTTTTTCAGGCTTTTTTCAGGCACTATTTTTAGCGCTGTAGCTTAGGGCCCTTTCACACTGGGGCGGGGGCGGCGTCAGTGGTAAAATGCCACTATTGTAAGCGGCGCTTTACCGTCAGTATTCGGCCGCTAGCGTCCGAGAAAGGGTTAAAAACCACCGCAAAGTGCCTCTACAGAGGCGCTTTGCCGGCGATATAGCCGCGCTGTCCCATTGATTTCAATGGGCAGGAGCGGTATACACTCCACTCCTTAACCGCTCCAAAGATGCTGCTAGCAGGACTTTTTTTCCCGTCCTGCTAGCGCACCGCCCCTCTGGGCTTTCACACTGGAGACAAAGCAACGGCACTTTCGGGTCGGTTTGCAGGCGCTATTATTAGCGCAATAGCGGCTGCAAACCGCCCCAGTGTGAAAGGGCCCTTATGCTAACTAGGTGTAAGAGTGTTAAAATAAAAGTGGGTGCACCGAAGAACTTGGTGGGATGGTCAGTGGGACGACCAGTGGGCGGGCCCTGGAGAATGTTGGGGGTCGGGCCCCAGGGGGCCCAGGCCTAAAGCTGTGTAAGGGGCCCCAAAATTTCTGATGGCTGCCCTGCTAATGAGGATGAAGCGTGTATCCAGGAAAAAGGAGGGTCAGGTGGGGGGACACCCTGGGGTGTTGGAAGGTGTGCCCGAGGGAAGTTGATAGGGGGGCTCTGACACCCTAGGGCGGTAGTTGAGTGCGGGGGGTGACTCGCGTGATGTGCCCCTCCCCCTCCCCCTCCTGTTACTTTTCGAGTTTTCTGTGCTCCTGAAGCCATCACTGTAACCTATGACTGCTGTACAAAATAATCCAATGCAGCGCACACTCCCCATACTAATGTATTCATGTAGAAAAAGTGAGAACCCCAATGTCATCTGTGTGACCTAGCCTGCAGAGCTTGCACTTGTTTTTTTTTTTTATTTATTTATTTTTTCAGCTTTCCTCGCTTATTCTGTGTCCAGCAGGAGGCGCTATGTACCCGGGCAATCGGAGATATCGGTAAGCCGTGAGGTGATGAGCCGTCCGAGGTAACAGATTTTACACAGCATCCCAACTTTTTGGAACTGGAGTTGAAAGGTCCCGTTAAGGAGAATCAGAGCGCTATATTAAGAATTATACGGTCTCCAGCCTGCAAGAGGTATGGGCGGATGAGGATAATTATCCAAGGGATCCAAACCGTTTTTGCTGATGTTTCTGGTTATCAGGCTCGTATGACCTCCTATAATTTAGAGGTCCATCACTTCTGGTAAGCGCAATTTCCTACAGATTTATTTGGAAGAGTATCTGAGAAGAAATTATCTGTCCTATTTCAATCAAGAGTGGGAGTGTATTCCATCTATGAATATTAAGGACTTTTATTTTCGTTTTACTTACCGTATATACTCGAGTATAAGTCGAGGCCCTAATTTACCACAAAAAAATGGGAAAAACTTATTGACCCGAGTATAAGACGAGGGTGAGAAATGCACAGCTACTGTAAGTGGAAAAGAGGGTCAACAATGCCCATTTGCAGCCTCACTGTGCCCATTTGCATGCCTCACTGTGCCCATTTGCAGCCATAGGTCCCCTGAACTTCAAACTCGGTAGTTAAGGGTTCCTAGATGCCCCCTAGCTGTAGCCAAAATTTGGGGTCTCTGAACCCAAAGGGTCCCGAAATGACATTGCTGCAGATGGACACAGTTGACCGAATTTGGGGCCACGTATCTCAGGGCCACTTAGTGCTAGGAACTCCAAATTTGGTGTGCAAACCCAGTTGAACTAGTACCATAAAATTTCCAAAGCTGGGGTTTCTAGCACCAAGTGGCCCCGAGATACAGGGCCCCAAAAATCAGTTCAGAAAATGTCAAGCAGTTTTCTGCAGCAGAGAATGACATTTTCCGAACCAGTTTTGGGGCCCCGTATCTCAGGGCCACTTGGTGCTAGGAACCCCAGCTTTGGATATGTTATGCTGGGTTTGCACACCAAATTTGGGGTTCCTAGCACCAAGTGACCCTGAGATATGGGGCCCCAACTTCGGTTCAGAAAATGTCAAGCACTTTTCTGCAGCAGAGAATGACATTTTCCAAACCGATTTTGGGTAACCGATGGTGGTACCAGTTCCACTGGGTTAGCACACCAAACTTGGGGTTCCTAGCACTAAGTGGCCCTGAGATATGGGGCCCCAAATTTGGTTTGGAAAATGAATTTTTTTGCTGCAGAAAAGTGCTTGACTCCAGTATAAGTCGAGGGGGGCACTTTCAGCACAAAAAAATGTGCTGAAAATTTTGACTTATACTCGAGTATATACGGTAGATATTCCTTCATTATTTTTATTTGTGTATATTTTCATTGCGCTGCTTTTGCTTTTTTACATTTCATATACTTTGGGTTGGTGAATCCTTTAGTGTTCAGCTTGCATAGTTCATTTATCTGTTAATTTTTGCGCTGATTGTTTTCCATTTTTGATTTATTTTTTCAATTAGAGAATTTACAGACTTCTTTAGTCATACGAGCTGCTTCTTTATGTGATTTTGTGGCTCCATGACCTAAAATAACTAACAGCTGTTAGCTAGACCCCCAAAACCACCGGGACCCCCCCCCCCACACACACACACGCACACCCATATCACCATTTAGTAAGCATGTGTTGGAACCCTAGCAAGAAAAGTAGTAAAGCGGCTCCTACAGGCTTTTCTAAACACTTGAGCTCTCATTTTTTTCTGTCTAGAAACTCCCCTCCATGTTAGCCAATGTGTCCATGCACACTACGGCATTTTCAGGCGTTTTAGGCATATGCTCCAGACTACAGGCAGAAAAAAAAAACTCACCAAATTGGCATTTTTGAGAGGGGCTAGTGGCACAAAGAGCTAAAAAAAAAAAAAAAAGCTCAAAGAAGCTTGAAAAGATGTGAAAACATTTGTTCCTACTTTTTGTTTTGTTTATACAGTGGTTAAAGAGGAAGTAAACCCTGATGGGTTTACTTCCTCTTTGTTTCCCTGCAAAGGTAAAGCATAATGGGCTACTATGCATCGCATCGCAAAGTAGCCCATTATGTGTCACTTACCTGACACTGGAGCCTGCGATGTCACCGCTGTCCCCTCTGCTACGGAGCGGTATCGTGGCTGTGATTGGCCGGAACTGCGATGACATCACTTCCGCACATGCGCATGGGAGCCGCTACTAAGGGGATATCGCCGTTAGCAGCTGCATGATCAGTGCGCCTGCACGCCGCTGTCTATGGTGCCCAGGGGAGGGCTGGCAGCCTTAGGCCTGGGGGGCAAGTCCAGTCAAGTGGCCCACAGAACCACCGACCCACAGGCCAGCTCCCAGCAGGACCCACAGCCCATTGGAGTTACTGAGTTACTACCAAACTTCCAGTGCTGCAAATCAAATGTACAGTGCAAAGCAATACACTTAAAACAAACAGTCCACAAGAGAGCAACTGCTCTTGTGCACATTGCTAGACAGGCATGCACTGGCCATTGGGACTACCGGGAGTTTCCCGGTGGGCCGATGGCTCAGTGGGCCGGTCAGGCACAGTTCTGGAGCGGCTCCCCACTGACAGTGAGTGATCGATCGTGATTTCACTCCTGTCACCAAGGAGCAGCTGCCTACACTTGCTGGAGAGATGATTAGGCTTTCTGCTCCCTCCAGCCTGCAGGGGTAGATAGACAGCCGGCAAACTTCCCTTCCTCTCTCCCCTAATCACTTATCACATGACTGGAGAGAGGAACGAGAAGCTGCCTTCAGAGTACACATGGGAGGGGGAGGAGAGGGGGGTCACTCTGATTTAAGGGGGTGCTGATGGGCCCACTCTAATGTAAGGGAGTACTGATGGGTACACTCTGATGTAAGGGGGTGCTGATAGGGACACTCTGATGTAAGTGGGGTGCTGATGGAAACACTCTGATGTAAGGGGGGTGCTGATGGGAACACTCTGATGTAAGGGGGGTGCTGATGGGGACACTCAAAATTAAAGTGGGCTGGTCTGGATGAATTCCAGGGGCCACATTTGTGTCCCAGTCCAGCCCTGTTGCTAGATCAAGATGAGGCTCAAGCAAGTGGCTGACAGATTCCTCCCTTCACACAAGTGGGTGGATGTGGGAATCCCCCCTCAATGGGACATTGTATTCTGACAGTAGGGAATGTCCCCTGTCAGAATACACTGGTGCTGTTTGGCTGCAAGCAGATAATTGAGCAAGGATTTCCAGCAGAAGATGATATAACAATGGGTTCCTGCCTAAGGCTCCATTCACACTAGCGCGTTTTTTGATGCATTTTGCATTTTGCAGAAATGCATGGGAATTTTTTAACATGGGTTCCTATGGAACATGTTCACATCAATGCTTTTTTGTATCTCTGCGTTTTTGGAAAGGGTCGGGGACTTTTTTTCATGCAAAAAGCAGCGTTTTGCATGTAATGGATTTCAATGGACAAGCATCAAAAACGCAAGTGCACCGTTTTTGCAGCGTTTTTGCAGCGTTTTTGGTGCGTTTTTGCCATTTTTTTTTTTTTGGTTTTTTTTTTTTTTTTTGTAATTTTTTTTTAAGACTGTAAAAAAAATGAAAAAAAAAACAAAAACAAAAAAACGCAAAACGCAAATCGCGGCAAAAACGCCGCAAAAACGCTACAAAAACTCTGCTCAAAAACGTGCCAAGCATGAAAAAAAAACCTCCAAAAACGCTCAAAAGCAACATGCATAGGTGTGAATCGAGCCTAACAGAGAGGGCTTCACACAGATCAAAATTCAGCCCCTGCTGAAACTGATGAATTCTGATCTGTGTTTACCCAACTTTACCTTATCCCTTGCTTCAGCGGGCTCTCTGCAGTTCTGTCCCCTGCAGCTCCTGTGTATGTTGGGAATGACATTGGTCACACTCCAACCTCCACTTCATATCATACGCGGTTAATCTTCCTTTATATGTGATGATGTCTAGGGAGGAGAACACTGGAGCTGGCTGGAGCATAGAATCAGGTAAGAAAAAAAAGACTATACCCCTTTCTCCCCCTCCCCCACACTGCAAGAGTGGACTTCTGTACTTTTTTGGAGTTGAGCTGGGATATTATCACATCCTTTGCTGTGTATTCTTATATTCTTGAATAGGTTAGGAATTAGTGTCACACTTCAGGTGCTACATAAATGTAATCCACATACACATTATATCTTATTTAAAATCATTATTTTTAGAAGATATAATGTGTATGTGGATTACATTTATGTAGCACCTGAAGTGTCACACTAATTCCTAACCTATTCAAGAATTTTACTTTCACTTTCAATAAACCTGCACTGAAAAGTACAGAGCAGGTTTATATCACAGTATGCAGGTCAGTGGAGACTTAGGATCCAGCCTCCCATCCGTGTTGTACACATCTTCACTCCGCCCAGGAGGAGGTCTCTGCTGTGTGCTGGGCGGGACCCAATAATCGATGCTGCAGTGTGAGGTTCTTACTGCCCCGCCCACATGATGTACTGCCGCTGGGACTATACCAGCTCCGATCTGGGAGGGGGGGACTCAAGAAGGGAGCCTGGAAAGGGGTGTATCTGCTGCCACAGAGCAATGAGCAGGGGTACATAATCTTTGTTTTTGTCAGGAAACCGGGGTATACAAGCGTTACAATTAGATTTTGTTGACAGAATTTCCTGCTCACAACCTGGCGCTCCTCCCATTCCTTGTACCGACCCTGCTTGCAGCCATCCAGTGCCCTGCCCAGCCCGAGCCAGTGACTCGCGCCCCGCCTCTGAAGACTCCGTCTCCGGGAGTTGTAGTTTCCGGGTGCTGCGCACCGCTGCTTAGTTCTCTTCACCCATCGCCACCTGGAACTTGAGCGCGGTCCGGACTACAACTCCCGGTATGCAGCGCGGGAGGAACACAGCCAATCGGCGGCCGCCGTAGTCGACCTCCTGCAAAAAAAAAATGTCAGCAGCCATGAAAGCGGCCATTTTTAAATATAAGTTAGGCGGCCTGGGGGGAAATTTCCACCCTGCCCCCCGGCCCAGCCCGCCCCTGGTGAGGGGTGGGTGCAGAGTGCCGGTGGTGAGGTGGGTGCAGAGTGCCGGTGGTGAGGTGGGTGCAGAGTGCCGGGGGTGAGGTGTGGGTGCAGAGTGCAGGGGGTGAGGGGTGGGTGCAGAGTGCAGGGAGGGTGTGAGGGGTGGGTGCAGAGTGCAGGGGGTGAGGTGGGTGCAGGGGGTGAGGGGTGGGTGCAGAGTGCAGGGAGGGGGTGAGGTGGGTGCAGGCGATGAGGTAGGTGCAGAGTGCAGGGGGTGAGGTGGATACAGAGGGTGAGGTGGGTGCAGAGTGCAGGGGGTGAGGGGTGGGTGCAGAGTGCAGATGGTGAGGTGGGTGCAGAGTGCAGGGGGTGAGGTGGGTGCAGGTGGTGAGGTGGGTGCAGGGGGTGAGGTGGGTGCAGGTGGTGAGGTGGGTGCAGGGAGTGAGGTGGGTGCAGGGGGTGAGATGGGTGCAGGGGGTGAGGTGGGTGAAGGTGGTGAGGTGGGTGCAGGGAGTGAGGTGGGTGCACGGGGTGAGGTGGGTGCAGGTGGTGAGGTGGGTGCAGGGAGTGAGGTGGGTGCAGGGGGTGAGGTGGGTGCAGGGGGTGAGATGGGTGCAGGGGGTGAGATGGGTGCAGGGGGTGAGGTGGGTGAAGGTGGTGAGGTGGGTGCAGGTGGTGAGGTGGGTGAAGGTGGTGAGGTGGGTGAAGGTGGTGAGGTGGGTGCAGGGAGTGAGGTGGGTGCACGGGGTGAGGTGGGTGCAGGTGGTGAGGTGGGTGCAGGGAGTGAGGTGGGTGCAGGGGGTGAGGTGGGTGAAGGTGGTGAGGTGGGTGCAGGGAGTGAGGTGGGTGCAGGGGGTGAGGTGGGTGCAGGTGGTGAGGTGGGTGCAGGGGGTGAGGTGGGTGCAGGTGGTGAGGTGGGTGCAGGTGGTGAGGTGGATGCAGGGGGTGAGGTGGGTGCAGGGATGCGTGGCTCTCCTCCCCACCCCTCCAGATTCCAGTAAAGAGCTCCACACTCCACTCCCCCCAAGTACAAGGCAAAACTTTCCTCCCTCAAAGACCCCCCACCCCATTCCAGTACAGAGTTTTCCTCTGTCCCAAATGCTACTCACAGCATGTTGTACAGTCCTCCGATGTCCATGCAGAATGCCAGGTTGAGGCAGCTTCCCTTGTGCAGATTCCCCGCCCCCTTCCTCCTCTGTTCTCATAGATCGGTGTGTGAACCACAATTATGAGATCGGCCGCCGGGAGAGGAGCGCTTCTGTATTTCGGGCAGGCAGCGCGGGGCTCAAAAGGCGGGCAGCTCAAGCCCCCCAACAATGACAGGGCCCTGGGCAGCTGCCCCTTTAGCCCTACATTAAAGACGGCCCTTATCATCCATCTAAAAATTATATGAAGCGATAGCAAAAGATATTCATCCCAAAAATCTCATCATTCTCGGTAGAGGGGTGAAGATGACACACACACACACACACGTGCGATCGGTGCATTGACCGGCTGCAGGGGTTTGTTACTGTAGGTCCCTATGAAATAGTATAGGGGTGTTATATTATCCCCCCCCCTCCCCCAACCAACCCCTGACTGTCTGGCACCCCAGGTAAAACTTTTGGTGACTCACATTTCCTCCAGGTGTCAGCGACACTTCTCCAAGAAACTTCCTTGTATGATATCTGCCGGGAACACGGGGGAACTTTCATGGTGCTCCCAGTGGACGCCCCCGGGATGTGCCCCGGTAATCTCCCAAGAAGATGACAGAGGACACTTGTAATTTCCTAATGGGGCTGCGACCCTCAAGGCGATCCCTCCGAAACTGGCACATATTTACCCATTGCATCGCCACAATTCAAATTCCACCCCTCCCCAACTCTGCATGTAGAAGTGCCACAAGGCTCCTCAGCCCTGCAAGCCCAGACTTGAACTCATTCAAATCTCTCAATTATTTTTAATAAGCTACAACAAAATCCAATGATTTCTTCTTGTATAATAGAACTGATACATTGTAATGAGGATGGAATAAATCCACACCTATCATAGTAATCACATTTTATAAACTTTTAAGTGATTAGAAATGTCATCTTGTTATATAACAAAAAACAAAACAAAACAATAACAAAGTATACAAATACTCCCGGTAATCCTAGTAATAAAAAAAAAGTTTAACTTATCGCATCCTCCTTATCTTCAGAGCAATATACATTATATATACAGGATGTGTCATTACTAGAATGATATTATTCTTTATCTATTTTTTTTTCAATACTCCAGCCAAAAATCTATTTTTATACATTTGCACTTTAACCCCTTCATACCGGGCACTTTCACCCCCTTCCGACCCAGGACAATTTTCAGCTTTCAGCGCTGTCACTCTTCGAAAGACAATTGCGCGGTCTTGCATCGCTGTACCCAAATGACATTTTTATCATTTTTTCCCCCACACAAATAGAGCTTTCTTTTGTTGGTATTTAATTAGGGCTGCAACGAACGATTATTTTCATAATCGATTAGTTGGCCGATTATTGTTTCGATTAATCGGATAAAATCATTAAAAAAACGCGTAATATGCATTTTTTTCGTTTAAAGGAATAATGAAAATCTTGGGGCACTATTCCTCCCAGGAAACACCAATGATGGGGGCACTATTCCTCCCAGGAAACACCATTGATGGGGTAGCACTATTCCTCCCAGGAACACCAATGATGGGGCACTATTCCTCCTGGGAACACCAATGATGGGGCAACACTATTCTTCCTGGGAACACCAATGATGGGGCAACACTATTCTTCCTGGGAACACCAATGATGGGGCACTATTCCTCCTGGGAACACCAATGATGGGGCAACACTATTCTTCCTGGGAACACCAATGATGGGGCACTATTCCTCCCAGAAACACCAATGATGGGGCAGCACTATTCCTCTCGGGAACACAAATGATGGGGCACTATTCCTCCCAGGAACACCAATGATGGGGCACTATTCCTCCCAGGAACACCAATGATGGGGCACTATTCCTCCCACTAACACCAATGATGGGGCACTATTCCTCCCAGGAACATCAATGATGGGGCACTATTCCCCCCCTCCCCCTCCCAGGAAGACCAATGGGGCACTACCCCCCCCCCTAAGGAACACCAATGGAGCACTATTCCCCCCTCCCAGCAACGCCAATGGGGCACTATTCCCCCCCAGCAACACCAATGGGGCACTATCCCCCCCCCCAGCAACACCAATGGAACACTATCCCCCCCCCCAGGAAAACCAATAATGGGGCACTAAACCCCCCCAGAAATACTTATGATCAAGTCAAGGGCACTTGTCATCACAATGTATGTACTACTACTAACTATTGTTGTATACAGCCGCAGCGCCGCTACCTTATATCACGGCTGCTTCTTGCCTCTCTCTCTTCCCTTGAGGCAGCAGCAAGCAGGGCTGAGGGGGGGAGCTGACGTCAGCGAGGAGGAGAGAGGCGGACGTGCCTGGTCACATGATCGCCGCTCATAATAATTGATTTTCATTATCGATTATTATCGACAGCCCTATATTTAATCACCACTGAGCACTCCCTCTGACAATGCTTTCATCTGCTTTTCTCTCCAGAAGTACGGCACTATCTATGTTCAGGCGTCATCCAGGGTCACCATCTCCTTCCTGGGCTGAAATGCCGACTCAGAGATGACACAATCATGTAAATCTTGGTGCCTGTGCAATTGTTGGCTATGTTCATAAATGTCTGCCTGCTGCGGCTTTTCAATGTGTGACTTTCTATGAAGTTACAATGTACAGTCTAAGTGATCACTAGGGAGGGGGGTACCTATTACTGTGTGTATATATATATATATATATATATATATATATATACAGTATCTCACAATAGTGAGTACACCCCTCACATTTTTGTAAATATTTTCTTCTATCTTTTCATGTGACAACACTGAAGAAATGACACTTTGCTACAATGTAAAGTAGTGAGTGTACAGCTTGTATAACAGTGTAAATTAGCTGTCCCCTCAAACTAACTCAACACACAGCCGTTAATGTCTAAACCGCTGGCAACAAAAGTCAGTACACCCCTAAGTGAACATGTCCAAATTGGGCCCAATTAGCCATTTTCCCTCCCTGGTGCCATGTGACTCGTTAGTGTTACAAGGTCTCAGGTGTGAATGGGGAGCAGGTGTGTTAAATTTGGTGTTATCGCTCAAACTCTCTCATACTGGTCACTGGAAGTTCAACATGGCACCTCATGGCAATGAACTCTCGGAGGATATGAAAAAAAGAATTGTTGCTCTACATAAAGATGGCCTAGGCTATAAGAAGATTGCCGAGACCCTGAAACTGAGCTGCAACACGGTGGCCAAGACCATACAGCGGTATAACAGGACAGGTTCCCCTCAGAACAGGCCTCGCCATGGTCCACCAAAGAAGTTGAGGTCACGTGCTCAGCGTCATAGCCAGAGGTTGTCTCTGGGAAATAGACGTATGAGTGCTGCCAGCATTGCTGCAGAGGTTGAAGGGGTGGGGGGTCAGCCTGTCAGTGCTCAGACCATACGCCGCACACTGCATCAAATTGGTCTGCATTGCTGTCATCCCAGGAGGATGCTTCTTCTAAAGATGATGCACAAGAAAGCCTGCAAACAGTTTGCTGAAGACAAGCACGCTAAGGACACGGATTACTGGAACCATGTCCTGTGGTCTGATGAGACCAAGATAAACTTATTTTTTTAAAGATTCAGATGGTGACAAGCGTGTGTGGAGGCAACCAGGTGAGGAGTACAAAGACAAGTGTGTCTTGTCTACAGTCAAGCATGGTGGTGGGAGTGTCATGGTCTGGGGCTGCATGAGTGCTGCCGGCACTGGGGAGCTACAGATCATTGAGGGAACCATGAATGCCAACATGTACTGTGACATACTGAAGCAGAGCATGATCCCCTCCCCAGTGGCGTCACTAGGGTTGGTGTCACCTGGTGCGAGAAAACATGGTGTCACCCCCCCCCCACAATAACCTCTTCCCAATATATTTTTACCCTACTGTTTTCTCTCTGTTCTCCCTTCTTCCCCTTTTCTCTCTCTCCATCTTTCTTGTTCTTTCTATCTCTTCTTCTTCCTCTCCCTTTACTTGTCCCTGTTCCCCCTACCCACCTCTCTCTCCAGGGCCAGATTTACATCGCAGGAGCCTATAGGCACTGGAATCTGAAGCCCCCCTCCCAACAGTGTTGCCAACCCCCCACAATTTTATTATAAACATTGAAAATCTACTAACAGAATGCTTTTTTTTCCTGAGAAGCTGAGATGACAGCGTGCTGCCCGATATTGTGGAGAATGAAATGTACATTTTGTATACTTCAAACAAAGGTTGTACAAAAAAAGGGGGGGGGGGCAGTAGGACGCACTGAATTGTGCATCACACTGCCCCCTAGCAGCCTGCAATGCAGAGTGGCTGAAGTGCCAAATTGCTCTGCGATTTCATGCTGTTTCAGTGTGAATTAGCCCTAAGAGGGAAAGAGGGGTTGGAGGGATAGAGACAGAAGGGGGGAGTGGTAGGAGAGATAGGAACAGGAGGGAGAGAGAGGGGTAGATGGGAAAGTAGGAGAGAGATAGAGAAAGTGGGGAGAGAGGCAGGGGTCTGAGAGAGAGAGAGAGAGAGAGAGAGAGAGAGAGAGAGAGAGAGAGAAGGGGTGAGAGAGAGAGAGAGAGAGAGAGAGAGAGAGAGAGAAGGGGGGAGAGAGAGAGAGAGAGAGAGAGAGAGAGAGAGAGAGAGAGAGAGAGAGAGAGAGAGAGAAGGGGTGAGAGAGAGAGAGAGAGAAGGGGTGAGAGAGAGAGAGAAGGGGTGAGAGAGAGAGAGAAGGGGTGAGAGAGAGAGAAGGGGTCTGAGAGAGAGAGAGGCAGGGGTCTGAGAGAGAGAGGCAGGGGTCTGAGAGAGAGAGAGGCAGGGGTCTGAGAGAGAGAGAGGCAGGGGTGAGAGAAAGAGAGGCAGGGGTGAGAGAGAGAGAGAAGGGGTGAGAGAGAGAGAGAAGGGGTGAGAGAGAGAGAGAAGGGGTGAGAGAGAGAGAAGGGGTGAGAGAGAGAAGGGGTGAGAGAGAGAGAGAGAAGGGGTGAGAGAAAGAGAGAAGGGGTGAGAGAGAGAGAGAAGGGGTGAGAGAGAGAGAGAAGGGGTGAGAGAGAGAGAGAAGGGGTGAGAGAGAGAGAAGGGGTGAGAGAGAGAGAAGGGGTGAGAGAGAGAGAAGGGGTGAGAGAGAGAGAGAGAAGGGGTGAGAGAGAGAGAAGGGGTGAGAGAAAGAGAGAAGGGGTGAGAGAGAGAGAGAGAAGGGTGAGAGAGAGAGAGAAGGGGTGAGAGAGAGAAGGGGTGAGAGAGAGAGAGACAGAGAGAAGGGGTGAGAGAGAAGGGGTGAGAGAGAGAGAGAGAGAGAGAGAGAGAGAGAGAGAGAGAGAAGGGGTGAGAGAGAAGGGGTGAGAGAGAGAGAGGAGGTGAGAGAGAGAGAGAGAGAGAGAGAGAAGGGGTGAGAGAGAGAGAGAGGGAAGGGGTGAGAGAGAAGGGGTGAGAGAGAGAGAGAGAGAGAGAAGGGGTGAGAGAAGGGGTGAGAGAGAGAGAGGCAGGGGTCTGAGAGAGAGAGGCAGGGGTCTGAGAGAGAGAGAGAAGGGGTGAGAGAAAGAGAGAAGGGGTGAGAGAGAGAGAGAGAGAGAGAGAGAGAAGGGGTGAGAGAGAGAGAGAGAGGCAGTGGTCTGAGAGAGAGAGAGAAGGGGTGAGAGAGAGGGAGATGGGGTGAGAGGGGTTGAGGGTGAGTGAGGGGTGAAAGAGAGATGGGGTGATAGAGAGAGGGGGTGGGGGGTGAGAGATAGAAAGAGAGGAGGGCGGGGGTGACAGAGATGGGGTAAGGGGGGTGGGGGTGAGAGATAGATAGAGAGAGAGGAGGGGGGGGGTGCCAGAGAGGGGGATGAGAGAGAGGGGGGGTGGGGAGTGACAGAGAGGGGGTGAGAGAGGGAGTGGAAGGGTGAGAGAGGAAAGTGGGGTTGACAGAGAGGGGGGTGAGAGAGAGAGGGTGGTTGAGAGAGGGGGGTGAGACACAGAGAGTGACGAGACTACCCCTCCTCACCTTGCCCCGGATCGCACACAGCCGGCTCTGCTATCCTCACTGGAGGCACAGACAGCAGAGCTTGAGGCTTTGTCTGTGGGAATGGCATGTGTTGGGTGTGTGCCCGGATCGAGTGTTCATGTTCAGTGCCAGTGGAGAGAAGAGCAGAGGGCAGCTTCACAACGTACAGCTGCCGCGCCGCCCGGGCGGAGATGGTAGTGTGTGTAGACAGTGACAGGCTGGCTCAGTAGGAGGAGGAGGAAAGAGGACACGCAGCACGCTCACACACTGACATACCAAGCGCCGCCACGGCGCTGGAGGTGTGTGTTGTTTCAACCCGGCAGGCTGCGGAGTGCGGGGTGAACGGGTCAGCTCATTAAAAAAAAAAAAAAAAAACAGTGCTTTCCACACCGTCGGGAGGGTGTCACCCCTCTAGCGGGTGTCACCCGGTGCGGACCGCACCCCCCGCACCCCCCTAGCAACGCCTCTGCAGCTCATTAAAAAAAAAAAAAAAACAGTGCTTTCCACACCGTCGGGAGGGTGTCACCCCTCTAGCGGGTGTCACCCGGTGCGGACCGCACCCCCCGCACCCCCCTAGCAACGCCTCTGCCCCTCCCTTCAGAGTCTGGGCAGCAGGGCAGTATTCCAACATGATAACGACCCCAAACACACCTCCAAAAGGACCACTGCCTTGCTAAAGAAGCTGAGGGTAAAGGTGATGGACTGGCCAAGCATGTCTCCAGACCTAAACCCTACTGAGTATCTGTGGGGCATCCTCAAACGCAAGGTCTCTAACATCCACCAGCTCTGTGATGTCATCATGGAGGAGTGGAAGAGGACTCCAGTGGCAACCTGTGAAGCTCTGGTGAACTCCATGCCCAAGAGGGTTAAGGCAGTGCTGGAAAATAATGGCGGCCACACAAAATATTGACACTTTGGGCCCAATTTGGACATTTTCACTTAGGGGTGTACTCATTTTTGTTGCCAGAGGTTTAGACATTAATGGCTGTGTGTTGAGTTATTTTGAGGGGACAGCAAATTTACACTGTTATACAAGCTGTACACTCACTACTTTACATTGTAGCAAAGTGTCATTTCTTCGTTGTTGTCACATGAAAAGATAGAAGAAAAGATTTACAAAAATGTGAGGGGTGTACTCATCTTTGTGAGATACTCTCTATATATTTGCAGTATACTGTTTTTTCTCCAATCATGACACTTTGTGGATGCTAAATTGTCCCATTTTCTTATGAGCACTGTTTATTTGGTCTCACCTACAGCTTTTACACCCCTATTGTTGACTCTTTTACCAAGTGTTTGTAACTTGTGAAATGCTAATAAGGTCAATTTCATAAAATCCTATTGCTAACAATAAATAAAACACTGAACAAAACATGAAAAGAAAAATACTGCGCTATCCCTATAGTTGTATTAACATGCAAATATGCAAAAAAATTGTGAATAATAAAACAGGAGTGAACCTAAGAACTCCAAAAAAGACAGCTGCAACCTCTAATGTGAGACAACCCACACCTAAATAACTATGCAAATAATAGGCTGCGCTTCCAAGAATTAGACGTGGTCATAATTGATAAACCAACTGAGTGACATTCAGCATAAACCAAATATAATAATAAAAAAAAAAATTGCTAATAGCAAAGTGGGGATCACACTGATGGAATGGTGGGGATACAAGAGTTCAACAATCGAATACAATTATAGTGAGTCCATATATTAGAAAAATAAAGTCCTTGAAGATACAAAAATTGAATAGAGAGAAGGAGAAAAACACCCGTTCTTCCAGTGATAAAAACATGCAAAAAAGGACTGTCTCCCTAGTAATGTGATGTTGCTAGGAGATCCTCCACCTCAAATAAAAGGGCCCCTTACCAGATCCAAAGATCTCCTGTCACAGAGATCTTACGCACAGGTGGCTGTGTCCCCCAGCCACTGGGTCTCTGTTGCGGTATATGTCACAGGCCACCACTCCAGGGAATCAACCAAGTGTAGTTGTATCCGCTCCCAATCCACAAATATGTGAGAAAAGAAAATGCTCCATAGCGTAATACAGTAAAAAGCTCTTTAATAATGTAAAAGAATAACACTTACAGTGTATGCAGTAAAAGATCGCTTAAAATTGTGCCGGCCGGCTTCAGCTGCTGCCCGTTCCTTCCGGGTTCAGCGAGGTGTGGTGGTGACGTCAGCACGCCGCTCCTCCCTACGCCGTTTCGACAGAGCTGTCGTCTTCCTGGGGTACGGGCGGCGTGCTGACACACCACCTATATAGGAAATAAACACAGACAAAGGAACGCCCTCTTCTGAGATCAGGGCGTCCGAGGCCACCGCCGCCATTTCTATTAAGGGCAATCGGGACCCATGTATTACTAGTTGGAATGTAGTTACTTGTGGGACAAAAGAAAAAATGTAAAAATGTGTATCAGCCGTGTGAGCCGATATTCCATCTTACAAACATAGAGAACTGGTGGTTAGACAGATAAGAGACAAAATCTTCCCATCCAGTGACCTAATAGTTTCCAATGTAGGATAATGTCAACATAAGGTTCACACCATCCCTGTGAAAATATTCACATCGAGTAATCCATTAATTTAAGGTGTAGGGTATTGCACACAAAGGGGTCACATCATCCCTGCGAGTATTGGACAATGTATGGCTGTCTGTTCCACATATGGATTCCAAAGTGTGGTAAAAAATGATATACACAAAAAAGGTTTACACAAAAAAGGAGTACCCTTAAAGAAAGGGGGATAAAAAACAGCTTCACTCCTTCAGTTATAAATGACACACAGATAATTACCTCATGTTGACCAAAAACATAGATTAATACACTACTAGGAAGGTCCAAAAAATTATTTAAGGGATACAGTCCATGCATCTTAATTACTGATGGACAGATACACCCTTGGGGATATTTGAGATTATCTGATCAGTGTGTAAATTACCTATGCGCCTCAAAAAGGTCCCAAACTAGAAAACTTAAAAATCTTAAAAGAGATTGAAATTTAATGACCCTCCAGGGGTGAGAATATGGGAAGAGGGAAATAACACCCCTACATTGTCCAGAAAACCTTCGGACACCATGATCTCAGGTAAAGGCCATAGAGTAAACTGTCTAACTATTGTCAATGAAAGCGTTCACATCGGTATCAATATTTAAACCATGGGGGGTATAACACCGGACACGATGGATCCAGGTCATTTCCAATCTGGACAATTCCCTGACCAAGGATCCACCCCTCCAGTGGGCACTATACCTATCTATTCCCAAAAATAAGGTGTTAGCAGGATTCCTGTTATGGTGTAACGCATAATGTTTTGATACCGAATGGTATTGGTAACCATTCTTGATGTTTGTAATGTGTTCTCCCAACCGGACCTGCATGGGGCGTTTCGTTCGACCTATATTTCGCAGCCTGCAAGGGCATTGCAATAAGTATACCACCCCTTTGGTGCTCCACGTAACAAAAGGTTCAATTTTATGGACCCTAGATGTGCTGAAGGATATAAAAGACTCAGTTTTTCTTTGTTTACATCTATTCAAAGAACATATCTGGCACCTTCGACATTGGTGGTAACCTGATAAATTCTGGAAAAAAGAGATCTTTTTAGTGGGCGGGTCCACAACATTAGGGGCAATTTTGTCCCGTAGTGAGGGGACCCCCCCGAAATACTATTTGTGGTTTATCAGGTAAAATCGTTTTAATAACCCTATCATTCTCTAGGAGGTGCCAGTGTTTACGCAAGATCCTTGTGATCTGATAATGTTGTGTGGAAAAACCCGTGATAAACGGTAATGATGGTCCCCCCGAGTTACTTCTGGGGGCGTCATTTAATAAAGAAACTCTATCTATGGATTCCACCTGTTGTTTAGTTTTAATCAAGAGTTCTTTGTTGTAACCTTTTTCTTCCAATCTTTTGGATATGATGTCCGCCTGTATCCTATAGTCTCCGATGTCGGTGCAGTTACGCCTCATTCTAGTGAACTGGCTTTTCGGGATAAATTTGAGCCAAGGGTCATGGTGGCAACTCCCAATGGGAATAAAGGAATTCCTATCTGTTTTTTTAAAAAAGGAAATTGTTCTAAATGTATCTCCTTCCTTAAATATAGTAAGATCAAGGAAATTAATCCTCTCGCAGCTGTTTTCATAGACAAACCTTATCCCCCTGTTATTATCATTAATCAGGGAGAAGAAATCTTCGAGTTGAGAGGTGGACCCATCCCATAGGAGGAGGACATCATCTATATACCTGGCCCAAAACCTAAGGTGAGGGTTCCGGTCAGTATAGATGACGTCCTCCTCCCATTTGGCCATAAATAGATTGGCAAGACTAGGGACGTATTTAGCTCCCATAGCTACGCCCCGTTGTTGTCTATAAAACTGATGACTAAACCAAAAATAATTGGCCGGCTGCGTATTCAAGTAATTCAATAATGTAAGCCTGTTGTTGCTCCTGTAGGGTGGAGAATTTTTTCAGATAGTATTCCACCGCAGTCACTCCCAGATGGTGAGGGATAATGGTGTACAGGGATGTGACATCCGCAGTCACCAACAAAGTCTGATCGTTAGGCCTCTGTTCGGATAATAAATTGATTATATGTCGGGTGTCCTTCACATATGAGGGTATTTTATGTACCAATGGTTGAAGGAAATGATCTATATACTTGCCCACCCGGGACGTGATGGAATCAATCCCACTGACAATGGGACGTCCCGGGGGGCAAGTCAAACTTTTATGAATCTTGGGTAGGCAATACAAAATGGGAATTCGCGGGGCTTTGGGAATGAGAAACAGTTTTTCTTTCTCATTTAAAATACCCATCTCAAAGCCTTTATCAACTATGGGTATTAATGCCTTTTTGTAATCTCGGGTGGGGTCACCTGGTAGTCGGACATAGGTGTCCTGATCACCAAGGATATTCTGCATTTCCGAGAGATAAGCATCTCTATCTAAAATGACAATACCCCCACCCTTATCAGCTGGGCGGATCACTATGTTTTTTTTATTGCACAGCGAATCCAGCCCATCCTCAAGAGTCCTGTCCATACGGGGGTTGGGGTTTTTTATGAGTTCCAAATCCCTTATGAGAACATCCCTAAATACCCTCAGTGAAGGAGCTAGAGTTCCGGGGGGGTTGAATGTTGAGGCATTTGACAACCCTGAATGTTGGGTTGAATGCTGTTAAATTGTAGTGTGGGTTGGTTGGTTAATTGCAAAATGTCATTTGATATTTACCCTGCGAACAAATCTGTGTATGTCCATGTAAGTTTGGAACTTGTTTAACTTCTTGGGGGGTGCAAATTTCAAACCCTTACTTAACAGAGAGGTCTCAGCAGCAGTGAGGGTTTGGGAGCTTAGATTGAAAATCCCATCACTGTTTATTTCCTTGATTTTTTTTGACTGTGCTCTCCTCCCCCCTCTGGTTCCTCTTTGTTTTCCACCGGCCTTTTGACCCCTTGATTTGGCCTGGGAAAACCCCAATTATTCCGTGAGTGATTTCCCCCTTTGAAATTGTCGGAATATTCACTGGAGGGACCTGGTCTTACAGATTCATGATCCTGACTATAATTAGCGGAGTTGCCAGATCTATGTTCAATAGGGCCATCTCTATCTCTCAAGGGAAAAAAACGATTATGGGTATCTATTCCATAGTCATAGCCATGATCATTGTCTCTTTCGGAATATGTACGATCCCTTTGATGATACTCATAATCATAATGCCTGATGGGACCGTGATCATAGTATGGCATTCTATCGGATTCTCTCCTGGGGTACTGATGCTCCCTTTCTTGTTCCCGATAGGGGCCCCTATATTGTGGGGAACCATATTCATAATGATCATTCCTTCTTTGTGGTAGTGGAGCCCTGTCTCCTATAGGTTTCTTGGGATATCCCCCTCTGGACATGCCCATCCTCCTTTGTGGGGATAGATAGGAGACCCTGCTTCCTTTTTTAGCACCCCCAATGTTACTTGGTTGTTTCTTTGGTGTTTGCTGGGTATGATGTGTTTTGGGCAAATGTTGTGTCCTCATGGGAGTTGTATCTGGATGTTCCTCTCCCTGAGTGATGGCCTCCATACGAGGGTCAGCCTGGGCCGTTTGTTCAGCCACCATTTTTTTCTGCCATTCAAAAACCAGGCTGGCTTGATAGTCATCATAGTCCCTATTATACTTCTTACGTTTTTTAATTTTCTGTTCCCTCTCCTCTTTATCTAAGGTTTTAATCAGGGAACAAGTCCTTTCTTTATATTCCTCGCCATCTTTGTAGGGAAGGAGATTGTCTTTGAGGGTCTTGATTTCCAAATCCAATCTCGAAAGCTGATTTTTTTTACGGGTTATCAAAAACTGGAGGAAATCGATACCAGCTCCATTAAAATACAGGAACCATTCCTCAAGTTCCGTCTCCCCTTTCTGTGGGCAGACCTCCCACCTCAGGCTCCTAGGGACCATCTTTAAACGAATGTAGGTTTCTAAAAATGCTATATCCCACTGTGTGTGAATTTCCGAGACCATGAGATTTTTTAATCTCATGAAGAGGCCTCCCAGGTCCCTATCTCCATCTTTATAGGTTTCGAAGACCCCATCAGTATTAACCGTCTTCGATGCCCTATAATCAAAAATGTCCATGTTTATAAAAATCTTCTACCAACCAATAAAGTGTAAAAAGAAAAAAGACAAAATGGTGTGAAAAATTCTTTGACCAATCAAATTGGAGAAAGAGTTTATACATAAACCTATATGACAGGTTTAAATGTGGTACACACTATGAGTGATAATGAGTGACAAACGTAGTGCAATATTATGATATGCAAAAAATGATGAAAGAACGCCTGTGAATATTACGTTCAGGGATTGCTGCTGTAAGTTGTGTCTCAATAAATGTAAACCTGAAAAGAAAAATACTGCGCTATCCCTATAGTTGTATTAACATGCAAATATGCAAAAAAATTGTGAATAATAAAACAGGAGTGAACCTAAGAACTCCAAAAAAGACAGCTGCAACCTCTAATGTGAGACAACCCACACCTAAATAACTATGCAAATAATAGGCTGCGCTTCCAAGAATTAGACGTGGTCATAATTGATAAACCAACTGAGTGACATTCAGCATAAACCAAATATAATAATAAAAAAAAAATTGCTAATAGCAAAGTGGGGATCACACTGATGGAATGGTGGGGATACAAGAGTTCAACAATCGAATACAATTATAGTGAGTCCATATATTAGAAAAATAAAGTCCTTGAAGATACAAAAATTGAATAGAGAGAAGGAGAAAAACACCCGTTCTTCCAGTGATAAAAACATGCAAAAAAGGACTGTCTCCCTAGGAATGTGATGTTGCTAGGAGATCCTCCACCTCAAATAAAAGGGCCCCTTACCAGATCCAAAGATCTCCTGTCACAGAGATCTTACGCACAGGTGGCTGTGTCCCCCAGCCACTGGGTCTCTGTTGCGGTATATGTCACAGGCCACCACTCCAGGGAATCAACCAAGTGTAGTTGTATCCGCTCCCAATCCACAAATATGTGAGAAAAGAAAATGCTCCATAGCGTAATACAGTAAAAAGCTCTTTAATAATGTAAAAGAATAACACTTACAGTGTATGCAGTAAAAGATCGCTTAAAATTGTGCCGGCCGGCTTCAGCTGCTGCCCGTTCCTTCCGGGTTCAGCGAGGTGTGGTGGTGACGTCAGCACGCCGCTCCTCCCTACGCCGTTTCGACAGAGCTGTCGTCTTCCTGGGGTACGGGCGGCGTGCTGACACACCACCTATATAGGAAATAAACACAGACAAAGGAACGCCCTCTTCTGAGATCAGGGCGTCCGAGGCCACCGCCGCCATTTCTATTAAGGGCAATCGGGACCCATGTATTACTAGTTGGAATGTAGTTACTTGTGGGACAAAAGAAAAAATGTAAAAATGTGTATCAGCCGTGTGAGCCGATATTCCATCTTACAAACATAGAGAACTGGTGGTTAGACAGATAAGAGACAAAATCTTCCCATCCAGTGACCTAATAGTTTCCAATGTAGGATAATGTCAACATAAGGTTCACACCATCCCTGTGAAAATATTCACATCGAGTAATCCATTAATTTAAGGTGTAGGGTATTGCACACAAAGGGGTCACATCATCCCTGCGAGTATTGGACAATGTATGGCTGTCTGTTCCACATATGGATTCCAAAGTGTGGTAAAAAATGATATACACAAAAAAGGTTTACACAAAAAAGGAGTACCCTTAAAGAAAGGGGGATAAAAAACAGCTTCACTCCTTCAGTTATAAATGACACACCGAGAATTACCTCATGTTGACCAAAAACATAGATTAATACACTACTAGGAAGGTCCAAAAAATTATTTAAGGGATACAGTCCATGCATCTTAATTACTGATGGACAGATACACCCTTGGGGATATTTGAGATTATCTGATCAGTGTGTAAATTACCTATGCGCCTCAAAAAGGTCCCAAACTAGAAAACTTAAAAATCTTAAAAGAGATTGAAATTTAATGACCCTCCAGGGGTGAGAATATGGGAAGAGGGAAATAACACCCCTACATTGTCCAGAAAACCTTCGGACACCATGATCTCAGGTAAAGGCCATAGAGTAAACTGTCTAACTATTGTCAATGAAAGCGTTCACATCGGTATCAATATTTAAACCATGGGGGGTATAACACCGGACACGATGGATCCAGGTCATTTCCAATCTGGACAATTCCCTGACCAAGGATCCACCCCTCCAGTGGGCACTATACCTATCTATTCCCAAAAATAAGGTGTTAGCAGGATTCCTGTTATGGTGTAACGCATAATGTTTTGATACCGAATGGTATTGGTAACCATTCTTGATGTTTGTAATGTGTTCTCCCAACCGGACCTGCATGGGGCGTTTCGTTCGACCTATATATTGCAGCCTGCAAGGGCATTGCAATAAGTATACCACCCCTTTGGTGCTCCACGTAACAAAAGGTTCAATTTTATGGACCCTAGATGTGCTGAAGGATATAAAAGACTCAGTTTTTCTTTGTTTACATCTATTCAAAGAGCATATCTGGCACCTTCGACATTGGTGGTAACCTGATAAATTCTGGACACTCAGGCTTAGTTCGTGGTTCAAGCCATTAGGTTGAAGAGTACCAAGCCTGAATATCCATTTTTTCTCTTTGCATAGGAGTACCCTGTCAAAGTCACCCCTACGGTCTGTCAGAGAAAGGGCATAAAAGCCCTTTACCCTCAGACCTGTGGTTTTGCCCTGATGAAAATCCAAAAAGTGTTGAGCCACTGAAGTTTCTTCCTTTAGCCTGATACTCTTCAGGTGTTCCCCGAATCTAACACGCAGCTGTCTCTTAGTTTTGCCTACATACAATTTATGACATGGGCATTCGAGAACATAGAGTATTCTGGTTGTGGCACAGTTAATGAAAGACCGAATCTCAAATTGTTGACTACCATCCGAATTTCTAAAGGTTTTTGAGCGGTCCACATACTTACATGTGCCACAGTGGCCACACGGAAACATGCCGTTGACCCGAGGCATATCAGTGAGCCAACTTCTATTTGAGGGCCGTACAAACTCAGATTGCACCAGCATGTCATTGAGGTTTTGGGCTCGTTTAGCAACCATTGACGGTCTCTCACCGATAATTTGCCTCGACCCAACAGCCCGCAACAGTATGTGCCAATGTTTTGAGAGGACTGTGTTATTTAGATACATTGTTTATCTTACATATATTTGGAATTTTTTGTATATGTAAATACCCCCACCCCCCCTACCCTTAATAAAGCCTTTTTGCATTTTTGTACCATAAGCCGTAGTTGACCATTCCCCTTTTTTGCTTTCTGGGGACTCCCTTGTCTCCTCTTTCTGTTGTTGATATAGTGCCATTGCTTTTAGGGCAGGTATCCCGTCACATATTGACGAATCGGCTGGTACTCAATTTGCTGTTTGCTACTTTGGTGAGTGTGGATTCAAGGACTTTTTACCCCCCATTTTTTGACATCATCTATATACCTGGCCCAAAACCTAAGGTGAGGGTTCCGGTCAGTATAGATGACGTCCTCCTCCCATTTGGCCATAAATAGATTGGCAAGACTAGGGGCGTATTTAGCTCTCATAGCTACGCCCCGTTGTTGTCTATAAAACTGATGACTAAACCAAAAATAATTATGGCCGGCTGCGTATTCAAGTAATTCAATAATGTAAGCCTGTTGTTGCTCCTGTAGGGTGGAGAATTTTTTCAGATAGTATTCCACCGCAGTCACTCCCAGATGGTGAGGGATAATGGTGTACAGGGATGTGACATCCGCAGTCACCAACAAAGTCTGATCGTTAGGCCTCTGTTCGGATAATAAATTGATTATATGTCGGGTGTCCTTCACATATGAGGGTATTTTATGTACCAATGGTTGAAGGAAATGATCTATATACTTGCCCACCCGGGACGTGATGGAATCAATCCCACTGACAATGGGACGTCCCGGGGGGCAAGTCAAACTTTTTGAATCTTGGGTAGGCAATACAAAATGGGAATTCGCTGGGCTTTGGGAATGAGAAACAGTTTTTCTTTCTCATTTAAAATACCCATCTCAAAGCCTTTATCAACTATGGGTATTAATGCCTTTTTGTAATCTCGGGTGGGGTCACCTGGTAGTCGGACATAGGTGTCCTGATCACCAAGGATATTCTGCATTTCCGAGAGATAAGCATCTCTATCTAAAATGACAATACCCCCACCCTTATCAGCTGGGCGGATCACTATGTTTTTTTTATTGCACAGCGAATCCAGCCCATCCTCAAGAGTCCTGTCCATACGGGGGTTGGGGTTTTTTATGAGTTCCAAATCCCTTATGAGAACATCCCTAAATACCCTCAGTGAAGGAGCTAGAGTTCCGGGGGGGTTGAATGTTGAGGCATTTGACAACCCTGAATGTTGGGTTGAATGCTGTTCCATTGTAGTGTGGGTTGGTTGGTTAATTGCAAAATGTCGTTTGATATTTACCCTGCGACAGGGCTGGACTGGGATAAAAATTTGGCCCTGGACTTCATCCAGACTGGCCCACTTTATTTATGCAAACAAGCACAAAAACAGTATATAAACTATACGCAATTGTGCAAAAAAACATAAGTAGCATAACATAAGGAGTCCTCACTAACCTCTTTTACTATTTCACTTATTCTCCTCTGTATTTTTCTCATCTTTCTCACATCACTGTGTGAAGTTGAGGGCGAACCAAGAAAGCCATTACTTTGACAGGCTGTCACTGAAACCAGCCCACTGAGCCATCGGCCCACCGGGAAACTCCCTGTAGTCCCGATGGCCAGTACAGGCCTGCCCTGCGAACAAATCTGTGTATGTCCATGTAAGTTTGGAACTTGTTTAACTTCTTGGGGGGTGCAAATTTCAAACCCTCTACTTAACAGAGAGGTCTCAGCAGCAGTGAGGGTTTGGGAGCTTAGATTGAAAATCCCATCACTGTTTATTTCCTTGATTTTTTTTGACTGTGCTCTCCTCCCCCCTCTGGTTCCTCTTTGTTTTCCACCGGCCTTTTGACCCCTTGATTTGGCCTGGGAAAACCCCAATTATTCCGTGAGTGATTTCCCCCTTTGAAATTGTCGGAATATTCACTGGAGGGACCTGGTCTTACAGATTCATGATCCTGACTATAATTAGCGGAGTTGCCAGATCTATGTTCAATAGGGCCATCTCTATCTCTCAAGGGAAAAAAACGATTATGGGTATCTATTCCATAGTCATAGCCATGATCATTGTCTCTTTCGGAATATGTACGATCCCTTTGATGATACTCGTAATCATAATGCCTGATGGGACCGTGATCATAGTATGGCATTCTATCGGATTCTCTCCTGGGGTACTGATGCTCCCTTTCTTGTTCCCGATAGGGGCCCCTATATTGTGGGGAACCATATTCATAATGATCATTCCTTCTTTGTGGTAGTGGAGCCCTGTCTCCTATAGGTTTCTTGGGATATCCCCCTCTGGACATGCCCATCCTCCTTTGTGGGGATAGATAGGAGACCCTGCTTCCTTTTTTAGCACCCCCAATGTTACTTGGTTGTTTCTTTGGTGTTTGCTGGGTATGATGTGTTTTGGGCAAATGTTGTGTCCTCATGGGAGTTGTATCTGGATGTTCCTCTCCCTGAGTGATGGCCTCCATACGAGGGTCAGCCTGGGCCGTTTGTTCAGCCACCATTTTTTTCTGCCATTCAAAAACCAGGCTGGCTTGATAGTCATCATAGTCCCTATTATACTTCTTACGTTTTTTAATTTTCTGTTCCCTCTCCTCTTTATCTAAGGTTTTAATCAGGGAACAAGTCCTTTCTTTATATTCCTCGCCATCTTTGTAGGGAAAGAGATTGTCTTTGAGGGTCTTGATTTCCAAATCCAATCTCGAAAGCTTATTTTTTTTACGGGTTATCAAAAACTGGAGGAAATCGATACCAGCTCCATTAAAATACAGGAACCATTCCTCAAGTTCCGTCTCCCCTTTCTGTGGGCAGACCTCCCACCTCAGGCTCCTAGGGACCATCTTTAAACGAATGTAGGTTTCTAAAAATGCTATATCCCACTGTGTGTGAATTTCCGAGACCATGAGATTTTTTAATCTCATGAAGAGGCCTCCCAGGTCCCTATCTCTATCTTTATAGGTTTTCGAAGACCCCATCAGTATTAACTGTCTTCGATGCCCTATAATCAAAAATGTCCATGTTTATAAAAATCTTCTACCAACCAATAAAGTGTAAAAAGAAAAAAGACAAAATGGTGTGAAAAATTCTTTGACCAATCAAATTGGAGAAAGAGTTTATACATTAACCTATATGACAGGTTTAAATGTGGTACACACTATGAGTGATAATGAGTGACAAAAGTAGTGCAATATTATGATATGCAAAAAATGATGAAAGAACGCCTGTGAATATTATGTTCAGGGATTGCTGCTGTAAATTGTGTCTCAATAAATGTAAACCCGAAAAGAAAAATACTGCGCTATCCCTATAGTTGTATTAACATGCAAATATGCAAAAAAATTGTGAATAATAAAACAGGAGTGAACCTAAAAACTCCAAAAAAGACAGCTGCAACCTCTAATGTGAGACAACCCACACCTAAATAACTATGCAAATAATAGGCTGCGCTTCCAAGAATTAGACGTGGTCATAATTGATAAACCAACTGAGTGACATTCAGCATAAACCAAATATAATAATAAAAAAAAAATTGCTAATAGCAAAGTGGGGATCACACTGATGGAATGGTGGGGATACAAGAGTTCAACAATCAAACACAATTATAGTGAGTCCATATATTAGAAAAATAAAGTCCTTGAAGATACAAAAATTGAATAGAGAGAAGGAGAAAAACACCCGTTCTTCCAGTGATAAAAACATGCAAAAAAGGACTGTCTCCCTAGGAATGTGATGTTGCTAGGAGATCCTCCACCTCAAATAAAAGGGCCCCTTACCAGATCCAAAGATCTCCTGTCACAGAGATCTTACGCACAGGTGGCTGTGTCCCCCAGCCACTGGGTCTCTGTTGCGGTATATGTCACAGGCCACCACTCCAGGGAATCAACCAAGTGTAGTTGTATCCGCTCCCAATCCACAAATATGTGAGAAAAGAAAATGCTCCATAGCGTAATACAGTAAAAAGCTCTTTAATAATGTAAAAGAATAACACTTACAGTGTATGCAGTAAAAGATCGCTTAAAATTGTGCCGGCCGGCTTCAGCTGCTGCCCGTTCCTTCCGGGTTCAGCGAGGTGTGGTGGTGACGTCAGCACGCCGCTCCTCCCTACGCCGTTTCGACAGAGCTGTCGTCTTCCTGGGGTACGGGCGGCGTGCTGACACACCACCTATATAGGAAATAAACACAGACAAAGGAACGCCCACTTCTGAGATCAGGGCGTCCGAGGCCACCGCCGCCATTTCTATTAAGGGCAATCGGGACCCATGTATTACTAGTTGGAATGTAGTTACTTGTGGGACAAAAGAAAAAATGTAAAAATGTGTATCAGCCGTGTGAGCCGATATTCCATCTTACAAACATAGAGAACTGGTGGTTAGACAGATAAGAGACAAAATCTTCCCATCCAGTGACCTAATAGTTTCCAATGTAGGATAATGTCAACATAAGGTTCACACCATCCCTGTGAAAATATTCACATCGAGTAATCCATTAATTTAAGGTGTAGGGTATTGCACACAAAGGGGTCACATCATCCCTGCGAGTATTGGACAATGTATGGCTGTCTGTTCCACATATGGATTCCAAAGTGTGGTAAAAAATGATATACACAAAAAGGTTTACACAAAAAAGGAGTACCCTTAAAGAAAGGGGGATAAAAAACAGCTTCACTCTTTCAGTTATAAATGACACACAGAGAATTACCTCATGTTGACCAAAAACATAGATTAATACACTACTAGGAAGGTCCAAAAAATTATTTAAGGGATACAGTCCATGCATCTTAATTACTGATGGACAGATACACCCTTGGGGATATTTGAGATTATCTGATCAGTGTGTAAATTACCTATGCGCCTCAAAAAGGTCCCAAACTAGAAAACTTAAAAATCTTAAAAGAGATTGAAATTTAATGACCCTCCAGGGGTGAGAATATGGGAAGAGGGAAATAACACCCCTACATTGTCCAGAAAACCTTCGGACACCATGATCTCAGGTAAAGGCCATAGAGTAAACTGTCTAACTATTGTCAATGAAAGCGTTCACATCGGTATCAATATTTAAACCATGGGGGGTATAACACCGGACACGATGGATCCAGGTCTTTTCCAATCTGGACAATTCCCTGACCAAGGATCCACCCCTCCAGTGGGCACTATACCTATCTATTCCCAAAAATAAGGTGTTAGCAGGATTCCTGTTATGGTGTAACGCATAATGTTTTGATACCGAATGGTATTGGTAACCATTCTTGATGTTTGTAATGTGTTCTCCCAACCGGACCTGCATGGGGCGTTTCGTTCGACCTATATATTGCAGCCCGCAAGGGCATTGCAATAAGTATACCACCCCTTTGGTGCTCCACGTAACAAAAGGTTCAATTTTATGGACCCTAGATGTGCTGAAGGATATAAAAGACTCAGTTTTTCTTTGTTTACATCTATTCAAAGAACATATCTGGCACCTTCGACATTGGTGGTAACCTGATAAATTCTGGAAAAAAGAGATCTTTTTAGTGGGCGGGTCCACAACATTAGGGGCAATTTTGTCCCGTAGTGAGGGGACCCCCCTAAATACTATTTGTGGTTTATCAGGTAAAATCGTTTTAATAACCCTATCATTCTCTAGGAGGTGCCAGTGTTTACGCAAGATCCTTGTGATCTGATAATGTTGTGTGGAAAAACCTGTGATAAACGGTAATGATGGTCCCCCCGAGTTACTTCTGGGGGCGTCATTTAATAAAGAAACTCTATCTATGGATTCCACCTGTTGTTTAGTTTTAATCAAGAGTTCTTTGTTGTAACCTTTTTCTTCCAATCTTTTGGATATGATGTCCGCCTGTATCCTATAGTCTCCGATGTCGGTGCAGTTACGCCTCATTCTAGTGAACTGGCTTTTCGGGATAGATTTAAGCCAAGGGTCGTGGTGGCAACTCCCAATGGGAATAAAGGAATTCCTATCTGTTTTTTTAAAAAAGGAAATTGTTCTAAATGTATCTCCTTCCTTAAATATAGTAAGATCAAGGAAATTAATCCTCTCGCAGCTGTTTTCATAGACAAACCTTATCCCCCTGTTATTATCATTAATCAGGGAGAAGAAATCTTCGAGTTGAGAGGTGGACCCATCCCATAGGAGGAGGACATCATCTATATACCTGGCCCAAAACCTAAGGTGAGGGTTCCGGTCAGTATAGATGACGTCCTCCTCCCATTTGGCCATAAATAGATTGGCAAGACTAGGGGCGTATTTAGCTCCCATAGCTACGCCCCGTTGTTGTCTATAAAACTGATGACTAAACCAAAAATAATTATGGCCGGCTGCGTATTCAAGTAATTCAATAATGTAAGCCTGTTGTTGCTCCTGTAGGGTGGAGAATTTTTTCAGATAGTATTCCACCGCAGTCACTCCCAGATGGTGAGGGATAATGGTGTACAGGGATGTGACATCCGCAGTCACCAACAAAGTCTGATCGTTAGGCCTCTGTTCGGATAATAAATTGATTATATGTCGGGTGTCCTTCACATATGAGGGTATTTTATGTACCAATGGTTGAAGGAAATGATCTATATACTTGCCCACCCGGGACGTGATGGAATCAATCCCACTGACAATGGGACGTCCCGGGGGGCAAGTCAAACTTTTATGAATCTTGGGTAGGCAATACAAAATGGGAATTCGCGGGGCTTTGGGAATGAGAAACAGTTTTTCTTTCTCATTTAAAATACCCATCTCAAAGCCTTTATCAACTATGGGTATTAATGCCTTTTTGTAATCTCGGGTGGGGTCACCTGGTAGTCGGACATAGGTGTCCTGATCACCAAGGATATTCTGCATTTCCGAGAGATAAGAATCTCTATCTAAAATGACAATACCCCCACCCTTATCAGCTGGGCGGATCACTATGTTTTTTTTATTGCACAGCGAATCCAGCCCATCCTCAAGAGTCCTGTCCATACGGGGGTTGGGGTTTTTTATGAGTTCCAAATCCCTTATGAGAACATCCCTAAATACCCTCAGTGAAGGAGCTAGAGTTCCGGGGGGGTTGAATGTTGAGGCATTTGACAACCCTGAATGTTGGGTTGAATGCTGTTCAATTGTAGTGTGGGTTGGTTGGTTAATTGCAAAATGTCGTTTGATATTTACCCTGCGAACAAATCTGTGTATGTCCATGTAAGTTTGGAACTTGTTTAACTTCTTGGGGGGTGCAAATTTCAAACCCTTACTTAACAGAGAGGTCTCAGCAGCAGTGAGGGTTTGGGAGCTTAGATTGAAAATCCCATCACTGTTTATTTCCTTGATTTTTTTTGACTGTGCTCTCCTCCCCCCTCTGGTTCCTCTTTGTTTTCCACCGGCCTTTTGACCCCTTGATTTGGCCTGGGAAAACCCCAATTGTTCCGTGAGTGATTTCCCCCTTTGAAATTGTCGGAATATTCACTGGAGGGACCTGGTCTTACAGATTCATGATCCTGACTATAATTAGCGGAGTTGCCAGATCTATGTTCAATAGGGCTATCTCTATCTCTCAAGGGAAAAAAACGATTATGGGTATCTATTCCATAGTCATAGCCATGATCATTGTCTCTTTCGGAATATGTACGATCCCTTTGATGATACTCATAATCATAATGCCTGATGGAACCGTGATCATAGTATGGCATTCTATCGGATTCTCTCCTGGGGTACTGATGCTCCCTTTCTTGTTCCCGATAGGGGCCCCTATATTGTGGGGAACCATATTCATAATAAAGCAAATGAACGTCGCCCACGGGACTTTGAATGAGGTGTAAATGGTGATCAAAGGGTAAGCAGGTATAAAGGTACAAATATTTTATTGAAAACAACAGTATAATCCATAATAAGACATGAGCATGGGTGAACAGGTTCATAAAACAGCAACATTGCAATGTAGTCCTAAAACATAGCCATCATATAATAGTAATATATATATAAATACAGGTATGCATAGTACATCTCTAACCCGACGCGTTTCGCGAGCTTTCCTCGCTTCATCAGGGGCTGATGTGCATAACTGCTGTCTGTAAATACAGATTAAAGTAATTAGAGTATCGGTTGTGATAGGGTAAAAGCAAGAAGCCAGACCTGGTCATCCCAGACTTACTTGTAGGACCAAAGCTGTAGACACATAACCCAGGCACGGGCCGGCGGAGGGCATCTCCCCCGGGAGCTGAAGGGGCCGAGGACCCAACCAGAGGACCGAGGCCAGGCGTGGGGGGCAGCATGGCAGAATGAGAGAGAGAAAGGAGAGCGTGAACCCAAATTGATCCCAAATGCAATGCAGGGCGACTCACTGTATGGGGATATAAATAAGATTAAGACGTTTGGAAGTAAGAGATGTATATTGTGGCATAATGCAAGGTATATTGGTAAGCAAGGTCTAAAGTAATGTCATTGGTATTGTCGTAGAAATATAAAATATGTGCTACTTGCATAATATGCACAAAGTGTCCCGCAGAGCAGAGAGAAAGAGGAGGGTACAAGGTGAAAAAGTGAATGAGAAAGGAAGGAAAGGGAAAGGAAGGAGGAGAAAACAGGGGGAAGTGAAGTGAATGGTAACAGAAAAAGGACAGAGAAAGAAAAGGGAAATGAAAAGAGGGGGGACGGGACCAGGGGGGAGGAAAGAAAAAGTAAGTGAAGAGAAGGGAGGAGAGGCACGGTGAGGTAGGGGGCAAATTGATTATTGGTGTGATGCACTGGAAAAGTACTTATGTGTAAAAGAGCAGAATGTGATTGGAGGAGTCAGTCAGAAACAGCAAGTGAGGATAGGTACGCTGTGAGGTGCAGGTATTCATATTAGAGTAAATAGATATGGTGCCTACCAGTACAGTACAACGTCCCGACTGAGTGTTGGAGAGGTAGTGAAGGAAAGGTTGCCATACTGTTACCCCCCGCCTTATACCCGGACATCCGCCGAGTTCTCCGCCCCTAACGTCATGCGTCAGGCGGAGCAAAAGGAGATCGCAACGCACCCGCCGCATAGGGCAGGCACTCGCGATCCACAGCCGCCGCCTGGATGACACATCCCGCCCATCGGGGAGGGGGATACCGCTGAAGTGCAAGCATCCCCAGGTGGGCGTGGAAGAGCATGACGCCGATGCCCTGGTGGCCTCACCCCTCCGGAGAAGCCAGAGAAGCGGGGACAGCTGGGGAAATAAATCCCCATTTGTGCATCGCAGCTCCCAGAGGGTAAACAGACCGCTCAGCCCAAACATGGGTGCAGTGAAAGAGCTGGGTCTGCAAGTAGATAGGAAATTCAAACATGATCATGTTAGGGGGTATACTAGTAAAGTCATAAAGGTTCAGTGATAGCCGAACCAATGTAGCCCCTAAGATCTAGGGTCAGCATCAGACCAGGGCATTATGGTGTTTTCCACCTGGGTACAAATTATAAAGAAAGTCTGAGAACTGACCCCTAACATAAAGCACCTCCATCCCTAATATCAGAAAAAAAGCAAATGAACGTCGCCCACGGGACTTTGAATGAGGTGTAAATGGTGATCAAAGGGTAAGCAGGTATAAAGGTACAAATATTTTATTGAAAACAACAGTATAATCCATAATAAGACATGAGCATGGGTGAACAGGTTCATAAAACAGCAACATTGCAATGTAGTCCTAAAACATAGCCATCATATAATAGTAATATATATATAAATACAGGTATGCATAGTACATCTCTAACCCGACGCGTTTCGCGAGCTTTCCTCGCTTCATCAGGGGCTGATGTGCATAACTGCTGTCTGTAAATACAGATTAAAGTAATTAGAGTATCGGTTGTGATAGGGTAAAAGCAAGAAGCCAGACCTGGTCATCCCAGACTTACTTGTAGGACCAAAGCTGTAGACACATAACCCAGGCACGGGCCGGCGGAGGGCATCTCCCCCGGGAGCTGAAGGGGCCGAGGACCCAACCAGAGGACCGAGGCCAGGCGTGGGGGGCAGCATGGCAGAATGAGAGAGAGAAAGGAGAGCGTGAACCCAAATTGATCCCAAATGCAATGCAGGGCGACTCACTGTATGGGGATATAAATAAGATTAAGACGTTTGGAAGTAAGAGATGTATATTGTGGCATAATGCAAGGTATATTGGTAAGCAAGGTCTAAAGTAATGTCATTGGTATTGTCGTAGAAATATAAAATATGTGCTACTTGCATAATATGCACAAAGTGTCCCGCAGAGCAGAGAGAAAGAGGAGGGTACAAGGTGAAAAAGTGAATGAGAAAGGAAGGAAAGGGAAAGGAAGGAGGAGAAAACAGGGGGAAGTGAAGTGAATGGTAACAGAAAAAGGACAGAGAAAGAAAAGGGAAATGAAAAGAGGGGGGACGGGACCAGGGGGGAGGAAAGAAAAAGTAAGTGAAGAGAAGGGAGGAGAGGCACGGTGAGGTAGGGGGCAAATTGATTATTGGTGTGATGCACTGGAAAAGTACTTATGTGTAAAAGAGCAGAATGTGATTGGAGGAGTCAGTCAGAAACAGCAAGTGAGGATAGGTACGCTGTGAGGTGCAGGTATTCATATTAGAGTAAATAGATATGGTGCCTACCAGTACAGTGCAACGTCCCGACTGAGTGTTGGAGAGGTAGTGAAGGAAAGGTTGCCATACTGTTACCCCCCGCCTTATACCCGGACATCCGCCGAGTTCTCCGCCCCTAACGTCATGCGTCAGGCGGAGCAAAAGGAGATCGCAACGCACCCGCCGCATAGGGCAGGCACTCGCGATCCACAGCCGCCGCCTGGATGACACATCCCGCCCATCGGGGAGGGGGATACCGCTGAAGTGCAAGCATCCCCAGGTGGGCGTGGAAGAGCATGACGCCGATGCCCTGGTGGCCCCACCCCTCCGGAGAAGCCAGAGAAGCGGGGACAGCTGGGGAAATAAATCCCCATTTGTGCATCGCAGCTCCCAGAGGGTAAACAGACCGCTCAGCCCAAACATGGGTGCAGTGAAAGAGCTGGGTCTGCAAGTAGATAGGAAATTCAAACATGATCATGTTAGGGGGTATACTAGTAAAGTCATAAAGGTTCAGTGATAGCCGAACCAATGTAGCCCCTAAGATCTAGGGTCAGCATCAGACCAGGGCATTATGGTGTTTTCCACCTGGGTACAAATTATAAAGAAAGTCTGAGAACTGACCCCTAACATAAAGCACCTCCATCCCTAATATCAGAAAAAAAGCAAATGAACGTCGCCCACGGGACTTTGAATGAGGTGTAAATGGTGATCAAAGGGTAAGCAGGTATAAAGGTACAAATATTTTATTGAAAACAACAGTATAATCCATAATAAGACATGAGCATGGGTGAACAGGTTCATAAAACAGCAACATTGCAATGTAGTCCTAAAACATAGCCATCATATAATAGTAATATATATATAAATACAGGTATGCATAGTACATCTCTAACCCGACGCGTTTCGCGAGCTTTCCTCGCTTCATCAGGGGCTGATGTGCATAACTGCTGTCTGTAAATACAGATTAAAGTAATTAGAGTATCGGTTGTGATAGGGTAAAAGCAAGAAGCCAGACCTGGTCATCCCAGACTTACTTGTAGGACCAAAGCTGTAGACACATAACCCAGGCACGGGCCGGCGGAGGGCATCTCCCCCGGGAGCTGAAGGGGCCGAGGACCCAACCAGAGGACCGAGGCCAGGCGTGGGGGGCAGCATGGCAGAATGAGAGAGAGAAAGGAGAGCGTGAACCCAAATTGATCCCAAATGCAATGCAGGGCGACTCACTGTATGGGGATATAAATAAGATTAAGACGTTTGGAAGTAAGAGATGTATATTGTGGCATAATGCAAGGTATATTGGTAAGCAAGGTCTAAAGTAATGTCATTGGTATTGTCGTAGAAATATAAAATATGTGCTACTTGCATAATATGCACAAAGTGTCCCGCAGAGCAGAGAGAAAGAGGAGGGTACAAGGTGAAAAAGTGAATGAGAAAGGAAGGAAAGGGAAAGGAAGGAGGAGAAAACAGGGGGAAGTGAAGTGAATGGTAACAGAAAAAGGACAGAGAAAGAAAAGGGAAATGAAAAGAGGGGGGACGGGACCAGGGGGGAGGAAAGAAAAAGTAAGTGAAGAGAAGGGAGGAGAGGCACGGTGAGGTAGGGGGCAAATTGATTATTGGTGTGATGCACTGGAAAAGTACTTATGTGTAAAAGAGCAGAATGTGATTGGAGGAGTCAGTCAGAAACAGCAAGTGAGGATAGGTACGCTGTGAGGTGCAGGTATTCATATTAGAGTAAATAGATATGGTGCCTACCAGTACAGTGCAACGTCCCGACTGAGTGTTGGAGAGGTAGTGAAGGAAAGGTTGCCATACTGTTACCCCCCGCCTTATACCCGGACATCCGCCGAGTTCTCCGCCCCTAACGTCATGCGTCAGGCGGAGCAAAAGGAGATCGCAACGCACCCGCCGCATAGGGCAGGCACTCGCGATCCACAGCCGCCGCCTGGATGACACATCCCGCCCATCGGGGAGGGGGATACCGCTGAAGTGCAAGCATCCCCAGGTGGGCGTGGAAGAGCATGACGCCGATGCCCTGGTGGCCCCACCCCTCCGGAGAAGCCAGAGAAGCGGGGACAGCTGGGGAAATAAATCCCCATTTGTGCATCGCAGCTCCCAGAGCCTCTCCTTTTGCTCCGCCTGACGCATGACGTTAGGGGCGGAGAACTCGGCGGATGTCCGGGTATAAGTGAAAAATGGTGTGAAAAATTCTTTGACCAATCAAATTGGAGAAAGAGTTTATACATAAACCTATATGACAGGTTTAAATGTGGTACACACTATGAGTGATAATGAGTGACAAACGTAGTGCAATATTATGATATGCAAAAAATGATGAAAGAACGCCTGTGAATATTATGTTCAGGGATTGCTGCTGTAAGTTGTGTCTCAATGAATGTAAACCTGAAAAGAAAAATACTGCGCTATCCCTATAGTTGTATTAACATGCAAATATGCAAAAAAATTGTGAATAATAAAACAGGAGTGAACCTAAGAACTCCAAAAAAGACAGCTGCAACCTCTAATGTGAGACAACCCACACCTAAATAACTATGCAAATAATAGGCTGCGCTTCCAAGAATTAGACGTGGTCATAATTGATAAACCAACTGAGTGACATTCAGCATAAACCAAATATAATAATAAAAAAAAAATTGCTAATAGCAAAGTGGGGATCACACTGATGGAATGGTGGGGATACAAGAGTTCAACAATCGAATACAATTATAGTGAGTCCATATATTAGAAAAATAAAGTCCTTGAAGATACAAAAATTGAATAGAGAGAAGGAGAAAAACACCCGTTCTTCCAGTGATAAAAACATGCAAAAAAGGACTGTCTCCCTAGGAATGTGATGTTGCTAGGAGATCCTCCACCTCAAATAAAAGGGCCCCTTACCAGATCCAAAGATCTCCTGTCACAGAGATCTTACGCACAGGTGGCTGTGTCCCCCAGCCACTGGGTCTCTGTTGCGGTATATGTCACAGGCCACCACTCCAGGGAATCAACCAAGTGTAGTTGTATCCGCTCCCAATCCACAAATATGTGAGAAAAGAAAATGCTCCATAGCGTAATACAGTAAAAAGCTCTTTAATAATGTAAAAGAATAACACTTACAGTAAAAGATCGCTTAAAATTGTGCCGGCCGGCTTCAGCTGCTGCCCGTTCCTTCCGGGTTCAGCGAGGTGTGGTGGTGACGTCAGCACGCCGCTCCTCCCTACGCCGTTTCGACAGAGCTGTCGTCTTCCTGGTGTACGGGCGGCGTGCTGACACACCACCTATATAGGAAATAAACACAGACAAAGGAACGCCCTCTTCTGAGATCAGGGCGTCCGAGGCCACCGCCGCCATTTCTATTAAGGGCAATCGGGACCCATGTATTACTAGTTGGAATGTAGTTACTTGTGGGACAAAAGAAAAAATGTAAAAATGTGTATCAGCCGTGTGAGCCGATATTCCATCTTACAAACATAGAGAACTGGTGGTTAGACAGATAAGAGACAAAATCTTCCCATCCAGTGACCTAATAGTTTCCAATGTAGGATAATGTCAACATAAGGTTCACACCATCCCTGTGAAAATATTCACATCGAGTAATCCATTAATTTAAGGTGTAGGGTATTGCACACAAAGGGGTCACATCATCCCTGCGAGTATTGGACAATGTATGGCTGTCTGTTCCACATATGGATTCCAAAGTGTGGTAAAAAATGATATACACAAAAAAGGTTTACACAAAAAAGGAGTACCCTTAAAGAAAGGGGGATAAAAAACAGCTTCACTCCTTCAGTTATAAATGACACACAGAGAATTACCTCATGTTGACCAAAAACATAGATTAATACACTACTAGGAAGGTCCAAAAAATTATTTAAGGGATACAGTCCATGCATCTTAATTACTGATGGACAGATACACCCTTGTGGATATTTGAGATTATCTGATCAGTGTGTAAATTACCTATGCGCCTCAAAAAGGTCCCAAACTAGAAAACTTAAAAATCTTAAAAGAGATTGAAATTTAATGACCCTCCAGGGGTGAGAATATGGGAAGAGGGAAATAACACCCCTACATTGTCCAGAAAACCTTCGGACACCATGATCTCAGGTATAGGCCATAGAGTAAACTGTCTAACTATTGTCAATGAAAGCGTTCACATCGGTATCAATATTTAAACCATGGGGGGTATAACACCGGACACGATGGATCCAGGTCATTTCCAATCTGGACAATTCCCTGACCAAGGATCCACCCCTCCAGTGGGCACTATACCTATCTATTCCCAAAAATAAGGTGTTAGCAGGATTCCTGTTATGGTGTAACGCATAATGTTTTGATACCGAATGGTATTGGTAACCATTCTTGATGTTTGTAATGTGTTCTCCCAACCGGACCTGCATGGGGCGTTTCGTTCGACCTATATATTGCAGCCCGCAAGGGCATTGCAATAAGTATACCACCCCTTTGGTGCTCCACGTAACAAAAGGTTCAATTTTATGGACCCTAGATGTGCTGAAGGATATAAAAGACTCAGTTTTTCTTTGTTTACATCTATTCAAAGAGCATATCTGGCACCTTCGACATTGGTGGTAACCTGATAAATTCTGGACACTCAGGCTTAGCTCGTGGTTCAAGCCATTAGGTTGAAGAGTACCAAGCCTGAATATCCATTTTTTCTCTTTGCATAGGAGTACCCTGTCAAAGTCACCCCTACGGTCTGTCAGAGAAAGGGCATAAAAGCCCTTTACCCTCAGACCTGTGGTTTTGCCCTGATGAAAATCCAAAAAGTGTTGAGCCACTGAAGTTTCTTCCTTTAGCCTGATACTCTTCAGGTGTTCCCCGAATCTAACACGCAGCTGTCTCTTAGTTTTGCCTACATACAATTTATGACATGGGCATTCGAGAACATAGAGTATTCTGGTTGTGGCACAGTTAATGAAAGACCGAATCTCAAATTGTTGACTACCATCCGAATTTCTAAAGGTTTTTGAGCGGTCCACATACTTACATGTGCCACAGTGGCCACACGGAAACATGCCGTTGACCCGAGGCATATCAGTGAGCCAACTTCTATTTGAGGGCCGTACAAACTCAGATTGCACCAGCATGTCATTGAGGTTTTGGGCTCGTTTAGCAACCATTGACGGTCTCTCACCGATAATTTGCCTCGACCCAACAGCCCGCAACAGTATGTGCCAATGTTTTGAGAGGACTGTGTTATTTAGATACATTGTTTATCTTACATATATTTGGAATTTTTTGTATATGAAAAAATACCCCCACCCCCCCTACCCTTAATAAAGCCTTTTTTCATTTTTGTACCATAAGCCGTAGTTGACCATTCCCCTTTTTTGCTTTCTGGGGACTCCCTTGTCTCCTCTTTCTGTTGTTGATATAGTGCCATTGCTTTTAGGGCAGGTATCCCGTCACATATTGACGAATCGGCTGGTACTCAATTTGCTGTTTGCTACTTTGGTGAGTGTGGATTCAAGGACTTTTTACCCCCCATTTTTTGACATCATCTATATACCTGGCCCAAAACCTAAGGTGAGGGTTCCGGTCAGTATAGATGACGTCCTCCTCCCATTTGGCCATAAATAGATTGGCAAGACTAGGGGCGTATTTAGCTCCCATAGCTACGCCCCGTTGTTGTCTATAAAACTGATGACTAAACCAAAAATAATTGGCCGGCTGCGTATTCAAGTAATTCAATAATGTAAGCCTGTTGTTGCTCCTGTAGGGTGGAGAATTTTTTCAGATAGTATTCCACCGCAGTCACTCCCAGATGGTGAGGGATAATGGTGTACAGGGATGTGACATCCGCAGTCACCAACAAAGTCTGATCGTTAGGCCTCTGTTCGGATAATAAATTGATTATATGTCGGGTGTCCTTCACATATGAGGGTATTTTATGTACCAATGGTTGAAGGAAATGATCTATATACTTGCCCACCCGGGACGTGATGGAATCAATCCCACTGACAATGGGACGTCCCGGGGGGCAAGTCAAACTTTTATGAATCTTGGGTAGGCAATACAAAATGGGAATTCGCGGGGCTTTGGGAATGAGAAACAGTTTTTCTTTCTCATTTAAAATACCCATCTCAAAGCCTTTATCAACTATGGGTATTAATGCCTTTTTGTAATCTCGGGTGGGGTCACCTGGTAGTCGGACATAGGTGTCCTGATCACCAAGGATATTCTGCATTTCCGAGAGATAAGCATCTCTATCTAAAATGACAATACCCCCACCCTTATCAGCTGGGCGGATCACTATGTTTTTTTTATTGCACAGCGAATCCAGCCCATCCTCAAGAGTCCTGTCCATACGGGGGTTGGGGTTTTTTATGAGTTCCAAATCCCTTATGAGAACATCCCTAAATACCCTCAGTGAAGGAGCTAGAGTTCCGGGGGGGTTGAATGTTGAGGCATTTGACAACCCTGAATGTTGGGTTGAATGCTGTTCAATTGTAGTGTGGGTTGGTTGGTTAATTGCAAAATGTCGTTTGATATTTACCCTGCGAACAAATCTGTGTATGTCCATGTAAGTTTGGAACTTGTTTAACTTCTTGGGGGGTGCAAATTTCAAACCCTTACTTAACAGAGAGGTCTCAGCAGCAGTGAGGGTTTGGGAGCTTAGATTGAAAATCCCATCACTGTTTATTTCCTTGATTTTTTTTGACTGTGCTCTCCTCCCCCCTCTGGTTCCTCTTTGTTTTCCACCGGCCTTTTGACCCCTTGATTTGGCCTGGGAAAACCCCAATTATTCCGTGAGTGATTTCCCCCTTTGAAATTGTCGGAATATTCACTGGAGGGACCTGGTCTTACAGATTCATGATCCTGACTATAATTAGCGGAGTTGCCAGATCTATGTTCAATAGGGCCATCTCTATCTCTCAAGGGAAAAAAACGATTATGGGTATCTATTCCATAGTCATAGCCATGATCATTGTCTCTTTCGGAATATGTACGATCCCTTTGATGATACTCGTAATCATAATGCCTGATGGGACCGTGATCATAGTATGGCATTCTATCGGATTCTCTCCTGGGGTACTGATGCTCCCTTTCTTGTTCCCGATAGGGGCCCCTATATTGTGGGGAACCATATTCATAATGATCATTCCTTCTTTGTGGTAGTGGAGCCCTGTCTCCTATAGGTTTCTTGGGATATCCCCCTCTGGACATGCCCATCCTCCTTTGTGGGGATAGATAGGAGACCCTGCTTCCTTTTTTAGCACCCCCAATGTTACTTGGTTGTTTCTTTGGTGTTTGCTGGGTATGATGTGTTTTGGGCAAATGTTGTGTCCTCATGGGAGTTGTATCTGGATGTTCCTCTCCCTGAGTGATGGCCTCCATACGAGGGTCAGCCTGGGCCCTTTGTTCAGCCACCATTTTTTTTCTGCCATTCAAAAACCAGGCTGGCTTGATAGTCATCATAGTCCCTATTATACTTCTTACGTTTTTTAGTTTTCTGTTCCCTCTCCTCTTTATCTAAGGTTTTAATCAGGGAACAAGTCCTTTCTTTATATTCCTCGCCATCTTTGTAGGGAAGGAGATTGTCTTTGAGGGTCTTGATTTCCAAATCCAATCTCGAAAGCTTATTTTTTTTACGGGTTATCAAAAACTGGAGGAAATCGATACCAGCTCCATTAAAATACAGGAACCATTCCTCAAGTTCCGTCTCCCCTTTCTGTGGGCAGACCTCCCACCTCAGGCTCCTAGGGACCATCTTTAAATGAATGTAGGTTTCTAAAAATGCTATATCCCACTGTGTGTGAATTTCCGAGACCATGAGATTTTTTAATCTCATGAAGAGGCCTCCCAGGTCCCTATCTCCATCTTTATAGATTTCGAAGACCCCATCAGTATTAACTGTCTTCGATGCCCTATAATCAAAAATGTCCATGTTTATAAAAATCTTCTACCAACCAATAAAGTGTAAAAAGAAAAAAGACAAAATGGTGTGAAAAATTCTTTGACCAATCAAATTGGAGAAAGAGTTTATACATAAACCTATATGACAGGTTTAAATGTGGTACACACTATGAGTGATAATGAGTGACAAACGTAGTGCAATATTATGATATGCAAAAAATGATGAAAGAATGCCTGTGAATATTATGTTCAGGGATTGCTGCTGTAAGTTGTGTCTCAATAAATGTAAACCCGAAAAGAAAAATACTGCGCTATCCCTATAGTTGTATTAACATGCAAATATGCAAAAAAATTGTGAATAATAAAACAGGAGTGAACCTAAGAACTCCAAAAAAGACAGCTGCAACCTCTAATGTGAGACAACCCACACCTAAATAACTATGCAAATAATAGGCTGCGCTTCCAAGAATTAGACGTGGTCATAATTGATAAACCAACTGAGTGACATTCAGCATAAACCAAATATAATAATAAAAAAAAAATTGCTAATAGCAAAGTGGGGATCACACTGATGGAATGGTGGGGATACAAGAGTTCAACAATCGAATACAATTATAGTGAGTCCATATATTAGAAAAATAAAGTCCTTGAAGATACAAAAATTGAACAGAGAGAAGGAGAAAAACACCCGTTCTTCCAGTGATAAAAACATGCAAGAAAGGACTGTCTCCCTAGTAATGTGATGTTGCTAGGAGATACTCCACCTCAAATAAAAGGGCCCCTTACCAGATCCAAAGATCTCCTGTCACAGAGATCTTACGCACAGGTGGCTGTGTCCCCCAGCCACTGGGTCTCTGTTGCGGTATATGTCACAGGCCACCACTCCAGGGAATCAACCAAGTGTAGTTGTATCCGCTCCCAATCCACAAATATGTGAGAAAAGAAAATGCTCCATAGCGTAATACAGTAAAAAGCTCTTTAATAATGTAAAAGAATAACACTTACAGTGTATGCAGTAAAAGATCGCTTAAAATTGTGCCGGCCGGCTTCAGCTGCTGCCCTTTCCTTCCGGGTTCAGCGAGGTGTGGTGGTGACGTCAGCACGCCGCTCCTCCCTACGCCGTTTCGACAGAGCTGTCGTCTTCCTGGGGTACGGGCTGCTGACACACCACCTATATAGGAAATAAACACAGACAAAGGAACGCCCTCTTCTGAGATCAGGGCGTCCGAGGCCACCGCCGCCATTTCTATTAAGGGCAATCGGGACCCATGTATTACTAGTTGGAATGTAGTTACTTGTGGGACAAAAGAAAAAATGTAAAAATGTGTATCAGCCGTGTGAGCCGATATTCCATCTTACAAACATAGAGAACTGGTGGTTAGACAGATAAGAGACAAAATCTTCCCATCCAGTGACCTAATAGTTTCCAATGTAGGATAATGTCAACATAAGGTTCACACCACCCCTGTGAAAATATTCACATCGAGAAATCCATTAATTTAAGGTGTAGGGTATTGCACACAAAGGGGTCACATCATCCCTGCGAGTATTGGACAATGTATGGCTGTCTGTTCCACATATGGATTCCAAAGTGTGGTAAAAAATGATATACACAAAAAAGGTTTACACAAAAAAGGAGTATCCTTAAAGAAAGGGGGATAAAAAACAGCTTCACTCCTTCAGTTATAAATGACACACAGAGAATTACCTCATGTTGACCAAAAACATAGATTAATACACTACTAGGAAGGTCCAAAAAATTATTTAAGGGATACAGTCCATGCATCTTAATTACTGATGGACAGATACACCCTTGGGGATATTTGAGATTATCTGATCAGTGTGTAAATTACCTATGCGCCTCAAAAAGGTCCCAAACTAGAAAACTTAAAAATCTTAAAAGAGATTGAAATTTAATGACCCTCCAGGGGTGAGAATATGGGAAGAGGGAAATAACACCCCTACATTGTCCAGAAAACCTTCGGACACCATGATCTCAGGTAAAGGCCATAGAGTAAACTGTCTAACTATTGTCAATGAAAGCGTTCACATCGGTATCAATATTTAAACCATGGGGGGTATAACACCGCACACGATGGATCCAGGTAATTTCCAATCTGGACAATTCCCTGACCAAGGATCCACCCCTCCAGTGGGCACTATACCTATCTATTCCCAAAAATAAGGTGTTAGCAGGATTCCTGTTATGGTGTAACGCATATTGTTTTGATACCGAATGGTATTGGTAACCATTCTTGATGTTTGTAATGTGTTCTCCCAACCGGACCTGCATGGGGCGTTTCATTCGACCTATATATTGCAGCCCGCAAGGGCATTGCAATAAGTATACCACCCCTTTGGTGCTACACGTAACAAAAGGTTCAATTTTATGGACCCTAGATGTGCTGAAGGATATAAAAGACTCAGTTTTTCTTTGTTTACATCTATTCAAAGAACATATCTGGCACCTTCGACATTGGTGGTAACCTGATAAATTCTGGAAAAAAGAGATCTTTTTAGTGGGCGGGTCCACAACATTAGGGGCAATTTTGTCCCGTAGTGAGGGGACCCCCCTAAATACTATTTGTGGTTTATCAGGTAAAATCGTTTTAATAACCCTATCATTCTCTAGGAGGTGCCAGTGTTTACGCAAGATCCTTGTGATCTGATAATGTTGTGTGGAAAAACCCGTGATAAACGGTAATGATGGTCCCCCCGAGTTACTTCTGGGGGCGTCATTTAATAAAGAAACTCTATCTATGGATTCCACCTGTTGTTTAGTTTTAATCAAGAGTTCTTTGTTGTAACCTTTTTCTTCCAATCTTTTGGATATGATGTCCGCCTGTATCCTATAGTCTCCGATGTCGGTGCAGTTACGCCTCATTCTAGTGAACTGGCTTTTCGGGATAGATTTGAGCCAAGGGTCGTGGTGGCAACTCCCAATGGGAATAAAGGAATTCCTATCTGTTTTTTTAAAAAAGGAAATTGTTCTAAATGTATTTCCTTCCTTAAATATAGTAAGATCAAGGAAATTAATCCTCTCGCAGCTGTTTTCATAGACAAACCTTATCCCCCTGTTATTATCATTAATCAGGGAGAAGAAATCTTTGAGTTGAGAGGTGGACCCATCCCATAGGAGGAGGACATCATCTATATACCTGGCCCAAAACCTAAGGTGAGGGTTCCGGTCAGTATAGATGACGTCCTCCTCCCATTTGGCCATAAATAGATTGGCAAGACTAGGTTCCAAACTTACATGGACATACACAGATTTGTTCGCAGGGTAAATATCAAACGACATTTTGCAATTAACCAACCAACCCACACTACAATGGAACAGCATTCAACCCAACATTCAGGGTTGTCAAATGCCTCAACATTCAACCCCCCCGGAACTCTAGCTCCTTCACTGAGGGTATTTAGGGATGTTCTCATAAGGGATTTGGAACTCATAAAAAACCCCAACCCCCGTATGGACAGGACTCTTGAGGATGGGCTGGATTCGCTGTGCAATAAAAAAAACATAGTGATCCGCCCAGCTGATAAGGGTGGGGGTATTGTCATTTTAGATAGAGATGCTTATCTCTCGGAAATGCAGAATATCCTTGGTGATTAGGACACCTATGTCCGACTACCAGGTCTCCTTTAAGGAAGGAGATACATTTAGAACAATTTCCTTTTTTAAAAAAACAGATAGGAATTCCTTTATTCCCATTGGGAGTTGCCACCACGACCCTTGGCTCAAATCTATCCCGAAAAGCCAGTTCACTAGAATGAGGCGTAACTGCACCGACATCGGAGACTATAGGATACAGGCGGACATCATATCCAAAAGATTGGAAGAAAAAGGTTACAACAAAGAACTCTTGATTAAAACTAAACAACAGGTGGAATCCATAGATAGAGTTTCTTTATTAAATGACGCCCCCAGAAGTAACTCGGGGGGACCATCATTACCGTTTATCACGGGTTTTTCCACACAACATTATCAGATCACAAGGATCTTGCGTAAACACTGGCACCTCCTAGAGAATGATAGGGTTATTAAAACGATTTTACCTGATAAACCACAAATAGTATTTAGGGGGGTCCCCTCACTACGGGACAAAATTGCCCCTAATGTTGTGGACCCGCCCACTAAAAAGATCTCTTTTTTCCAGAATTTATCAGATTACCACCAATGTCGAAGGTGCCAGATATGTTCTTTGAATAGATGTAAACAAAGAAAAACTGAGTCTTTTATATCCTTCAGCACATCTAGGGTCCATAAAATTGAACCTTTTGTTATGTGTAGCACCAAAGGGGTGGTATACTTATTGCAATGCCCTTGCAGGCTGCAATATATAGTTCGAACGAAACGCCCCATGCAGGTCCGGTTGGGAGAACACATTACAAACATCAAGAATGGTTACCAATACCATTCGGTATCAAAACATTATGCGTTACACCATAACAGGAATCCTGCTAACACCTTATTTTTGGGAATAGATAGGTATAGTGCCCACTGGAGGGGTGGATCCTTGGTCAGGGAATTGTCCAGATTGGAAAAGACCTGGATCCATTGTGTCCGGTGTTATACCCCCCATGGTTTAAATATTGATACCGATGTGAACGCTTTCATTGACAATAGTTAGACAGTTTACTCTATGGCCTTTACCTGAGATCATGGTGTCCGAAGGTTTTCTGGACAATGTAGGGGTGTTATTTCCCTCTTCCCATATTCTCACCCCTGGAGGGTCATTAAATTTCAATCTCTTTTAAGATTTTTAAGTTTTCTAGTTTGGGACCTTTTTGAGGCGCATAGGTAATTTACACACTGATCAGATAATCTCAAATATCCCCAAGGGTGTATCTGTCCATCAGTAATTAAGATGCATGGACTGTATCCCTTAAATAATTTTTTGGACCTTCCTAGTAGTGTATTAATCTATGTTTTTGGTCAACATGAGGTAATTCTCTGTGTGTTATTTATAACTGAAGGAGTGAAGCTGTTTTTTATCCCCCTTTCTTTAAGGATACTCCTTTTTTGTGTAAACCTTTTTTGTGTATATCATTTTTTACCACACTTTGGAATCCATATGTGGAACAGACAGCCATACATTGTCCAATACTCGCAGGGATGATGTGACCCCTTTGTGTGCAATACCCTACACCTTAAATTAATGGATTACTCGATGTGAATATTTTCACAGGGATGGTGTGAACCTTATGTTGACATTATCCTACATTGGAAACTATTAGGTCACTGGATGGGAAGATTTTGTCTCTTATCTGTCTAACCACCAGTTCTCTATGTTTGTAAGATGGAATATCGGCTCACACGGCTGATACACATTTTTACATTTTTTCTTTTGTCCCACAAGTAACTACATTCCAACTAGTAATACATGGGTCCCGATTGCCCTTAATAGAAATGGCGGCGGTGGCCTCGGACGCCCTGATCTCAGAAGAGGGCGTTCCTTTGTCTGTGTTTATTTCCTATATAGGTGGTGTGTCAGCACGCCGCCCGTACCCCAGGAAGACGACAGCTCTGTCGATACGGCGTAGGGAGGAGCGGCGTGCTGACGTCACCACCACACCTCGCTGAACCCGGAAGGAACGGGCAGCAGCTGAAGCCGGCCGGCACAATTTTAAGCGATCTTTTACTGCATACACTGTAAGTGTTATTCTTTTACATTATTAAAGAGCTTTTTACTGTATTACGCTATGGAGCATTTTCTTTTCTCACATATTTGTGGATTGGGAGCGGATACAACTACACTTGGTTGATTCCCTGGAGTGGTGGCCTATGACATATACCGCAACAGAGACCCAGTGGCTGGGGGACACAGCCACCTGTGCATAAGATCTCTGTGACAGGAGATCTTTGGATCTGGTAAGGGGCCCTTTTATTTGAGGTGGAGGATCTCCTAGCAACATCACATTACTAGGGAGACAGTCCTTTTTTGCATGTTTTTATCACTGGAAGAACGGGTGTTTTTCTCCTTCTCTCTATTCAATTTTTGTATCTTCAAGGATTTTTCTAATATATGGACTCACTATAATTGTATTCGATTGTTGAACTCTTGTATCCCCACCATTCCATCAGTGTGATCCCCACTTTGCTATTAGCAATTTTTTTTTTTATTATTATATTTGGTTTATGCTGAATGTCACTCAGTTGGTTTATCAATTATGACCACGTCTAATTCTTGGAAGCGCAGCCTATTATTTGCACTGAACAAAACATAATTCCACTACAAATCGTCACATTTCTAATTTTAATAAATTAAATATAATAAAACATAAATCAATTCTTTGAGGTCTGCTGCTCAATCCTATCCAGTTTTTCCTCCATGCGACTCAGACGGCTCTCCAGTTGGTGGAAGGTCCCCATCATATTCTGGAGGATGTTCAAAACTTGCTGTAATTCTGTCGATGGCGCTTCTGTGGGCAGACCTTCATCTTGGAGATCACTATCACTATCGCCATCGCTATTGCTATCGCTATTGCCATCGCTATCGCCATCGCTATCACCATCGCTATCGGCTTCCTCTAGGGTGTCCTCATCTATCATCAATAACAAATATAGTAGATATTATAATAGATACAGTATGGCAGGATAAGCTTTGTGTTTTAGAGGGAATGGGTGGAGGTGGGGTGACTGGGAGGAAGTAAAAGGGGGTGAGGTGGAAGTTAGGGTACGGTGGAGGGTAGCAGGGGGCAAAATACAGGGGGTATGGGTTAGGAAGGGGGCCGGGGTGCACTACCTAACATAGCTTAAAATAAGGGCACTGCTCCTAGCTATGAGATCCCGTACAATGTGATGTGGCTCTGTTTGTCATTCCATGTTGCTGTGTGACCTGGCTTTAGCAACAAGGCCATACCATAACATCATAACAAACATGTCATACTTACCTCCACTGTGCAGCTCGTTTTGCACAGTGGCCCCCGAACATCCTCTTCTGGGGTCCCTCGGCAGCTCTCGCGGCTCCTCCCCGCATCAGGTAACCCCCTAGGAGAAGCGCTCTCCCAAGGGGGTTACCTTGCGGGCTCGCTCCCGAGTCCAGCATTTGCGTCCACAGTCATGAATGCCGGACTTAGCCCCGCCCCCGGTGCTCGCATCATTGGATTTGATTGACAGCCAATGGCTGCGCTGCTATCAATCTATCCAATCAAGAGAGGAGACAGCACGTCCCCACCGAAGAGATGAAGGGGCTCAGAAATGGTGGGGGGCCGGTGACTGCCAGGTGTTTTTTCACCTTAATGCATAGGATGCATTAAGGTGAAAAAACACGAGGGTTTGCAACCCATTTAAAGTCTTAATTTTTTAAAAAAAATAACGAACATGTCATACTTACCTGCTCTATGTAATGGTCTTGCACAGAGCAGTCCCGATCCTCCTCTTTTCAGGTCCCTCGCCAGCGCTCCTGGCCCCTCCCTTCTGCTGAGTGCCCCCACAGCAAGCAGCTTGCTATGAGAGCACCCGAGCCGAGCCGCTGCTCTGTCCATTCAGACACAGAGCCGCAGCTTGACCGCGCCCCCTCTCTCTCTTTGATGGCTCACTGACTTTGAATGACAGCAGCAGGAGCCAATGGTCCCAGCTTCTGTCTCAGCCAATGAGGAGGGAGAGTCCCCGACAGCCGAGGCTCTCGAGCAACATTGCTGGATTGTGATGGGGCTCAGGTAGGTAATAGGGGGGCTGAGAGGGGCTTTAAGTTGGCCAGACATTGAGCAATTTTCAGCCATTTCCTAATAAACTGGCCAAAATTAAATCAGTAAGTGGCCTTGTTGGCACCACTCTGTCCTACATTCTTTGATTAAAAAATTGAGGGAGCTAGATGGAAAACTGTTGGCCAAACAGTACTTGTATCCAATCAGATGTAGCCATTGTTCGGGTATTCTAACAACCAGAGACAAGAGCTTTCAGAACACAATGGGTGCAGTGGGAGATTCCTGCAATCTTTGCTGTTGGGTGTGGATGAAGGAATCAGTTAGATTTCTTTTGTTCTGTCTGCAGCCTGAATGAAGGAAATCTATGTATGGCTAGCTTCACACTAGGGTTAGGGCACAAAAGCCATGATAGATGAAAGGAGCTTTCCTAACCTTTAGGAGTCCTTGTACTCTTGAGAAACCCAAAAAAGCACCTTCATTGTATCTTTCCCATTGACTTTTGAAGGACAAAATTTTGCCCAAATTTCCCCCATTTTGCCAAAATGTTGGTAATGAGAAAACTCTTCATTCTGATTTCCTAGGGAAATAAATTAGCAAAATGAAGACAAGGAAGAAGGTGGAGGGGTCTGGCTGAGGCTGCGGCAGTTCAGTTGACCAATTCAGTTTACCCAAGCAAGGCTGCTAGCAGGGCTGGACTGGGACAAAAATTTGGCCCTGGACTTCCTCATGACTGGCCCACTTTAATTTTGAGTGTCCCCAACAGCGCCCCCCTTACATCAGTGTCCCCAACAGCGTCCCCCTTACATCAGAGTGTCCCCAACAGCGTCCCCCTTACATCAGAGTGTCCCCAACAGCGTCCCCCTTACATCAGAGTGTCCCCAACAGTGCCCCCCTTACATCAGAGTGTCCCCAACAGTGCCCTCCTTACATCAGAGTGTCCCCAACAGCGTCCCCCTTACATCAGAGTGTCCCCAACAGCGTCCCCCTTACATCAGAGTGTCCCCAACAGTGTCCCCCTTACATCAAAGTGTCCCCAACAGTGTCCCCCTTACATCAGAGTGTCCCCAAAAGTGCCCCCCTTACATCAGAGTGTCCCCAACAGCGTCTCCCCTTACATCAGAGTGTCCCCAACAGCGTCTCCCCTTACATCAGAGTGTCCCCAACAGCGTCCCCCTTACATCAGAGTGTCCCCAACAGCGTCCCCCTTACATCAGAGTGTCCCCAACAGAGTCCCCCTTACATCAGAGTGTCCCCAACAGCGTCTCCCTTACATCAGAGTGTCCCAATCAGCAGCTCCCTTCACAGTGAGTCCCCACCAGCAGCTCCCTTCACATCAGAGTACCCACCAGCAGCTCCCTTCACATCAGAGTCCCCACCAGCAGCTCTCTTCACATCAGAGTCCCCACCAGCAGCTCTCTTCACATCAGAGTCCCCACCAGCAGCTCTCTTCACATCAGAGTCCCCACCAGCAGCTCCCTTCACATCAGAGTCCCCACCAGAGAGCCCCCATCAGCAGCCCTTCACATCAGTGTCCTCCTTCTCCTCCCCCTCCCACATGTACTCACCGTTTTGAAGGCAGCTTCTCGTTCCTCTCTCCAGTCATGTGATAACAAGTGATAGGGGAGAGAGGAAGGAAAGTCTGCCGTTGGTCTATCTCCCCCTGCAGGCTGGAGGGAGCATAACGCCTAAGGGAAGGAAGCTTCTCCTCCTGACAGGAGTGAAATTGCGATCACTCACTGTCAGAGAGGAGCGGCTCCAGGACTGCACCTGACTGGCCCACTGAGACATCAGCCCACCGGGAATCTCCCTGTAGTCCCTATGGCTAGTACAGGCCTGGCTGCTAGACTAAATGTACCTGGTCTCCAATCCATGAGGTCCTGAAAAGCCCGCTCACTTGGGGCACCCAGTGTTTTCATGCTCTTGCCATCTTCCGAGACTGTGATCTCAAACTCATCTTGGACCAAAGCAGAATCATCTAGATCAGCCTGCACTCCTCTGTCCATCCTCCATGATCTATATCTGCAGGATGGACTATAAAAAAGATAAATCGCAGCTCTAATTAGGGAATACATCTCATGAATGAAAGTAGCCATACACCAGTAGTATTTAGTTGGAAAACAACTTGTTTCGGAACATTTATTAAATTTTCCAAAGGTTATTGACTTAATTTTCGACCATGTGGATGTGAAAATGTGAAGGTTCAGGATGGAAAACCAGGATCCCACGCCATTGGACCTCTGCATATACAGCGGTCCTAACTCTAAATTTCCAGGGTATCCATAGTATGAACACATAAAAGAATGTATAGATTCACCCCTTCCCACCTATGTAACACAGATATGCGGTGGGATTTTTTTTGTGGGGCCTGCCTCATATACATATCTGCCTTTGTGCTGGGAGTGCACTGCAGCGCATGCTCCCAGCACAGAGACCGGGGTCTCAACAAGAGTTCCGGGCCCCGTACTAACAATTGGGATTCGGAGTTCCTGATCCTGGTAGCCTCTGATTGGATACCAGAGTGATCAGTCACTGCGAGCACACCCCTGTGTTTCTCTGTCTGTGAATGGAGAGGAAAGATACAATGTATCTTTCTCTTTCCTTGCAGAGAGGGGAAAAAAAATAAGTGTGTAGAAAAAAAAAAGGTTTGATCTAGGTTAGTGCCAGGGTTAGTGTTTGGGTCAAGGTCAGGCTCAAAGGTCAAATGTCATGGTCAATATAGTTTGGGCAGCATTTTTTTTAAATTTTCATGTGTGTTTTAGGTGTGACAAAAAAAAGAGCAAAATGCACACTATTGCTTCTGGGCTGTACTACGGGTACAAACAACAAATAACATCCACATATGCGGTATTGCTACAATCAGGGGAATTTATTTTGGGTTGTTCATTTGTGGTAGGTTATGGTAGAAATATACAGCTAAATTTAAAATAAAAAAGTTTTTTTTTTACTATTTTGGGCCAGTTTTCCTTTGATAATAAAAAAAAAAAAAAAATCAGGAGATATCCATTACTATTTACCACCAAGGGAAAGTCCAATTTGTCCTGAAAAAAACGCGTGGTATAATGCACCTGGATGCACAAAGTAGTTGTGATGATATGTATGGTTTTACTAACACATGTCAAAGTTGCAAAATTGTGCTTAGGCATTAACATTTGTTTTACCCTTAGTCGTAAAGGGGTTAGGGGCAGGTATTGCTGGAGGGAGCCCACCCATCCTTAGAGGCACACAGGGAGTCACGTGACACCCAGCATAAGATGTCAGCAAAGGCATCCAGTGCATCCCTGCACCTAATTCATCCAACAGTACAAAAAAGTGGCGGCAACCACCCAACCTATAACTGGCCTTTGCAGATTTCAGCCAGCTTCTAACAAATTTCTACTAGTGCTGAGGCCCACAGAAGCTTTATTACAGTGATAGCCAGCACTACAGGAGCTGATGGGTGTTTTAGAAGCCTCAAGAATTCTTATTTGTACTCTGGGACTCTTTTGGATAACTAGGGAAAGGAAATAGAAGGAAAGCTGGAAAGTGACCTGGGGTGTTCCGTGGTCACGAGGTCAGTATGCCTAAAAGGGGGCATAACCAAGAAGTACCGTATTTATCGGCGTATAACACGCACCTTTTTCCCCTTAAAACCAGGGGAAAATCGCAGGTGCGTGTTATACGCCGATCCCCTGCGATCCTGACTTGTCAGATTTGCAAAATCGCCGACCGCGATTTGAAAATGGCGCCGCCGGCGCCGAAATACACAGAGCCGGTCCTCGGCTCTTTCCGGCGGCTGTCGTTCATTTTCGGCTCCACTCGTAGTCCCGAGCGGAGCTATCCGAACCTACTCGGCTAGGTTCGGATAGCTCCGCTCGGGACTACGAGTGGAGCCGAAAGTGAACGAGAGCCGCCGGAAAGAGCCGAGGACCGGCACTGTGTATTTCGGCGCCGGCGGCGCCATTTTCAAATCGCGGTCGCCGATTTTGAAGCCCAGAATGGCTGGGATCACTGGGGAAGGCTGCACTGGGGAAGGCTGCACTGGGGAAGGCTGCACTGACAAGGCTGCACTGACAAGGTTGCACTGGGGAAGTCTACACTGACAAGGCTGCACTGGGGAAGGCTGCACTGACATGGCTGCACTGGGGAAGTCTGCACTGACAAGGCTGCACTGGGGAAGTCTGCACTGGGGAAGGCTGCACTGACATGGCTGCACTGGGGAAGGCTGCACTGACATGGCTGCACTGACAAGGCTGCACTGAGAAGGCTGCAATGATGGGCATTTAAATGTAAGTTTTTTTTCCCTTCAACTTTCCTCCTAAAAGTTTTTTTTCCTTAAAATTCCCTCCTAAATTGGGGTGCGTGTTATACGCCGGTGCGTGTTATACGCCGATAAATACGGTAATCAAAAATAAAGGTGAAATAAAGGGAATGGGTGGGTGGTATAATACGAGCAAGAAAGCCAACAGAAGGCAGGACCAGGGGCTGGCCTTTTAAAGGCGAGGCTCCTCCTACAAATTCAGGCGGGCCTGCGCCCCGCCTTCCTACTTGTACTTGGGGACTCTTGTGGATAACTAGGGAAAGGAAATAGAAGGAAAGCTGGAAAGTGACCTGGGGTGCCTAAAATGCCTAAAAGGGGGCAAAAAATAAAGACAGTATGTTGAGCATGCAAAGGAGGTATATTGAAACAAATACAATACAGACTAATCAGCCAAATGTTCGAATGCCTGAGACACCTCGACGAGTGGCTCCGGAATGTACCTGGAATAGCATGACGACCTCCGCCTGCCTAACCTTTTGATGATGTGAACAGGAACCCCCTGGCAAGAGGCCGCAGAAGTGGCCCCTATTCTGAAAGAAAGACCTGATCCAACCCCAGATTCCCTAAGAGGGTGCGGCAATGTTTGATAAAAAGCGCTGAGGTGAGAGGGGCCCCGTGAAATGGCAAAAGTGGATTATCCCTGGGTTCATCTGCCAACTGGGCCATGAGTAGATCCAAGACCGAAACCGGGCAACAACCAGTTCCGATCTTGAAGTACCTAATGTCGGTACCAGCTCCTGTTTGCTGCGTTTTACATGCATCCAGGTGTAATAGGTAGTGGTCGGGGTACCTGACTAACTGACTAATGGAAAGCGTACGGGACTTAGCTCCAGTACAAGTAAATTCACCTGGTCTGAACCCATAAAAGGCTAAATATATAGCTGCCTTGAGCACACGACTTGGTAGCTGCCCAAAGGGGGACCTAGACAACATATCTAACATGTCCCGGAAAAAGTGCCCTGTGACTGGAAGCCTGTTAGTAGGCCTAGGGGGGTTGCATTTCTGAATAACCTTAAGGATGGCTTTAATGGAATGTGCTGCAAACACTGAAGGCCTACCGGGATGTCATAGGGAAATGAAATGCTGGATACCTGCCAAGTATCCCTTGATATTATTGTGAGACAGTTTCAGTTGGGAATGACAGTAAGCCACAAAAGCCAAAAGGTATTAACTATTGAAGCAATCCGCCCTAGGGTATAGCATTTGAAAAACCTGAAATGTTTTCTAGGCTGTGCTGTAAGCCTTCCTCGTGTTGACAGACAGTGACCTGTCAATCAATCCTAATGCGCCCGCCCAGTGTGCCTCTAATCCATCCTCAGGAGTGAGCAATGCGGGGACGGGGTGGCACAGATGTCTGCGTCTGGAACCTGCTGGAAAAATTACGGAAAATTAAACTGAGATAGAACGTCTGCTGCTGTATTCTGTACACCACTGATAAACCTGCAGTGAATGTGAAAACTAAACTGAAAAGATAGCCAAACGAGCCTGCGTATGAAAGACATGATGTGCAGAGAACCCGACCTACCCTTATTAATGATCTCGGAAATTGCCTGATTGTCTGTGCAGAACACCACAGTGTTGCCCGTCCACAAGTGACCCCACACCTGACCTGCAGCCACTATGGGGTAGATCTCGAACAAGGCAGACGATTGTGTGAACTTGGGAATTGCCCAACATTCGTCCGGCCATGGTCCTGCCAGCCATTGTGTGCCAAAAATAGCCGAATAGCCTCTAGTGGCTGCAGCATCAGTAATGACCTGAAAAGAAGACACCGAATGAACATGGAAATACCGTTCCAGTACTGGAGGAACTAATCCCACATGCGCAGGTCAGGCAAAGCCGCTGAATCTAACTTGACCCTGGAATCAGAGTGAGGGGCTGAGGGTAACAACACCAGCAACCGGGAAATGAAAGACCTGCCCTGGGGAATAATCCTCATAGCAAAGTTTAACATGCCTAGCAGTGACTGCAAATCTTTCCTGGAAATGGTTTGTGAAACTGTAAAACCATGGATCCGATCCCTGATCCTAGCCAACTTATCTGCCGGCAGACTCACCTGCATGGACGGAGAATCTAACACGATCCCCAAAAAAGTCAAAGTGGTAGCTGGGCCTTCCATTTTCTTACTTTCCAATGGCGCGTCAAGTGCAGAAAAGACGGCCACGAGCCTCTGTAGATCAGTGAGTGCACGGCTCAAACTCTCGATCAGGAGGTAATCATCCAAATAGTGGATGACTTCCTGACAGAGTTCCCTATGCATGAGAATCCAACTGAGTGCTTCAGCAAAGACATCAAAAAGCCAAGGGCTGGTTTTGGACCCAAAAGTCAGCTTGGTAGTGAAATAACACCCCCCCCCCTCCACTTAATGCCAAGCCACTGCCAGAGAGAAGGCAGAATAGGGAGAAGCTTGAAAGCATCCGAAATGTCTGCTTTGGACAACCAAGCATTCCTCCCTATTCTGATGATGCGTTGGATTGCCTTGTCCACAGATGCATATTTGAGCGAAAAAACTCCTCAGATGGGATTAAGGAATTCAAGCTAGGCGCATGCGAACAATGAGGGGCTGACAAATCGTAAATTAAACAAAGTTTATTTGAAAATTTCCCTTTAACCAAACCAAGGGGGTTGACCCTCCAATTATGAAAAGGTGGTGGGGAAATAGGCCCTATGATGAAGCCTTTGTCCATCTCGGACTGGAGCAGCAAATCCACCACCTCCAGGTCTGCTACCGATAACAACAGATTCTTACACTCAAAAGTGCCCTGAGGTAATGTAACGAAACCTGTGTGAAAACCCTGAATGAACCCTTCTACCAAAATTTGACATAATGTGAGGGAAGAAGAAATGAACACCGCTCTAGGGTCTCTTCATAGGCAAAAAGTAGATCAATCTCGGTTTGGAGGTCACAGGTGCTGGCTTAATGCTGATCGCAATAGGCATGAATAGATTCTGGACAGCCGCAGTCAAAATATAGCCAAGTTTATTGAAAGATACACATCAAAATTCAAAGGATCACAGCTAGGGATGAGCCGAACACCCCCCGGTTCGGTTCGCACCAGAACCCGCGAACGGACCGCAAGTTCGCACGAACGTTAGAACCCCATTGACGTCTATGGGACTCGAACGTTCGAAATCAAAAGTGCTCATTTTAAAGGCTAATTTGCATGGTATTGTCCTAAAAAGGGTTTGGGGACCCGGGTCCTACCCCAGGGGACATGTATCAATGCAAAAAAAACTTTTAAAAACGGCCGTTTTTTCGGGAGCAGTGATTTTAATGATGCTTAAAGTAAAAAAAAAAAAGTGAAATATTCCTTTAAATATCGTACCTGGGGGGTGTCTATAGTATGCCTGTAAAGTGACGCGTGTTTCCCATGTTTAGAACAGTCCCTGCACCAAATGTCATTTTTAAAGGAAAAAATCTCATTTAAAACTGCTTGCGGGTTTAATGTCATGTCGGGTCATGGCAATATGGATGAAAATCAGTGAGACAAACGGCATGGGTACCCCCCAGTCCATTACCAGGCCCTTTGGGTCTTGTATGGATATTAAGGGGAACCCCGCACCCAAATTAAAATAAGGAAAGGTCCCTATATACTCTGAACAGCAGTATACAGGCGGTGCAAACAAGACAGGGACTGTAGGTTTGTTGTTAAGTAGAATCTGTTTGTAATTTTGAACATTTTTAATGTGTTTAGCTCCAGCCAAAAAATCTTTTCTAAGCTTTTTGGAAAACATAGGGAAGGGTTATCACCCCTGTGACATTTGTTTTGCGTCTTTCCTCCTCTTCAGAAGATTTCACCTCACTTTTTTGTCCCAATGAAAAATGTTTTTTGAAAATTTGTGTTTTTTTGTGGAACAAGGATTGGAAAGCATCAGTGGAAAGGAAAATTGTTTTCCCATATTAACTCTTACAGGAGAGAATTTCCCTTCCTTAGGGGTAGATTTCATCTCACTTCCTGTTGTCTCCTTCCGTTTGCAAGTAGGAGTCGTTTGTAAGTTAGATGTTTGAAAGTAGGGTCCTGCCCTATATACTCAGCAGAAATTTGGGCCTTAGGTGTTGCTGTGGCCAAAACACTGTAAGCCCTCACAGGGCCCTGCTGTGAAATATTAGATCAAGAATTGTAATTACATGCCCCTGTTGAACAGGAGCTGAAAAATTAGGCCTTAGGCACTGGTGCTGGTGCCACAACACTGCAACCCCTCACAGACACTCTAGTTGGAACGCAGGAACGAGCCCTGCTGCAAAGTATTGCATCAAAAATTGTAATTACACGCCCCTGTTAGACAGGGGCAGAAAAATTGGGTCTTAGGCACTGGTGCTGGTGCCACAACACTGCAACCCCTCACAGACACTCTAGTTGAAACGCAGGAACAAGCCCTGCTGCAAAGTATTGCATCAAAAATTGTAATTACACGCCCCTGTTAGACAGGGGCTGAAAAATTGGGTCTTAGGCACTGGTGCTGGTGCCACAACACTGCAACCCCTCACAGACACTCTAGTTGGAATGCAGGAACGAGCCCTGCTGCAAAGTATTACATCAAAAATTGTAATTACACGCCCCTGTTAAACAGGGGCTGAAAAATTGTGCCTTAGGCACTGGTGGTGGCGCCCAGAACCAAAAATGTTCTTACAAGCTATCAGCGTGATGATTGAGGAGGAAGAGGATAATTACTCAGGGATAGTCACTCAGCATCAGCATAGGCAGTCTTTGAAGGGATCTGAGATTTCAAAAAAAATTATTCGGTTACATCTGCATCAGGTGCTTGGTAGCTGGTGGTGATCCAAGACTGATTCATTTTTATGAAGGTCAGCCGATCGACCGAGTCGGTGGACAGACGCACCCTGTGATCGGTTACCACGCCTCCAGCAGCACTGAATGTGCGTTCCGAAAGAACGCTGGATGCAGGACAGGCCAGTAGCTCAATTGCATACTGTGCAAGCTCTGGCCAGTGATCCATCCTTAAGACCCAGTAACCCAGAGGATTTTCGGTGGGAAAGGTGTCCAAGTCTGATCTTGCCCCTAGGTATTCCTGCACCATGTAAAACAGACGCTGGCGATGGTTGCTGGAACCGATCATACCTTGGGGCTGCGGACCAAAAAATTGTCTGAACGCATCGGTCAGACGGCCACCTTCTCCACCGCTCCTTCTTTGACTGACCGAAGCCTCAGCAACACGTTGTCCAGAAACAGGAGTTTGTAACCTCCCAGTCTCTGGGAACGCGTTGCACAGACCTTTCTGCAAGGCCTCCCGAAGATGTTTCATCCTCTGCTCCCTCTGCGATGGCAAGATAAGGTCCGCAACCTTACCCTTGTAACGTGGATCAAGGAGGGTTGCCAGCCAGTATTGGTCCTTCTCCTTGATACCACGAATACGAGGATCCTTACGCAGGCTTTGCAGGATCAGGGAGGCCATGCAGCGTAGGTTTGCTGAGGCATTCGGTCCGGAGTCCTCTGGGTCACTAAGGACAACAACGTCCGCAGCCACCTCCTCCCAGCCACGTACAAGTCCATGTGTTCCTTGGGACTGATCCCTTAAAGACTGCTGATGCTGAGTGCCAGGCTCCACCTCCATACTGACACAATCTTCCTCCTCCTCCTCCTCCTCCTCCTCGTCCTCTTCCTGTGTGATCGGCGGGCACGCAGGAACACTGTCTGGATAAAGGGGGCCTTGAGAGCTAAGGAAGTCCTCCTCTTCCTGCCTCTGTTCTGCCTCAAGTGCCCTGTCCATTATTCCACGCAGCGTGTGCTCCAACAGGTGGACAAGGGGGACAGTGTCACTGATGCATGCACTGTCAGTGCTCACCATCCTCGTGGCCTCCTCGAATGGTGACAGGACAGTGCATGCATCCCTGATCATGGCCCACTGGCGTGGGGAAAAAAAACCAAGGTCCCCTGACCCTGTCCTGGTGCCATAGTCGCACAGGTACTCATTGATGGCCCTCTGCTGCGTGTGCAGCCGCTGCAGCATGGCCAACGTCGAGTTCCACCTGGTGGGCATGTCACAGATTAGGCGGTTCTTGGGCAGGTTAAACTCCTTTTGGAGGTCCGTCAGCCGAGCACTGGCATTATATGACCGGCGGAAATGCACACAGACTTTCCTGGCCTGCCTCAGGACATCCTGTAAGCCCGGGTACCTGCCCAAGAACCGCTGCACCACCAAGTTAAGGACGTGAGCCAAACAGGGCACATGGGTCAGTTGTCCCTGTCGGAGGGCAGAGAGGAGGTTGGTGCCATTGTCGCAAACCACCATTCCTGCCTTAAGTTGGCGTGGCGTCAACCACCTCTGAACCTGCCCCTGCAGAGCTGACAGAACCTCTGCCCCAGTGTGGCTCCTGTCCCCCAAGCACACCAGCTCAAGCACCGCATGGCATCTTTTGGCCTGCGTACTTGCGTAGCCCCTTGAACGCCTACGGAGCACCGCTGGTTCCGAGGAAGAGGCCATGGAGGAAGAAGAAGAGGAGGGGGTGGAGGAGAGAGGTGTGTCACAATCAGCATTTTGGAGGCGTGGTGGCGGAACAACCTCCAACACTACTGCACCTTGTCCTGCATCCTTCCCAGCTGCCAGCAGAGTCACCCAATGCGCCGTGAAACTTAAGTAACGTCCCTGTCCATGCCTGCTGGACCATGAGTCAGCGGTAATATGCACCTTACCGCTGACCGCCCTGTCCAGCGAGGCATGGACATTGCCTTCCACATGCCGGTAGAGAGCCGGAATCGCCTTCCGTGAGAAAAAGTGGCGTTTGGGTACCTGCCACTGAGGAACCGCACATTCCACAAACTCACGGAAGGGGGCAGAGTCTACCAACTGAAAAGGCAGCAGTTGAAGTGCTAGCAATTTTGCCAAGCTAGCATTCAACCGCTGGGCATGTGGATGGCTGGGAGCAAACTTCTTTCGGCGGTGCAGCAGCTGGGGCAGGGAAATTTGCCTGGTACAATCTGACGTCGGTGTACCAAAAGCAGATTGCCCATAAGTACTTGGCTGTGACACACCTAATTCTACACCTTCATTCCTCTCACTGCAGGTCGCAGAGAGGACTGAAGGTCTAGTGGGGTTGGAAATCTCAGCTGATGAGGAGCAAGGAGAGATCGTCTTTGTTCTTTGGTGTGGGTCTTTTAGATACGCTTGCCAACGAACTGCATGGCAGGTCAACATATGTCTGGTCAAGCATGTGGTACCCAAGCGGGAGATGTTTTGGCCACGCGAGATACGCTTGAGACATATATTGCAAATAGCAGCGGTGCGATCTGATGCACTCGTCTCAAAAAAGGCCCACACCAAAGAACTTTTTGAATAACGCGCAGAGACTGCAGCGCCCTGCACATGTGGAGCTTTGGGGTGTGATGCAGTCAATGTGCTGCCCTTAGGCTGGCCCCTGGAGGGCATCCTGCCTAGTTGGTGATGTGCCACCTCCTCCTCCTCCTCCTCCTCCTCCTCCTCCTCTCTCCTATCAGGCACCCACGTTGAGTCAGTGACCTCATCATCCCCTCCCTCCTCATCACTGGAGCAAACCTGGCAGTATGCTGCAGCAGGGGGAGCATGACTGCCAGATTGCTGTCCTTCTTGGGCACCCCCTCTGTCCGTGCTCATGTTACTGCCTTCATTGAGCTCAGTATCATCATCAGAGCCTTCCAAACGCTGGGCATCCTCCTGGAGCATGTACCCAACACTGTGGTCAAACAGTTCGAGGGAATCCTCATGAGGACATGGTGGAGCTAGGGAAGGAGTCACTGATGACATTGAGCTGAGGGAAGAGGCCGCTGCTTTGCCAGACAAAGCACCCTGGGCATGGGTGAGAGAGGATGAGGAGGATGAGGACGGCTTGGTCATCCACTCGACCAAGTCTTCCGCATGTTGCGGCTCAACACGGCCAGCTGCCGAAAAAAAGGCCAAGCGTGTCCCATGGCCACGTGCTGATGAGGATGCACCGTCTCCACGACCAGCACTAGACACAGAGCCTGCTTGCCCTCTCTTATTGGCTTGTGACTGTCTGCCTCTCCTTCTTGGCCTTCCAGACATACTAATGGCCTGTAGCTGCACTAAGCTGGGATAGAACACCTGTAATTTTCTTCAGGTAGCTTTATATACTGTAACCAGACAAGCCTGCCTGTCAGTAGGAAGATAACAGGAACGGATCTAGCTGAACACTGTGAGCAGGACGTACTGCACTAAATGTATATAGCAGGAACGGATCTAGCTGAACACTGTGAGCAGGACGCACTGCACTGAATGTAAATAGCAGGAACGGATCTAGCTGAACACTGTGAGCAGGACGCACTGCACTGAATGTAAACAGCAGGAACGGATGTAGCTAAACACTGTGAGCAGGACGCACTGCACTGAATGTAAATAGCAGGAACGGATCTAGCTGAACACTGTGAGCAGGACGCACTGCACTGAATGTAAATAACAGGAACGGATCTAGCTGAACACTGTGAGCAGGACGCACTGCACTGAATGTAAATAGCAGGAACGGATCTAGCTGAACACTGTGAGCAGGACGCACTGCACTGAATGTAAATAACAGGAACGGATCTAGCTGAACACTGTGAGCAGGACACACTGTACTAAATGTAAATAGTCTAGCTGCCTGACCGTGGTACTAATAGGATCAAAAAGAACACCTGTAATTTTCTTCAGGTAGCTTTATATACTGTAACCAGACAAGCCTGCCTGTCAGTAGGAAGATAACAGGAACGGATCTAGCTGAACACTGTGAGCAGGACGTACTGCACTAAATGTATATAGCAGGAACGGATCTAGCTGAACACTGTGAGCAGGACGCACTGCACTGAATGTAAATAGCAGGAACGGATCTAGCTGAACACTGTGAGCAGGACGCACTGCACTGAATGTAAACAGCAGGAACGGATGTAGCTAAACACTGTGAGCAGGACGCACTGCACTGAATGTAAATAGCAGGAACGGATCTAGCTGAACACTGTGAGCAGGACGCACTGCACTGAATGTAAATAACAGGAACGGATCTAGCTGAACACTGTGAGCAGGACGCACTGCACTGAATGTAAATAGCAGGAACGGATCTAGCTGAACACTGTGAGCAGGACGCACTGCACTGAATGTAAATAACAGGAACGGATCTAGCTGAACACTGTGAGCAGGACACACTGTACTAAATGTAAATAGTCTAGCTGCCTGACCGTGGTACTAATAGGATCAAAAAGAACACCTGTAATTTTCTTCAGGTAGCTTTATATACTGTAACCAGACAAGCCTGCCTGTCAGTAGGAAGATAACAGGAACGGATCTAGCTGAACACTGTGAGCAGGACGTACTGCACTAAATGTATATAGCAGGAACGGATCTAGCTGAACACTGTGAGCAGGACGCACTGCACTGAATGTAAATAGCAGGAACGGATCTAGCTGAACACTGTGAGCAGGACGCACTGCACTGAATGTAAATAGCAGGAACGGATCTAGCTGAACACTGTGAGCAGGACGCACTGCACTGAATGTAAATAACAGGAACGGATCTAGCTGAACACTGTGAGCAGGACACACTGTACTAAATGTAAATAGTCTAGCTGCCTGACCGTGGTACTAATAGGATCAAAAAGAACACCTGTAATTTTCTTCAGGTAGCTTTATATACTGTAACCAGACAAGCCTGCCTGTCAGTAGGAAGATAACAGGAACGGATCTAGCTGAACACTGTGAGCAGGACGTACTGCACTAAATGTATATAGCAGGAACGGATCTAGCTGAACACTGTGAGCAGGACGCACTGCACTGAATGTAAATAGCAGGAACGGATCTAGCTGAACACTGTGAGCAGGACGCACTGCACTGAATGTAAATAGCAGGAACGGATCTAGCTGAACACTGTGAGCAGGACGCACTGCACTGAATGTAAACAGCAGGAACGGATGTAGCTAAACACTGTGAGCAGGACGCACTGCACTGAATGTAAATAGCAGGAACGGATCTAGCTGAACACTGTGAGCAGGACGCACTGCACTGAATGTAAATAGCAGGAACGGATCTAGCTGAACACTGTGAGCAGGACGCACTGCACTGAATGTAAATAGCAGGAACGGATCTAGCTGAACACTGTGAGCAGGACGCACTGCACTGAATGTAAATAGCAGGAACGGATCTAGCTGAACACTGTGAGCAGGACGCACTGCACTGAATGTAAACAGCAGGAACGGATGTAGCTAAACACTGTGAGCAGGACGCACTGCACTGAATGTAAATAGCAGGAACGGATCTAGCTGAACACTGTGAGCAGGACGCACTGCACTGAATGTAAACAGCAGGAACGGATGTAGCTAAACACTGTGAGCAGGACGCACTGCACTGAATGTAAATAGCAGGAACGGATCTAGCTGAACACTGTGAGCAGGACGCACTGCACTGAATGTAAATAGCAGGAAAGGATCTAGCTGAACACTGTGAGCAGGACGCACTGCACTGAATGTAAATAGCAGGAACGGATCTAGCTGAACACTGTGAGCAGGACGCACTGCACTGAATGTAAATAGCAGGAACGGATCTAGCTGAACACTGTGAGCAGGACGCACTGCACTGAATGTAAACAGCAGGAACGGATGTAGCTAAACACTGTGAGCAGGACGCACTGCACTGAATGTAAATAGCAGGAACGGATCTAGCTGAACACTGTGAGCAGGACGCACTGCACTGAATGTAAATAGCAGGAACGGATCTAGCTGAACACTGTGAGCAGGACGCACTGCACTGAATGTAAATAGCAGGAACGGATCTAGCTGAACACTGTGAGCAGCACGCACTGCACTGAATGTAAATAGCAGGAACGGATCTAGCTGAACACTGTGAGCAGGACGCACTGCACTAAATGTAAATACCAGGAACGGATCTAGCTGAACACTGTGAGCAGGACGCACTGCACTGAATGTAAATAGCAGGAACGGATCTAGCTGAACACTGTGAGCAGGACGCACTGCACTGAATGTAAATAGCAGGAACGGATCTAGCTGAACACTGTGAGCAGCACGCACTGCACTGAATGTAAATAGCAGGAACGGATCTAGCTGAACACTGTGAGCAGGAAGCACTGTACTGAATGTAAATAGCAGGAACGGATCTAGCTGAACACTGTGAGCAGGACACACTGCACTGAATGTAAATAGCAGGAACGGATCTAGCTGAACACTGTGAGCAGCACGCACTGCACTGAATGTAAATAGCAGGAACGGATCTAGCTGAACACTGTGAGCAGGAAGCACTGTACTGAATGTAAATAGCAGGAACGGATCTAGCTGAACACTGTGAGCAGGACACACTGCACTGAATGTAAATAGTCTAGATAGAAGATAACAGGAACGGATCTAGCTAAACTGAATACAGTGTATATATATATATGCAACACCTGGGATGCATATATATACACAATACACTGTAAGTGCAGCTAACTGACTGACTGTTCTGCCTAATCTATCTAACTCAAATCAAATGACACTGTCTCTCTCTCTCTCTATCGCTCAGCACACCGGAACACACACTACACAGGGCCGCCGTGCAGGCGGCCTTATATAGTGTGGGGTGTGTACTAAATCCCCTGAGCCATAATTGGCCAAAGCCACCCTGGCTTTGGCCAATTACAGCTCTCTCTACTGACGGCGCTGTGATTGGCCAAGCATGCGGGTCATAGTGCATGCTTGGCCAATCATCAGCCAGCAATGCACTGCGATGCCGCAGTGAATTATGGGCCGTGACGCGCCACACGAATTTGGCGCGAACGGCCCATATCGTTCGCAATTCGACGGACGGTCGAACAGCCGATGTTCGAGTCGAACATGGGTTCGACTCGAACACGAAGCTCATCCCTAATCACAGCAGACAAAGACGAGCTACCGTTTCGCACTGGCGTCAGTGCTTACTCATAGCTAACAATCATATGACAGGAAACCAAATAAATACTATAGCTTGATGTGAAAAACACGTGTGAATTAAGTGAATGAGTGGTGATTCTAATGCTTAATTTGACCCAAATGTGAAACAAGTCTGTAATTAACCACTGCAAACACCCGTTCAAAAAGAAAAAGAAAAATTAGAAAAAATAGAAAACAATTTTGTGTGAATGATTGTAATAGAAAAGTATTGGAAATGGATATATGAATAATCCACACTGGAATTATTGTATATACCGGTAATCTGATTGAAAGTGTGAAAAGGTATGTGAAATAATAAAGATGGTGTAAGTAGTGTAAAAACCAAAAAATTATGTGTAAAAAATTATAATTTTTAATTAAAATAATAATTAAATAATTATAAGTAATTATAAAATATAATTAAAAATTATAATTATACTGTCCTCGGGCCTTTCTGCATTTCTGAACGCCGACGATCGGCGCTGTTCGGCTCTGGCGCCCCCCACCTCAGGCCAAGAGCGGTACTGCACACTGCTTTTGGCCTGAATCCTGCTCGTTTCGCGAGACAACACTCGCAAACCGAGTTAGGATTTTTAGAAATACACTGCTCGTTTTGCGAAACGCTTGGTAACCGTGTTACTCGCAAACCGAGGTTCCACTGTAATGCAAGATATACCTTAAATTATATACCCAGTTTGCTAGTTAAAGTCGAGATCCACAGAATTTTTTTTTTTTTTTAAGTCAGCAGCTACAAATACTGCAGCTGCTGACTTTTAAAATATGGACATTTACCTGTCTAGGGCGCCCACAATGTCGGCACTAAAAGCCAATCTGTCCCTCGGCTCTCGGGTGGAGGCACTGCCATCTTCGGTAAGGGAATCAGGAAGTGAAGCCTTGGGGCTGCACAGCCTGGTTCCCTACTGCGCAGGCGCGAGTCGCGCTGTGCTATCCCACTGGTCACTGCTGTCTTCTGGGACCTGTGTGTCTCCCAGAAGACAGCGGGGGGGGGGGCAGAGGAGGCGCCGGATATGGCATAAATATCCGCGGATACTGTGGCTATCTATGCCCCTAAATAGGAGCAAATACCTGGATTATACAGGTATCTGCTCCCCCCCGAAAGGTGCCAAATGTGACACCAGGGGGGGGATTCCGAAAAGCGGAAGTTCCATTTTTGGGTGGAACTCCGCTTTAACCAATTGTCTAATGTTGAAGAACTCACCTTTGGCATAAGTCTTGGTTGGGATCTCCCATAATTTAATCCACTTGTAGCATCCCCCTTACCCAGAGACAGGGTGGGCTGACATTTCACGTCGGGGTAGATCTCTTAGGCATAGTGGGACATGTGAACAGACAGGCACCAGTCACTTTAAAGTACAAAACACAAGGGAGTTTAGAACACTCCCAAAAAAACTCCAGGGAAGGGGAGGTAGGGAGTTTAGAACACCTGTTAATGGCCCGCAGACTCAACAGGACACAAAAAGAGACACCAGTACAGAAAAAGAGGCTGTAGGCTGAACCCAGAAATCTGTACCACCTTAGCTGCAGCCATATCCATTAGCAACCACAACTTCCCAGTAGCAGCAGAGGTAGTCTGGAAGAGTCTATTTTGATGCTTTCCCGGGCTCTCCACAAATTCCTCACCCAGAACTGTGGAATAGTGACCTCTGGTACCTCATCTCAGGCTTCATCAGTTCCTCTCCTGTTCCCAGCCAGGCTCCCAGCTCGCAGAGCCTCAAGACACATGTATATGCTTCAGGCTTCAGGCCTGCTCCACATACACCCACCCCAGGCCAGATTCTGGGTGGATAAGAAAGATCACCTGGCCCTCCACAAATTTTTATACTCTCCCCCAGCATGCACCAGTGGTCCGGGAACTCCTACTGGTTGGCCGGGGGAAGCATGATATTCACAAATCAGTTCTACTGTAGCTTCTCATACTAATACCATGGTGGCTAGTCTACACACTGAAATAAGCTTGGAGATATTGGCACTCTTCTGGCTACAAATCTAACACCCTTGGATAGAATAGCCTCATAATCTGGATCACCCTGTAGAATGGGTAAGTATCTACGTACAATTTGTTTGACTTTGTCGAACTTCATGCTAAACTGTGTACTAAAAAACATGGGTTCAAGTAACATGTGTTCATGATGTCCTGGCATTGGATTCATGGTTCTTCGGGAGGTTCTCCCTTTATGTCTCTTTTTGGCATTAATAGAAGCAGGGCTTTTTTTCAGCAGGAACGCAGAGGAACACAGTGCCGGCACCTCAAGAACTGAATATATGTAATAGCAAGGGGTGCTGGGGTGTGCTGGAGGGTCTATTGATGCTGGCTGATTGGGAATCTATTGTTGCTGGAGCGGATCTATTTTTGCGGAGGTAGGGGGTCTATTGTTCCTGGGAAGGTCTTCTGTTACCCTCGGAGGGGGATATCTATTGTTGCTGGGGGTGGGTCTTATGTTGCTAGGGGGTCAATTGTTGCTGGGAGGGATCTACTGTTGAAGGAGTGGTCTTTGTTGGGTGGCTGCTGGGAAATCTATTGTTATTGGAGGGGATCTATTTTTGCTGTAGGGTCTATTATTGCTGGGGAGGTCTACAGGTATTGTTGCTGGTGGAGGATGTCTTGTTGCTAGGGGTGGGTCTTATGCAGGGGGTCAATCGTTGCTGGAAGGCATCTAATGTTGAGGGAGGGGGTCTAATGCTGCTGGCTGCTGGAAGGTCTATTGACGCTGGCTGTTGGGAGTCCATTGTTGGTGGGGTATACGTTGTTGCTTGATCTATTTTACTGCCTTTCTTGTTATCATTAACAAATCCATACAAAATACTTAGCACCACAAAATAATACTTGGTTCTGTATTCTCTAAAAGGGGTGGTACTGGGAGGAATGGTGCTCGGAGGTGGGTCAAAGGGTGAATCAGAAGTGAGGAGTTCCTATTCTCTGAGAAAAAAGCCCTGAATAGAAGTGTTGGTATCCTTAGCTTTTTTATAATCTTGTTTGAGAAACCTCCTCTCCATAGCTGGAGACCCTTTTTCAAAACCTTTTGTGTTCATCTTTGGGGATGCTGATAGATTTGCTATTCTACATTGGCAGCATGATCATTTTTCGAGCATTGATCCTTGCACCCTGTAGCATATATTTGGGCTTCCACAGTTCATCTTAGTGGGCAACCTTTTCATGGTTGAACAGCTCCAACACATGTTAGCCACGTTAATACCAAGCACTTTCACCCCCTTAAATGCCCAAGCCAATTTTCAGCTTTCAGAGCTGAACACACTTTGAATGACAATTGCGCGGTCATGCAACACCGTACCCATATGAAATTGTTATTATTTTTTTTCCACATAAATAGAGCTTTCTTTTGGCAGTATTTAATCATTGCTGGGTTTTACATTTTTTTACTAAATAAATGGAAAGACTGAAAATTTTGAAAAAAAAAACCCATGCGTTTTTCTTTGTTTCTGTTACCAAATTTTGCAAATAAATAATCCTTCTTCATAAATTTAGGCCAAAATGTATTCTGCTACATTTCTTTAGTGAAAATTACCCAAATTAGTGTATATTATTTAGTCCGTAGGAAAGTTATGAGTCCACAAACTATGCTATATATATATCTATATATTGGCCGAGGGAATCGTGGACATCGCTGGACAGAGATGGGGCTCAGGTAAGTATTAGGGGGTGCTGGGGAGGCTGCTGCTGCTGCTGGGGAGAATGCATTAAAATGTTTGTTAACCCCCCCAAAAAAAATAAATAACCCCTTCCCGCCGGCCGTACGCAGATATGCGTACTCGGCTTTCCGGGGTTATACCGGGATGATGCCTGCAGCTGCAGGCATCATCCCGGTACCGTTGTTTACAGCGGGCGATCGGCTACCCGAGTATAACAACCGATGCGGCTAAAAGCCGCTCAGTTGTTATACCGGAGGAGCGGGAGGGGACGTCCCCCCTCCCGCCGCCTCCCGCCGCTGTTACCGGGCCTCCCGTGCGATCGGGAAGCCCGGTGTCCAACCGGCCACCCTCGGCGGCTGGGGGCGGGCTGGAACAAAGCCGTGGGCGGCTTCGTTCCAGCCTTCTCGTTGTAAACGCGGAAGCGACGTCATGACGTCACTTCCCGTTTACTCGGCTGCCAATGGCGCCGAATTTAAAAAAGTACACAGTATTCAGAATCGCCGTTTTCGGCGATCTGAATACTTTGAAGTGTAAAGGAGGGATGGGGGGTCTTTTAGACCCCCGATCTCTCCATAAAGAGTACCTGTCACCACCTATTACTGTCACAAGGGATGTTTACATTCCTTGTGACAGCAATAAAAGTAAAAAAAAAAAATTTTTTTTTAAAACACAATTTATAAAGTAAAAAAATAAATCAAATAAATAAAAAAAAACTAAAAATTTTTTTTAAAGTGCCCCTGCCCCCGCGAGCTCGCGCAGCGAAGAAAACGCATACGGAAGTCGCGCCCGCATATGTAAACGGTTTTCAAATCACACATGTGAGGTATCGCCACGATCGTCAGAGCGAGAGCAATAATTCTAGCCCTAGATCTCCTCTGGTAACCGTAAAAATTTTTTAAAGCGTCGCCTATGGAAATTCATAGGTACCGTAGTTTGTCGCCATTCCACGAGTGCGTGCAATTATAAAGGGTGACATGTTTGGTATCTATTTACTCAGCGTAACATCATCTTTCACATTATACAAAAAAAATGGGATAACTTTACTGTTTGGATTTTTTAAAATTCATGAAAGTGTCCCTTTTCCAAAAATTTGCGTTTAAAACACCGCTGCACAAATACCGTGTGATAAAAAATATTGCTACAATCGCCATTTTACTCTCTAGATTCTCTGCTAAAAATATATATATAATGTTTGGGAACTCTAAGTAATTTTCTAGCAAAAAATACGGATTTTAACTTGTAAACACCAAATTTCAAAAATAGGCTTAGTCATGAAAGGGATAAATAGATATCCTGGTCCCTTAAAGCAGATTAAACAGCACAGTGCTTGTTCTGTGTAATCTGACACCTCTAAACTGTTAAAAAAACCTGCCTGTATCTGCCACTTCCTGTATCCCCCTCTCTGTACTGACCACGATAACCAGGGCTGCTGAGCCCTGACCACCGTGGTCAGTTTGCATCCCTGCATCATCCGCAGCACTGCTCTCAGCTCTCCTCTCCCCCCTCACCCCCTCCTCTCTGCCTGTCAGCTCCTTGTTGTGTGTCTCCGTGTTGCCACTCCCCCCCACCCCCCGCTGCTATTTGTACAAAAACCTTTTTGTCTTTACAACTCCTTTAAATTGTCAATGTAATGAGAGTAAATGCCTAGTATACACACACTGGTATTTGCATAACTCCTCCCAAGAGCAAGCCCACTGCTTGATTTAGGACTGAGGGCTCTTATACGGAGTACTGAGGCCGGGTGCTGTGATGTTTTCAGGATGCTATGTACAGAATCCTGCAGGCCCCTTCCCATCAGACCACGATCTGCCTATGTTGCAAAGAGAAGCATAGAGACCCAGTGATGTGGGTCTAAAATAAAAACGTAAAGGTTTTTTATCAAAATTAAATTAGATTGTTGATGAGGGGAAGCAGGAAAAGCAAAATATAAGCAGATTAACCACTTGTGGACCGCCCGCCCACAATGTACTGAGGAAGGGCGGCCCGTGCAGTCAAAGCAACGTACCTGTACGTCAATGTCTGCTTACGGGTTCTGCTGGCACCTGCTGTGATTGTGCACAGCAAGAGTCTGTCAGCAAGTCCCGGCCAATGATTCACGGCCAGGACCTGCTGATCGACTGTGTCCAATCAGCAGGTTTCCCTAGAGCTCTGTGTTGACGATCAACACAGGGCTTTGTACAGAGGGAACAGTCTGTCTGTTTCTCATCCCTGCAAAGCAGGGATAAGAAACAAAGAGATCTTTTGTAAAAATCAGCACATATTACACATTGTTAGGCATACAGTTAACCCCTGGATCGCCCCTAGACGTTAAAGTGTTACTAAACCCAGGACTCTGCCTTTACTATATCTGGTCTCCCACAGTACACAGAACATGGAAATGCAATTATTTTAGTAAATATAAACTGCTAAATACCATTTCTCATCAGCAGTATATAGCAGTCTTGTCACTTCTATCAGTGTCTGGTTAAAGCTTGCAGGAGGAGTTTTAATTCTTCTCTAACTACGTGAGCCTGCTTTACTCATTAATCTTGTGAGTTTCTATTTGTCTTGCTCTTATTAAATTGTTGATTTTAATACTGCACTGAGTCTGGCGCCCCTCTGTTCCTGTTTTCATTCTCCTCTGACTGACCTATGAGGCTCAATGACCCCTCTGCCTGAACAGTGCCGATTGGCCCTGTGCTGATCACATGCACTCTTCCAAGAAAAAAAAACTCTCTAGCAATACACACCAAACTGAGCACGTGCAGAGTGCCCTCAATGACTCTGCACTATCAGGAAATAGATCGGGGACTGTGGAAGAAGGGGAGCATCAGAGAAGACAGGATCAAACAGCCTTTTTAGACAATGCAGATAATTAACCCCTTAGATTCCACAGTGAGTATAAGGAACAAGCTTTAGTGCATATACAGACTTATTTTACTGTTGTGGGTTTAGTAATACTTTAACCCCTTCCCAGCCAATGTCATTAGCAGGCCTGTACTGGCCATCGGGACTACAGGGAGTTTCCCGGTGGGCCGATGGCTCAGTGGGCTGGTTTCAGTGATAGCCTGTCAAAGTAATGGCTTTCTTGGTTCGCCCTCAACTTCACACAGTGATGTGAGAAAGATGAGAAAAATACAGAGGAGAATAAGTGAAATAGTAAAAGAGGTTAGTGAGGACTCCTTATGTTATGCTGCTTATGTTTTTTTGCACAATTGCGTATAGTTTATATACTGTTTTTGTGCTTGTTTGCACAAATAAAGTGGGCCGGTCTGGATGAAGTCCAGGGCCAAATTTTTATCCCAGTCCAGCCCTGATCATTAGTATAGTGACAGTAGAGCTGCATAATTCTGGCCAAAATGAGAATCCCGATTTTTTTTTTTGCTTAGAATAAAAAGGTCACGATTCTTGTGACGTAAAATATTTCACATTATACAAAAAAAAAAAATTGGGCTAACTGTACTGGTGAGTTTTTTTTTTTTTAAATTCATTAAAGTAATTTTTTCCAAAAATATTTCATTTGAAAGACCGCTGCGAAAATACAGTGTGGCATAAAATATTGCAACAACCACCATTTTATTCTCTAGGGTCTTTACAAAAAAAATATATCTAATATTTGGGGGTTCTAAGTAATTTTCTAGCAAAAAAACTTGAAACCAACAAATGTCAGAAAAAGGTTTAGTGTTTAAGTGGTTAAGCTTTCCTCATTTACACAGGAAGTCTATTCCATTGACAAATTGTTACAATGTTTATACAAGTTTATATCAACATTTATGTAATGTTTATATAAGTTTCACTGCTAAAGAATGTTTTGATTCTTGGCAGACTGCTTGATTTTTTTTTTCTTCCTTTCTTTTGAGGGCTGTGGCTTCAGAAGAGCAGAGGGAATTCTTTATATATATATATATATATATATATATATATATATATATATATATATATATATATATATATATATATATATATATATATTATATATATTATATATTAAGAATCGTGAAACATTTTTGTCAAGATCGCAACAGGGGGAAAAAATCGTGATAACGATTCTTGACGATTAATCGTGCAGCTTTAAGTGACAGTGAATTGTATTATCACTGATCCTTGTATTTGTGTCACTGGTGATGTCAGTGGCAGTTAGTCAGTTCCCCCCTAGGGTCCGCTAGTGTCAGATTGCCTGCCGCACTATCACAGTCCCATTTTAAGTCGCTGATCACCTCCATTAGTAGTATAAAAAAAACAAATCCAGCCTACATACCATAGTTGGTAGACACTAACTTTCATGCAAAAATATAAATATAAATAATGTAAATATACATTTATTGGGATTTTTTTTTAACAAAGACGTGTAGCAGAATACATTTTGGCCAAAATGTATAAAGATTTTTTTTTTTCATTTTTTTATTGGATACATTTAAAAAAAATAAAATATTTTTTTGTCTTTTTTTGTTCATTTTGCAAAAAAATAAAAAATCCTAGTGGTGATCATATACCATTAAAAGAAAGCAAGTGTCAGATTGCTTGCCGCACTATCACAGTCCCATTTTAAGTCGCTGATCACCGCCATTAGTAGTATAAAAAAAACAAATCCAGCCTACATACCATAGTTTGTAGACACTAACTTTCATGCAAAAATCTAAATATAAATAATGTAAATATACATTTATTGGGATTTTTTTTTAACAAAGACGTGTAGCAGAATACATTTTGGCCAAAATGTATAAAGAATTTTTTTTTTTTCCTTTTTTTATTGGATACATTTAAAAAAAAAATATATATTTTTTTGTCTTTTTTTGTTCATTTTGCAAAAAAATAAAAAAATCCTAGTGGTGATCAAATACCATTAAAAGAAAGCTGTATTTGTGGGAAAAAAAAAATTAAAATAATTTAATTTGGGTGAAGCGCTGCACGTCCGCGCAATTACCAGTTAAAGTAGAGCAGTGCTGATTAGCAAAAAAAAATGTACCCCCTTGCAAAACCTTCCGGAGCTCTAATGGTTAAACTTCAGCTTTAAATTATTCTGTGATAATGTTCTATATTGTTGAATTAGTAACTTAATTACTATGTTTTCCGCTTACCGAGTCTCCTGCACTGGGATGGTGAGCTGCTCATTGTTCATCTTTTCGCAATCTAGAAGAGAAAATTCCAATGATGACATGAGCTGCACAGGCACGTTCCCTCATTACACAAAAAATTAAACGAGTCAGCAGATAAAACAAAGCAGTTATGGGAAAGGATAACTCGATTCCCCTAAACGCTCAGTTCAATTCAATTGTTGTTTTAAATTTACATAAAATTTTTTTGTGTGCAATTTGCATTTACTCATTTTGAATGTTTGACTTTTAAGAAAATAATTTGATTAATTCTATCTTAATTCTTAATTGTTGAATTTAATTACCGTATTTATCGGCGTATAACAGGCGCCGGCATATAACACGCACCCCAAGTCTAGGAGGGAAGTTTAAGGAAAAAAAACTTACATTTTAAATGCCCATCAATGCAGCCTTTGCACAGCGACCATCTGCAACCTTCCCCAGTGACCGTCCACAGCCTTGCCCAAAATTGCAGCATATTTGGTTTTTAAATTTGCCGCCGCCGCTGAGATATTCGGCTCCTCTCGCCGCCGACGTAGAGTGAGCCGAGTCGAGCCGAGTGTACTGTGTACACCTCCGTCCCGCCCCTTGGCCCGGCTCCTATGATGGGCACAACAACGGTCCAATGGTGGGACGTAAAGGCTAGGAGGTGGGACTGGGCGCTCCTCTCGCCCACAGACAGCGGGGGGATCAGTGTATAACAGGCACCCACGATTTTCCCCTGATTTTAAGGGGGAAAAAGTGCATGTTATACACCGATAAATACGGTATTAATATTGCTTGCAATCTGTTGCCACAATTTTATTGAGTAGTTTTTTTTTTTTTTACAGTGTATATCTAGTCTCCCACAGTCTCCCACAGTACACAGACCATGGAAATGCAATTATTTTTCTTAATATAAAATGCTAAATACCTTTTCTCATCAGCAGTATATAGCAGTCTTTGGACTTCTTTCAGTGTCTGCATAAAGCTTGTAGGAGGAGTTTTCATTCTCCCCTGACCTTCTGTCTGGACAGTGCTGATTGGCCCTGTGCTGGTCACATGCATTCTCCCAAGAAAAAAAAAAAACTATCTAGCAATACACACCAAACTGAGCATGTGCAGCCTGACTCCTAATGCTCTGTTCTATCAGGAGATGTGTTGGAGTCAGTTAAAGAAGTGGAGGATCAGAGAAGACAGGATCACACAGCCTTTATACTAGAGCTGCACAATTAATCGTCAAGAATCGTTATTGCGATTTTTTTTTTTCTGCTTTGCGATCTTGTCAAAAACGTTTCACGATTCTTTATCGATTTTTATCATGGCTGCAACATTATGGCGGACACATCGGACACTTTTGGCGCTATTTTGGGACCATTATCATTTATACAGAAATCTGTGCAATTAAAAATGCATTGATTACTGTGTAAATGTGACTGGCAGTGAAGGGGTTAACCAGGAGGGGGCACTGCAGGGGTTAAGTGTGTCCTAGGGAGTGATTCTAACTGTAGGGGGGAGGGGCTACGTGTGACAGTGTACAGTTACGTGATTTCGCGCAGCGGAGCCAACCTGCCGCATTAAAACTGCGGCGGCTGGTCCGCAGGCGGTTAATTGCTTCTGTTTTTTTTTTTAAAAAAGACTGCTGCACAAGTACAGTGTGACATTAAATATTGCAATGCCCGCCATTTTGTTCTCTAGGGTCTCTGCTAAAAAAAAAAAATTATATATAATGTTTGGGGGTTCTAAGTAATTTTTTAGCAAAAAATACAGATTTTAACTTGTAAGCAAGAAGTGTCAGAAAAGGGCCTGGTCTTCAAGTGGTTATTAATGCATTTGTTAAATAACGCAGGTTTTTTAGTGAGTTTACTACTTTTGAGATAAATACCGCATGATTGATTTAAACTAAAAAAAAAAAAATCATGCAGTATTTAACTTTTAGTAAACTGACCCCTTAAAGGGGAACTTCACTTTCCTAATCAACATTGATTATTTTTTATCCTCATTCTATTAACATTAGTAAAGGGAAAGGAAAGTATATCATATTTATTGGTATTTATTGGTTTTAATTTTTTGTTTTTTTACATTTCTTCAGTTACTTCCTGTATTCCAAGCCTAGGCAAATGATGTCATACATCCGAGGAGTCTTCAGGAGGGGAGGAGAAGAGGAGGGGCTTTCCATAGCTCCCAACTGTCCCTCTTCCCTCCTCATTTGTCCCTCATTATGGTCTGATCTCTATAGTTGTATATAAAATGCACTTTTTATTTTTCAAAAAGTGTTTCCCAGCGCTAAACCTTTAATTTTCTAAATTGCTGCATTTGTCATTTCAAAAGCCAGTATAGAGAAATAGTAGTGGTAAAAAAAAACAAACACTTGCAATCATGCACAATGGCGTGGTACACTCATTTTTTTTGTACAATTCTTCTTTAACCGCTTGCCGACCGTCCGCGGCAGAATGGCACAGGCAGGCGAATTGCCATCATGGTACGTCAGTACCATAGACGGCCACTAGGGGGGCGCGTGCGCACCCCCTGCTCGCCCACGGAGCCAATGCGAGTGCCCAGCCTTCTCGATCACCGCCGGGCTCCCGCGATCGCTCAGGGCACACGGAGAACTGGGAGCTGTGTGTGTAAACACACACTTTCCTGTTCCCTGAGGGGAGAACAGACAGATTGTCTGTTCATACAGAATGTCATCTCCCCTACACAGTCCCCTTCCTCCTTCAGTTAGAACACTTCCTAGGACATACATTTACCCCTTCACTGCCCCCTAGTGTTAACCCCTTCACTGCCAGTGACATTTACACAGTAATCAATGCATTTTTAATCGCACTGATCGCTGTATTAATGCCAGTGGTCCCAAAAATGTGTCAAAATTGTCCGATGTGTCCACCATAATGTCGCAGTCACGATAAAAAACGCTAATCGCCGCCATTACTAGTAAAAAAAAAAAATTATTAATAAAAATGCCATAAAACTATCCCCTATTTTGTAGACGCTATAACTTTTGCGCAAACGAATCAATATAGGCTTATTGCGATTTTTTATTTTTTTTGTACCAAAAATATGTAGAAGAATATGTATCAGCCTAAACTGAGGAAAAAAAAAAAGTATTTTTTATATATTTTTTGGGCATAATTATTATAGCAAAAAGTAAAAAATAATGTGGTTTTTTTTTTTCAAAATTGTCACTCTTTTTTTGTTTAACGCGCAAAAAATAAAAACCGCAGAGGTGATCGAATACCACCAAAAGAAAGCTCTATTTGTGGGGAAAAAAAGGACGTCGATCTTGTTTGGGTGCAACGTCGCACGACCGCGCAATTGTCAGTTAAAGCGACGCAGTGCCGAATCGCAAAAAGTGCTCTGGTCTTTGGCCAGCCAAATGGTCCGGGGCTGAAGCGGTTAAGGGGGTGTGGCAAGGGGTGTGTCCTATGCCTCCATACGTTTGCTAAGAGGTGTCCCTCGTTCCCATCTCAGGATGTTGTGAGGTGGGTGGGTTTTCTCCTTACCCATTAATACGGACTATATTTGAATTATTTTACAGAGCTCCAGACTCAGCCATAGAGCCTATTTGCGCCAATTGTTTATTTGTTTTATTTGGAACTTTTCAAAAAATCACCGCCCCTGTAACGCAGTGGTGTGGACAATCCCATAGGATTTAAAGGAAAAAAAAAATTCTTGCGTATTTCTTGCAAGCTAAAAAATGCATGAAAAACATATCAGTGTGGAAGGGCCCTAACACTTTCTTGACATGGCTGAGGCTTCCAATAATTAAGGTGCCATAAGCCTCGTACACACGATCGGATTGTTGGCAGACAAAGCGTCAGACTTTTGTCCGAAGGGCGTGTGGCTGGATTTTGTCTTGCATGCTAACGGCATGCAATTGTCGGCCAACAAACACGAACGTACAAGGAATTTCAGCTCTTGAGCGCCACCCTTTGGGCACCTTCTGCTAATGTCGTGTTTGGTGAGCATTGATTCCGAGCATGCGTGTTTGTACTTTGGACTTTTGTGTGACGGACTTGTGTACACACGATACGAAAATCTGACAACAGACTGTTGTCCGCCGAAAATGTACTAGCCTGTCATCCAACATTTGTTGGCCGAAAGTTGGACAACAATTGTCTGATGGAGCGTACTAACTGTAGGATTTTAGGCAAACAGTCTGTCATCACACAATTCCCGGACGAAGAAAATCCGATCGTGTGTACGTGGCTTAAAGTATGCCCGCTGTTGTGCAGTGACCAATTGTTTCAGCTGTCTTATCAGATTATTAGTTAAGCCTGGTACACACAGGCCAAAAAATCTACCGAAAACAGTCAGTACGGCAGGAACTGGACGACTTTGGGCCCGTGTGTACAGCTCCTTGTCCGACAGACAGACTCACAACCGGCTTCCGTCAAATGGGCATGCTGGTTTTAGTGTGGGGGCGGGGGTGGGGGGGGGGCGCGGCCCCCTGTCAGAACACAATAGCACAGAGGGGGTAAATCACTGTATAAATATTGCTCGCTTTAGTACAGCGATTAATGTGTGTCAGGCTTAAACTGTCTTATCAGGTTATCAGTAAACCTCGGCTATCTTATCAGGTGATTGCTAAACAAACACTCTGGGATTTCCTTATAGACTTAGAATTGCTGTTTGCTCATGAGGGGTTTACATTCTAAACTAAAAGCAAAGAGTAGGGATGAGCCGAACACCCCCCGGTTCGGTTCGCACCAGAACCTGCGAACGGACCGAAAGTTCGCACGAACGTTAGAACCCCATTGACGTCTATGGGACTCGAACGTTCGAAATCAAAAGTGCTCATATTAAAGGCTAATTTGCATGGTATTGTCCTAAAAAGGGTTTGGGGACCCGGGTCCTGCCCCAGGGGACATGGATCAATGCAAAAAAAACTTTTAAAAACGGCCGTTTTTCCGGGAGCAGTGATTTTAATGATGCTTAAAGTAAAAAAAAAAAAAGTGAAATATTCCTTTAAATATCGTACCTGGGGGGTGTCTATAGTATGCCTGTAAAGTGACGCGTGTTTCCCATGTTTAGAACAGTCCCTGCACCAAATGTCATTTTTAAAGGAAAAAATCTCATTTAAAACTGCTTGCGGGTTTAATGTCATGTCGGGTCCTGGCAATATGGATGAAAATCAGTGAGACAAACGGCATGGGTACCCCCCAGTCCATTACCAGGCCCTTTGGGTCTTGTATGGATATTAAGGGGAACCCCGCACCCAAATTAAAATAAGGAAAGGCCCTATATACTCTGAACAGCAGTATACAGGCGGTGCAAACAAGACAGGGACTGTAGGTTTGTTGTTAAAGGGGTTGTAAAGGTAAAAATTTTTTCACCTTAATGCATTCTATGCATTAAGGTGAAAAAACTTTTGACAGTAGTGCCGCCCCCAGGCCCCCCGTTTTACTTACCTGACGCCTCGAATCTTCGCTGCGCGTCCTCGTCATCTTCATTGCAGCTCAGCCTGGTCGCTGATTGGCTGCAGTGGATGGATTGAAAGCAGCGCAGCCATTGGCTCGCGCTGCTGTCAATCGCATCCGATGACGCGGCGCGCCGGGGGGTGGGGCCGAGTGATACAGCGAGCGGCTATAGCCGCCGGCTGTATCACGGGAGCGCGCCCGCAAGCACTCACCACCATGCGAGCCCTCGCATTAAGGTGGTAAATGCTTGCGGGGAGGAGCTGAAACAGCCGCCGAGGGACCCCAGAAGACCAGGTTCGGGGCCACTCTGTGCAGAACGAGCTGCACAGTGAAGGTAAGTATAACATGTTTGTTATTTAAAAAAAAAAAAAAAACAACTTTACAACCCCTTTAAGTAGAATCTGTTTGTAATTTTGAACTGGTACATTTTTAACGTGTTTAGCTCCAGCCAAAAAATCTTTTCTAAGCTTTTTGGAAAACATAGGGAAGGGTTATCACCCCTGTGACATTTGTTTTGCTGTCTTTCCTCCTCTTCAGAAGATTTCACCTCACTTTTTGTCCCAATGAAAAATGTTTTTTGAAAATTTGGGGTTTTTTGTGGAACAAGGATTGGAAAGCATCAGTGGAAAGGAGAAATTGTTTTTCCCATATTAACTCTTACAGGAGAGAATTTCCCTTCCTAGGGGTAGATTTCATCTCACTTCCTGTTGTCTCCTTCCGTTTGCAAGTAGGAGTCGTTTGTAAGTTGGATGTTTGAAAGTAGGGGCCTGCCCTATATACTCAGCAGAAATTTGGGCCTTAGGTGTTGCTGTGGCCACAACACTGTAAGCCCTCACAGGGCCCTGCTGTGAAATATTAGATCAAGAATTGTAATTACATGCCCCTGTTGAACAGGAGCTGAAAATTAGGCCTTAGGCACTGGTGCTGGTGCCACAACACTGCAACCCCTCACAGACACTCTAGTTGGAACGCAGGAACGAGCCCTGCTGCCGTGGTACTAATAGGATCAAATGGAACACCAGTAATTTTCTTCAGGTAGCTTTATATACTGTAACCAGACAAGCCTGCCTGTCAGTAGGAAGATAACAGGAACGGATCTAGCTGAACACTGTGAGCAGGACGCACTGCACTAAATGTAAATAGTCTAGATAGAAGATAACAGGAACGGATCTAGCTAAACTGAATACAGTGTATATATATATTTATGCAACACCTGGGATGCATTTATAAACACAATACACTGTAAGTGCAGCTAACTGACTGACTGTTCTGCCTAATCTATCTAACTCAAATCAAATGACACTGTCTCTCTCTCTCTCTCTCTGTCTCAATGAACGCCGGAACACACACTACACAGGGCCGCCGTGCAGGCGGCCTTATATAGTGTGAGGCGTGTACTAAATCCCCTGAGCCATAATTGGCCAAAGCCTCCTTGGCTTTGGCCAATTACGGCTCTCTGTTCAGGCGGCGCTGTGATTGGCCAAGCATGCGGGTCATAGTGCATGCTTGGCCAATCATCAGGAAGCAATGCACTGCGATGCCGCAGTGAATTATGGGCCGTGACGCGCCACACGAATTTGGCGCGAACGGCCCATATCGCAATTCGGCGAACGGGCGAACAGCCGATGTTCGAGTCGAACACGAAGCTCATCCCTAGCAAAGAGTATCTGTGATTACTGATGATCTTGATGACTTCTCTTTTCAGGTCAGCTTTTTACAGTATAAATTCCCTAAACCAATCAAATGGGGCCCCTTTCCCCCCCCCTGGACCAATAGCAGTCATACGGCTGTTAAGTGGGTGATGGGCTTCCAGTTGGAAGTGATCTGGGGGGTTGTAAAGCTGCCTGATTGCTTTCACAAAGTATGTCCCACCCACACCTTACTACCCCCCCCATGTATCCTGGGCTCTGCATGTCTCACCTGCAGACGTGAGACCGGCCTGAGCATGACAGGCGGGGGGGATTGTTGGTGTCCCGATTGTCCCCATTTTTGAATAGTGCCACATCATTAGTATTAGAAAGAGGAATAGTGACCCATCATTGATATTAGTTTGGAGGAATAGTGCCCCATCATTGGTGTTAGTGGGAGGGATAGTGCCCCATCATTGGTGTTAGTGGGAGGGATAATGCCCCATCATTGGTTATTCATGGGAGGAATAGTGCCCCATTGTTGGTGTCAGTGGGAGGAATAGTGCCCCATTGTTGGTGTTCCCATTGTTCCCATTGTTGAATAGTGCCTCATCATTGGTATTAGAGATAGGAATAGTGCCCCATCATTGGTATTAGTGGGAGGAATAGTGTTCTATTGTTCCTACCAGTGAGAGGAATAGTGTCCCATCCTTGGTTGTTCATTGGAGGAATAGTGCCCCATTGTTGGTGTCAGTGGGGGGAATAGTGCCTCATTGTTGGTGTCCTCATTGTCCCCATTGTTCCCATTGTTGAATAGTGCCTCATCATTGGTATTAGAGAGAGGAATAGTGCCCCATTATTGGTGTTAGTTGGAGGAATCGTGCCCCATCATTGGTGTTAGTTGGAGGAATAGTGCCCCATCATTGGTGTTAGTTGGAGGGATACTGCCCCATCATTGGTGTTAGTTGGAGGGATAGTGCCCCATCATTGGTTGTTCATGGGAGGAATAGTGCCCCATTTTTGGTGTCAGTGGGAGGATTAGTTAACTCGTGTCAGTTTACTGGGGAAAAAAAAGTGTTGATTGATATTATTTTATAGACACGTGCACTGCCGAATTTCTTTTTTTTTTTTTTTTTTTTTGTTTCATTTGTTTTTTGTTTTTTTTGTTTATCGGATCATTCGTTATGATTGGCATTCATTATTTCAATAACTCTTAACTTTGGATGCATGCAAATTCGTTACGTTACATTCCTATAGATGATTCGAAACTTCGGAGTTATCCAAATTTGAAAGGAAATTCCAATATCTATAATTTTATAGTTTATAACTATTATTATTATTATTTATTAATTAATGATAAAATTATAGTTGTTAATAATAATAATAATAATAATAATAATAATAATAATAATAATAATAACTATAATATTATCATTAATAATAAATACCGTATTTATCGGCGTATAACACGCACTTTTTTCCCCTTAAAATCAGGGGAAAGTTGCAGGTGCGTGTTATACGCCGATCCCCTGCGATCCGAGCTGTCACTTCTTCAAAATCGCGGACCTGCGATTTGAAAATGGCGCCGCCGGCGCCGAAGTACACAGAGCCGGTCCTCGGCTCTTTCCGGCGGCTCTCGTTTACTTTCGGTTTCACTCGTAGTCCAGAGCGGAGCTATCCGAGTAGGTTCGGATAGCTCCGCTCGGGACTACGAGTGGAGCCGAAAGTAAACGAGAGCCGCCGGAAAGAGCCGAGGACCGGCTCTGTGTACTTCGGCGCCGGCGGCGCCATTTTCAAATCGCGGTCCGCGATTTTGAAGATGTGACAGCAGGGACAGGGGATCCCAGGCTGCACTGGGGCAAGGCTGCACTGGGGAAGGCTGCACTGGGGAAGGCTCCACTGGGGAAGGCTCCACTGGGGAAGGCTGCACTGGAGAAGGCTGCACTGACAAGGCTGCACTGGGGAAGGCTGCACTGACAAGGCTGCACTGACAAGGCTGCACTGACAAGGCTCCACTGGGTAAAGCTGCACTGGGGAAGGCTGCACTGGGGAAGGCTGCACTGGGGAAGGCTGCACTGACAAGGCTGCACTGACAAGGCTGCACTGACATGGCTGCACTGACATGGCTGCACTGACAAGGCTGCACTGACAAGGCTGCACTGACATGGCTGCACTGACAAGGCTGCACTGACAAGGCTGCACTGACAAGGCTGCACTGGGGAAGGCTGCACTGACAAGGCTGCACTGACATGGCTGCACTGACAAGGCTGCACTGACAAGGCTGCACTGACAAGGCTGCACTGGGGAAGGCTGCACTGACAAGGCTGCACTGACATGGCTGCACTGACAAGGCTGCACTGACAAGGCTGCACTGACAAGGCTGCACTGGGGAAGGCTGCACTGACAAGGCTGCACTGACATGGCTGCACTGACAAGGCTGCAATGAAGGACATTTAAATGTAAGTTTTTTTCCCTTCAACTTCCCTCCTAAAAGTTTTTTTTCCTTAAAATTTCCTCCTAAATTGGGGTGCGTGTTATACGCCGATAAATACGGTAATAATAATAATAACAATAATAATAATAATAATAATAATAACTATAATATTATCATAAATAATAATAATAATAATAATAATAATAATAATTATTATTTTTAATAAATAATAATAATAATACAAAAAAAACTATATTAATGGTTAATATTTGAATTATAATAGAAAATACGAAAAGCGAAATTATCCGAATGTCTTTCATTCTTTCTGATTTTTGTTCTTTTGAGTTTTCGTTCTTTTCGAAAATGCGTTTTCCAAAAAATTTGTCAAATAGTCTTTCGTTCATTCGGATTATTCCGAATGAACGAATATGCAGAATTTTGACAAAAAAAAAAAAAAAGTGTAACGAAACGAATTGCACATGTCTATTATTTTATATCACATATAAAAAAAATGTAAACTACCACCATTTTATTCAACAGGGTCCCTGCTTTCCTGAAGCAGATTTTCCTAAAACATCTGCACACAGAATCTGGTGCAGCTGTGCATGGTAACCAATCAGCTTCTAACTTCAGCTTGCTCAGTTAAAGCGGAGTTCCACCCAAAAGTGGAACTTCCGCTCATTTGTCTCCTCTCCCCCTCCGGTGCCACAACTGGCACCTTTCGGGGGGGGGGGGGGGGCATTGATTCTTGTTCCCACTTCCGGGAGTCCGGGCTGCGGCCTGGGACATCACTGCGGGGCTCCCTCCTCCTCCTCCTCTCCCTGTCGCCGGGCCAATAGGAGAGAGGAGCGGGGCCTCGCGCATGCGCAGTAGGGTTCCTGGCGTAAAGCCGTAAGGCTACACTATCGGGTACCCTTACCTGCAATGGCTGCACCCGACAGCTGATGGAAACATCAGCTGCGGTGCCGACATCGCTGGACCGTGGGACAGGTAAGTGTCCGATTATTAAAAAGCCAGCAGCCGCAGTATGTGTAGCTGCTGGCTTTTAATTTTTTTTTTTTTTTTTTTGGGCGGAACCCTTCTTTAAGCTTTGGCAATAGAACCTGGAAGCTGATTGGTTACGATGCAAAGCTGCACCAGATGTTGTGTGCACCAGTTTTAGTAAATCTCCCCCACCAAGTTTGGGGGATTTTTTAACGAATTTTCAGGAATAATTTGTCCGTTGTAACAGGTGTGCAAAAAATGGCCGCGTAGTAAGAGGTTAATCCACAGCGTGACACGGCTCAAAATGACTGCCAATACACTCCAGATGATCTCCGCTAACACAGAAAGCCACAGGCTCCATGCTCTGGCTGCAAAGCCGTAAAAAGAAAAGTTGTTTTTTAACTCACGAACCCGTTCGATCCTTACGATTCTTCTTCACAGAGTGGGTGCTTTGGCTGCCTGTCCCCAATTAAAGATAATTTACGCCTATATGGGCGCGGCAGGGCAGCCGGACGTGGTGTTTTGCGAAACTCCTAGGAAGTCATTTGTTTCCATCTTTTGTATCTCACGTGTGTTTTTGTAGACGGTGTCCCTCCCTGGTGGCCAGGCACTGACACATCTTTATTAAACATTGTAACAAAATCTACATCTGCTTTACATGGCACTCAACACATGTTTACAAATAATAATCAATAATAATAATAATAACAAAATAATCAAATAACAAAAAAGAGCATAAAAAGAAGAAACACAAACGCCTTGTAAAGCAGCACGAGAAAGTTTTCTTAGGCTTGGTTTTTTAACTACTTCCCGTCTGCGCTATATAGCCGTCATTTTTACGTCCTCCCGTGATCGCGCTGCCTGCGGGCCCCCTGCGGTGTGCTCTGTGATCTCTGAGTCCTGTGGACTCGGCTGATCTGGGTAAAGGGCCAATCACAGCAGCCCTTTAAAACGTGGTCAGCTGTGTCCGATGACAGCTGTCAGTGTGAGGAGAGGAGAGAAGAAGAGAGCCGATAACTGTTAATCTTCCATCTACACTGATTATCAGTGCAATCCCAACGGTGCCCACTAGTGCTGCCAATCAGTGCCCATCAGTTCTGCCAATGCTAATCAGTGCTCATCAGTTCTGCCAATGCTAATCAGTGCTCATCAGTTCTGCCAATGCTAATCAGTGCTCATCAGTGTTGCCAATCAATGCCTTCTCATCAGTGCCACCTATGAGTGCCAATCAGTGCTGCCTATCAGTGTCACCTATCAGTGCCCATCAGTGCCGCCTCATGGCTCCCACCCGTCCAGGGGCGGACTGATAACTCATGGGGCCCCCGGGCAATAGGAGATTATGGGGCCCCTAGGCAATCAGAGATTATGGGGCCACACAGTATACACACACACACAGTATACAATCACACAGTATACACATACATGTACACACAGTATACACACACACACAGTATACAATAACACAGTATACACATACATGTACACACAGTATACACACACACAGTATACAATACCACAGTATACACATACATGTACACACAGTATACACACACACACAGTATATAATAACACAGTATACACATACATGTACACACAGTATACACACACACACAGTATACAATAACACAGTATACACATACATGTACACACAGTATACACACACACACAGTATACAATAACACAGTATACACATACATGTACACACAGTATACACACACAGTATACAATAACACAGTATACACATACATGTACACACAGTATACACACACAGTATACAATAACACAGTAGACACATACATGTACACACAGTATACACACAGTATACAATAACACAGTATACACATACATGTACACACAGTATACACACACAGTATACAATAACACAGTATACACATACATGTACACACAGTATACACACACACAGTATACAATAACACAGTATACACATACATATACACACAGTATACACACACACACAGTATACAATAACACAGTATACACATACATGTACACACAGTATACACACACACACAGTATACAATCACACAGTATACACATACATGTACACACAGTATACACAGACAGATGTAAAAAAAAACACAGATTTATACATACTGTCCCTGGTTTTACTGAGGCTGCCAACCCTGATGGGGCCCCCTAGTGGCCCAGGGCCCTCGGGCAGTGCCCGAGTCTCTCAATGGTCAGTCCGCCCCTGCACCCGTCTCCATGACATTGCAGGGTGGAAGCGATGTCAAAACGTCACTTCCGCCCATAGCTTTTAAGGTGCCATTTTTTTAAATTTTTATTTTAAATGACAATTTTTATTTATTTATTTTTTTCTTATTGCATTTTAGTGTAAATATGAGATCTGAGGTCTTTTTGACCCCCCAGATCTCACATTTAAGAGGACCTGTCATACTTTTTTTCTATTACAAGGGATGTTTACATTCCTTGTAATAGGAATAAAAGTGACACAATTTTTTATTTTTTTTTAAAAGTATGAAAATAAAAAATAAAAGGTAAAATAAATAAAAAAATAAAAAAAATTTTTTTAAACACGCCCCGTCCCGCCAAGCTCGCGTGCAGTAGCGAACGCAAACGTGAGCAGCGCCCGCATATGAAAACGGTGTTCAAACCACTCATGTGAGGTATCGCCGCGATCGGTAGAGCGAGAGCAATAATTCTAGCCTCAGACCTCCTCTGTAACTCAAAAAATGCAACCTGTAGAATTTTTTTTAAACGTCGCCTATGGAGATTTTTAAGGGTAAAAGTTTGTCGCCATTCCACGAGCGGGCACAATTTTGAAGCGTGACATGTTGGGTATCAATTTACTCGGCATAACATTATCTTTCACAATATAAAAAAAAATTGGGCTAACTTTACTGATGTCTAATTTTTTAATTCAAAAATGTGTATTTTTTCCAAACTAAAGTGTGCTTGTAAGACCGCTGCGCAAATACGGTGTGACAGAAAGTATTGCAACGGCCGCCATTTTATTCTCTAGGGTGTTAGAAAAAAAAATGTAAAATGTTTGGGGGTTCTAAGTAATTTTCTAGCAAAAAAAAAAAAAAAAATGTTTTTAACTTGTAAACAACACATCTAAAAAAGAGGCTCGGTCCATAAGTGGTTAAATAGGGATGTGCAAACACACACAGTTTACGGTTCTATGAGGGGAGAAGAGACAGATCGTCTGTTCATACAGCAAATCTAGCTCTTCCCCTACACAGTCCCCTCCCCCCTACAGTTGGAATACACACTAGGGAACACAGTTAACCTCTTGATCGCCCCCTAGTGTTAACCCCTTCCCTGCCATTGACATTTTTACAGTAATCAGTGCATTTTTATAGCACTGATCGCTGTATAAGTGCCAATGGTTCCAAAAATGTGTCAAAATTGTCCGATGTGTCCGCCATAAAAAAATCGCAGATTGCCACCATTACTAGTAAAAAAAATTAAAAAATAATAAAATGCCATAAAACTATCCTATATATTTTGTAGACGCTATAACTTTTGCGCAAACAAATCAATATATGCTTATTGGGATTTTTTTCTACCAAAAGTATGGAGAAGAATACGTATCGGCCTAAGCTGAGAAAAAAATTGTTTTTTTATATATTTTTGGGGGATATTTATTATAGCAAAAAGTAAAAAAATAATGCGTTTTTTTTTTCAAAATTGTCCCTCTTTTTTTGTTTACAGCGCAAAAAATAAAAAGCACAGAGGTGATCAAATACCACCAAAAGAAAGCTCTATTTGTGGGGAAAAAAAAGGACGTCAATGTTGTTTGGGTGCAACGTCGCACGACCGCGCAATTGTCAGTTAAAGCGACGCAGTGCCGAATCGCAAAAAGTCCTCTGGTCAGGAAGGGGGTAAAATCTTCCAGGGCTGAAGTGATTACGCAATTAATAAAACCCCAAGCACGCATTTTTTTGTGCATTTTGTGAATGCACGCCAATCGCGTGATTTTGCACGCACTCATAGTGCGAATGCAGAAAAAGACTTGGCACACTTTTTTATTTGAATGTAAAAGTCATTTTGCAATCTCATAAATGTAAACGGGGAACATGCTGCTTTTTTCGTTGGCATAACATTGTAATTTATGTCTGATGTGGTGTCTGCCACAAGTCTCAGCCAAAAACATTGGTGAGGAACAATTAGCAAGTACTAAGTCATTTAGAGAATCGACCACATCAGTTACAATGTAACGAGTTTAACACTGCCCTGAACTCTCAGGTGCCACAAACCACAAGAAAAGACACCAAAAACCACAAAAAAAATCCTTTATTTCACAGGAAATAATACAATATAGAAACAGGGGAGTAACTACCACCATAGCGACCCATGCGGGCGCTATGGGGCCCGCAGCCGAGTGGGGCCCAGTGAGGATAAGAGCACCTGCCGGCACAGTCTCCCAGCCAGGGGAAAAGAGGAAAGGAAGAGGCTGAATTGCCCGATGTAAGAGCTTTCATTAGAACTTCCAGTGTTCCCGGGGCTCACGTCACATAGCTCCACCTTTTGGCCCGGCGCCTTTGATAGACAGAACGCCGATCAAATGCGGGACATGTGACGTCATCAAAGGCGTTGGGCCAAGAGGTGGGGCTATGTGACAATGACCCCCGGGAAGACAGGAAATTCAAATGAAAGCTATTACAGCGGGCAATCCCGCTCTCTGCTGATCCGGGTGGCTTGCCTCTTTCTCTGCATAGGTGGGGCTGTATGGGGCACAGGCAGACCAGGCTGTATTGGGCACAGGTCACAGTGTATGGGGCACAGGTCACGCTGCATTGGGCACAGGTCACGCTGTATGTGGCAGAGGTCACGCTGCATTGACACTAGGGCAGCTGTGGGCGGGGGGGGCTGTTTGAAGGGGGGTCCCATACAACATTTTGCTATGGGGCCCTGCTATTTCTAGTTACGCCCCTATATAGAAACATTGTGTTCTGTTTTTATACAGAGTAAGTAAAACTATTAATGCCATCTACGGCCCACCAAGAAGATTTCTCTTTACTTCCTGTTCTGTTCCACACCACCAAAACAACAAAAAGAGGGCGCACCAGCCGAGCGCATTACCTTAATAGTAGGTAGAATAAGGCCCCAAAATGGAACCAAGATGGAACCATTGTGGGGTCAGCAGAGGCGCCCATTAAATAAAAAGGTGCTTCCAAGTGGATTCTTTAGGGAAGGTTGGTATTATTGATCATGTTGTTGTTCAGTCGTTTAGTCATGTCCGACTCTTCGTGACCTCATGGACCGTAGCTTGCCGGGCTTTTCTGTCCTCCAATACTTCCCAGGGTTTGCTTAACTTTATGCTCATTGTTTCGATGATGCTATCTTTCCATCTTGTCTCCTCTCGTCCTCGTTTCCTTTTTCCTTTCATGTTTCCCAGGAGCCTTTTCCAATGAGTCCTCTCTTCCCATTAGGTGGCCAAAGTATTTGAGTTTCAGCTTCAGGTTCTGTCCTTCCAGTAAATATTCAGGGTTGATTCCCTTCAGGATTGACTGGTTTGATCTTGCCATCCAAGTGACTTTCAAGAGTCTTCTCCAACACCATAGTTCAAAAGCATCAGTTCTTCGGCGTTCAGGCCTTCCTTATGGTCCAACTTTCACAGTTACTACTGGGGATACCATAGCTTTGACTATATGACATTTTGTGGGTAGGATGAGTTCTCAGCTTTTTATAATGTTGTCTAGGTTTGCCATGGCTTTCCTCCCAAGAACCAAGCGTCGCTTAATTTCATGGCTACAGTCACCGTCTGCCGTGATCTTGGAGACTAGGAAGATAAAATGTCACTGTTACCATTTCTTCTCCTTCTATTTGCCAAGGAGTTAAACCACCATCAACATGTTTTGTGGATCTTTAGTGGTCACTTCATCAGGAAATAGTAGTATATAAAAACAGCAGATATCCGCGCTTAGGAAAATAAAAAAACGCAGCCTCCCTAATTGGGAACACCACCTAGGTGGAGTCCAAAAATAATTAAACTCTAGTAAGGGGAAGTGGCGCTGTTCAAATAAATATAGAACCTATGTGTAAATACATATAAAAAAGATAAAATAGAATCTACTGATGTGGGTATTGCCAACACTCCCTATAAAGTGAATATGCTTCAATCAAAAATAAATAAAACAAATATTCAACACATATTGTGAGCAAAGGTATACAAAATATATAAGTAAAGTGAGAAGTGCTATTTCCTGCGTGATCCAGTCCCAAAAAATGTATATACCGTATATACTCGAGTATAAGTCGAATTTTTCAGCACATTTTTTTGTGCTGAAAGTGCCCCCCTCGACTTATACTCGAGTCAAGCACTTTTCTGCAGCAAAAAATTTCATTTTCAGAACCGATTTTGAGGCCCCGTATCTCAGGGCCACTTAATACTAGGAACCCCAAATTTGGTGTGCAAACCCAATGGAACTGGTACCACAACATATCCAAAGCTGGGGTTCCTAGCGCCAAGTGGCCCTGAGATACGGAGCCCCAAAACTGGTTTGGAAAATGTCATTTTCTGCTGCAGAAAAGTGCTTGACATTTTCTGAACTGATTTTTGGGGCCCTGTATCTCGGGGCCACTTGGTGCTAGAAACCCCAGCTTTGGAAATTTTATGGCTCTAGTTCCACTGGGTTTGCACACCAAATTTGGGGTTCTTAGCACTAAGTGGCCCCGAGATACGGGGCTCCAAATTCAGTCAACTGTGTACATCTGCAGCAATGTCATTTCGGGACCCTTTGGGTTCAGCTAGGGGGCATCTAGGAACCCTTAACTACCGAGTTTGAAGTTCAGGGGACCTATGGCTGCAAATGGGCACAGTGAGACATGCAAATGGGCACAGTGATGCTGCAAATGGGCATTATTGACCCTCTTTTCCACTTACAGTAGCTGTGCATTTCTCACCCTCGTCTTATACTCGGGTCAATACGTTTTTCCCATTTTTTTGTGATAAATTAGGGCCTCGACTTATACTCGGAACGACTTATACTCGAGTATATACGGTATGTGTATATAAATACACACAAATTTCCGTGTTGAAATAAACTGGTCCCAAAAAATAATAAATAGCAGTCTGTGAACAGTGATCCATGCACAGGCAAAATAAAGGTGACTCTTCAGTGCTCCCCTCTTCCATCCGCATTCCCCTCCTGTGCTTGCACTCACCAGAGCGCCTCACCCCTGCAGGGGTAACAGGCGTAATAGCTGTATCCAAACGGCGATGCCCCCCTGGACGAGGTATCCATCTGGTGTACACAGCTGCGATCCACCTCACCAATGCAGTTTAGAAGTCCTCAGCAACGGGCATCCACATATATATGGAAAAGATGAGCCTCATAGCGTGACTCCATAGAACCAAGGATTTTTATTCATTTCAAATCTCCGTTTAAAAATATTTATAAAAATATTTTAAAAAACTGAAGGAGCTCCATTGCTCCACTTAGTATCGAATAAAGCACTTCCGGCGTGATCGTGGCGTGCATTCCACGACCGGGCTGGCAAAAACCGGAAGTACGGAGAAGCAGAAATGATGTGTTGTGTACCAAGTATGTCCCAGCTTACGCGTTTCGTCACACGGACGTCATCTAGGCAGCACCTCAGATGGATTATGTTGTTGGAATGTGCGATCGTGTGTACGCGGCATTAGTGTAACAAGAAGGGTTAGCATGAGGTTTACAAGGAAGTTTAGTGTCAGGGTTACAAGGAGGGGTAGTATTAGTTAGCATTAGGATTAAGAGGGATAGCTAGTGTTACAAGAAGGGTTTAGTGTTAGAGTTAAAGAGAGAATTGGTACATACGGTATTAGGGTTACAATGCGTTGGCATTGCATGGCACAATGGCATTAGGGTTACAGGAAGGGAATATGTTAGTGTGAGGGAGGATCCTGACTAGGGCATCACTCTCTCCTAGTAATACAAGATAATAAACTGTTAAACGCCACCCCTTAACCCCAAAAACTGTGCTATTACCCAAACTATTGGTCCAATAAAAAAGAAAAAAAAAAATAACAACTCATACTGGCACTGAAATCAAAACTCTTAAAACTCCTAATGCTTTTTATAATGGGACCCCGCAGGCCTTAAAATTCTGGTCATTTATCAACATATCTGGATTACACAATGCATATTTTTGGCAATGGATAAAGTTCAAACATAGTTTCTTGTTTTTTAACCACTTAAGGACCGAGCCTCTTTCTGAGATTTGTTGTTTGCAAGTTAAAAACATTTTTTTTTTGCTAGAAAATTACTTAGAACCTCCAAACATTATACAATGTTATATTATAATGTACATTATACGTTATACAATGGCGGTCCTTACAATACTTTCTGTCACACTGTATTTGCGCACTTTTTTTTGGAAAAAATACACTTTTTTTAAATTAAAAAATAAGTCTACAGTAAAGTTTGCTCAATGTTTTTTTTTATATTGTGAAAGTTAATATTACGCCGAGTAAATTGATACCCAACATGTCATGTTTCAAAATTGCGCCCGCTCGTGGAATGGCTACAAACTTTTACCCTTAAAAATCTCCATAGGCGACGTTTAAAAAATTCTACAGGTTGCATTTTTTGAGTTACAGAGGAGGTCTTTTCATATGTGGGTGCTACTCGCGTATGCGTTCCCTTCTGCACGCGAGCTCGGCGGGACGGTGACATTTTGACGTTGCTTCCGCCCTACAATGGTATGGAGACGGATGGGGGCCATCTTCCCCCCACTCCTCTCCATATCACAAACGGAAGAGGACCTGTTCGCCTCCGCTGCTGCCAACGGCTCCAGTAAGCGGCGGAGGGCACCAGAGAGTGGCGGGTGGGGGGCGAATCCATTGCAGAGACCACTATTATCGGAAACTGGACCACCTGCTGAAAAAGAGGATACCGGGGCTATGACAGCCAGATGCTGCCATAACAAAAATATACAGCCGACGTATATTGGCATGGTCTGGAAGTGGTTTTAATGGAAGCCATCCAATTATGAATTGCCGTTCTTCATTGAATGCTACAGTCTGCAGATCTCATCTCTTAATGTGTTACTAAACCCACAGCAGTAAAATCAGTCTGTATATGCAGTAAAACATGCTTGTTATACTGCATTGTGTAAAAAGGCTGTTTGATCCTGTCTTCTCTGATCCTCCCTCTTCTTCCACAGTCCCCAATCCATCTCCCGATAAGACAGAGCCTTTGGGGGCACTCTGCACATGCTCAGTTTGGTGTATATTGCTAGAGAGTTTTTTTTTTCTCGGGAGGGAGCATGTAATCAGCAGAGGGCCAATCAGCACTGTCCAGGCAGAGGGTCAGGGGTCCTGCAGGCTCATAGTACAGGCAGAGTAGAATGAAAACTCCTACAAGATTCAACCAGACACTGATAGAAGTCACAAGACTGCTATATACTGCTGATGAGAAAAAGTATTTAGCAGTTTATATTTACTAAAATAATTGCATTTCCATGTTCTGTGTACTGCGGGAGACCAGATATAGTGAATGCAGCGTCCTGGGGAGACCAGATATTGTGAATGCAGGCTCCTGGGGAGACCAGATATAGTGAATGCAGGCTCCTGGGGAGACCAGATATAGTGAATGCAGGCTTCTGGGGAGACCAGATATAGTGAATGCAGGGTCCTGGGGAGACCAGATATAGTGAATGCAGGGTCCTGGGGAGACCAGATATAGTGAATGCAGGCTCCTGGGGATACCAGATATAGTGAATGCAGGCTCCTGGGGAGACCAGATATAGTGAATGCAGGCTCCTGGGGAGACCAGATATAGTGAATGCAGGCTCCTGGGGAGACCAGATATAGTGAATGCAGAGTCCTGGGGAGACCAGATATAGTGAATGCAGGGTCCTGGGGAGACCAGATATAGTGAATGCAGAGTCCTGGGGAGACCAGATATAGTGAATGCAGGGTCCTGGGGAGACCAGATATAGTGAATGCAGAGTCCTGGGGAGACCAGATATAGTGAATGCAGGCTGCTGGGTTTAGCAACACTTTAATCTACTCATGGTATGAGTGTGAAATGATGGACTTTGTATTGTGGATCATGGTGGTACCTACCCAATGTTTGTGCTAAAATGTCCTCCTAATATGTGGTATTAGAACCTAATCCTCTATACTTTTTTTCCTAGATTACCCAGATTTCAATGGCTCACATGCTCCTGAGTGTACACGGAAGCCCTCATGCCACAAGCAAGATTATTGGCCTTATTGGTAGCTGAAATCTGCTACTGCCGTATGGTGCATCGGGACGCAATTCATGGGTAAGCACTGATTCTTCTCTTTGGGTGGCCACACATTTTAAAATATGGACAGATGGGCAGTACAAATGGACTGGCCTCCATGGGTCAGACGCACCGTATTCCTGTCTTATGTTAGACAACTATTGAAAAAAGATTGACACTTGGAAAAAAATCTGTTATCCCTCCATGGTAGAGGAGAGGTTCTAGGTGCAGCCAACAGTATAAAGTTGCCACATTGTGTGGTTTCGGTCTTGGATACTCTTTCAGTCATACAAAAGACTTGTTCTTATAGGAACTGTGCGACTATAGTTAATGTGCTTTCCATGATGTATCACAGACTCCAGTAGACCAAAGGCTCCATGCCAACCTACCTGAAAAATGTAGAATGGCTATCAGTGTACCCCTATGAGCATAGGTGTGCGCAGCCTATTGCATTAGGGTATGCACCCCAAAGCTCGAAGACACACTACCATATTCATTCAGAAAGGGAAGGGGTCAATAAATTACATATTTACCGGCCCCTTCCCCCATTCATCCTAAAACATCCCCGCCGCATCAGCCACCAAGAGAGGAGGGAAGCCAGCAGCTTTGCGGGGGGGGGGGGGGGAAGGGGGAGGGAGCTAGGGCAGTAGGGGGAATCTATGCTGCACAGGGTGATTAGGGTGTGCCTGGGCACACCTGGCACACCCTGTGTGCACGCCTATGCCTATGAGAAATTTAAATTTAGAGACCCCATTATAGAGTGGCAATTTGTTGGCCCCAAGGGTATCCTTCTCTGAGTTCCTTGTGAGTTGTGGGATGGGCTTGAACGTTGCATCCAGATACACATCTATCTTCCTCGGTTTCTGAAGAGGCAGTATATTATTACCGCAAAACATGCTGAATCTCATCCTCACCCAATAGAATATGTACAATCTCAATGTCATTCCAGGCCCTTGCCCACTATAAATGGGTGCTTATACAGCTCATTACTGACAGTCTATTCAACCCAAAAATTGGTTGAAGGCACCAACGCTGTATCCTGGCCTAGGCCAACAAGGCCCAGGCCTAGGGCAGCACTTTGCAGGGGGGCAGCAGGGAAAGAGTCCCCGCCGGCTTGCACTACACTGTTAGTGTAGCGCCAGTCTTATAGGGCGGACTGGGCTTTATGGGGGCGCTAGTCTAATGCCCCCTTAAAGCGGGGAGGGGGGGGGCACCGCTTCTAATTTTGACTGTCCTATCATCCTGGACCACAAACCTTCCTCGCTGTGGTATGTTTTCTGCTGCACCATTGGCATGGTTATATCTTCTTAGTCCTCTCCATAAAATTATCAGAAATTTGTGCTTAAAGTAGAACTAAAACAATTTTTTTTTCATTTTGGATAGAATAAGGGAGGGTTATAGCCCCTGTCAGTTTATTTTTTACCATTCCTGTCCCATTGCAGGGATTTCCTTTCACTTCCTGCCCCATAGCCAAACAGGAAGTGAGAGGAAATCTATGCAAATTAAGGGAATCCATCCCCCCCCCCCCTGGTCCTCAGAACTACTGTCCCCACTCGAAAATTTCAGGGCGGGTCTTAAAGAGCAAGGGGTGTGGCCTTGACAGGAAGGGGTGGGTTATATTTAAATTAACGGGTGCATGAGTTTAGTCAGGCCTAGGGCAGCACAAAACCTAAATACACTACTAGAAGGCACGCCAGCAAAGTCCAAGCAAACCCATTATTAGTTTAAAACATGGCATCATAGGATACAACACAATGGAAGTCTTATGCGTTTTAGGCTCACAGAATGTATGATTAAGCACATGTGGGTGTGAACCACATATGAGTTGTAGCCCCAGATTGTATCCTCTGATGCCACGCTTTTAAATTAATAAAGGATTTACTTGGCATTTGTTGGTGCACCGTCTTCCAATTTTTTGCTGTGAATGTATTCACTTAAAGTGATACTAAAGTCTCTTACTGGCTCCGACAATACCTCAAAAAGAGGGAAAAAAAGAAAAGAAAACGTCACAGGGGCAATGGGATGAGTGGTTTGAAGTAAGAGAGATGGTGTTGTTATATATTTAAATGTATTAAAGAGAGTGGGCACACATGGACTGGGTACAATAGTAGTATAATATGGGTATAATAAGTGGGTATAATAATCACCTAACAAATACGGCGAGACAATGCGGATAAGGGAAGGGAGAGAGAGAAGAGAAGTAATAATCTTTATTATTTAATGATCACGTCTTTTTTTTTTTTTTTTTTTTGGTATTAGTCAATGCAAACAGGCACTTGGTGGCAAAGTGGCCCTTAGAGGCCTTTTTGCATAGATTTTTTTTTTTTTTTTTTTAACACTAACAAGTGCACAGTGAATTTATGGAGCAATTAATTATTTAGTTTTGCATGTGGTGGTAATTAGGCCCCTAGAGGCCTTTTTGAAAGGAGAGGAGAGGGGAAAGATATGCACAATACAAATTTGGTTCTTCTCATCCCTCCCCCCCTCCCTTTTTTTTTTTTTTTTTTTTACTATGGTACAACTTATTAGGAACATGAATAGCTAGGGAGGTTGGGGCCCTCAACTGGGGGGGGGGGGGGGGGGGGTGTCGGAGCAAATTCAACTTTTATAAAATATTGTATGTTAAGAGGGGAATTGATTTTTTTTTATACCTTTTTTTTTTTCTCTTCTTATTTTTTCTTTTTGAATAATATATTTTGATATGTGTATATAAAGTTTTGGATATTATGTAAATGTTATATATGGACATATGTCTTTGTCCTTAGTTGACTGTTAAGCTGAATTCTAATAAAATAAAAAATTTTATTATAAAAAAAAAAGATACTAAAGTCTTGTTTATTTTTCTTTAAAAACAACAAACATTTTATACTTACCTGCTCTGTGCAGTGGCTTTGCACAGAGCAGCCCCAATCCTCCTCTTCTCTGGACCCTCATCGGCACTCCTGGCCCCATAGTAAGCAGCTTGATCTGGGGGCACCCAAGCCGAGCCGAAGCTCTGTGTCCATTCACACACGGAGCCGTGGTCCGACCCCGCCCCCCTCTCTCTCCTCATTGGCTAACTAACTTTGATTGACAGCAGAGGGGGCCAATGGTGTTGCTGTTTTGTCTCAGCCAGTCAGGAGGGAGAGTCCCAGACGGCCGAGGCACTCGCGCAACATCGCTGGATAAAGATGGGGCTCAGTATTAGGGGGGCTGAGGGGGGCTGCTGCACACAGAAGGTTTTCTATCGTAATGCATAGGATGCATAGGATGCATTAACATAAAAAAAAAAACTTCTGCTTCTACAACCACTTTAATTAGAAGACTCCGTTTTCAGAAAATGTAAGAACTGCACTTATATAGCTTATATTTCGTTTACAGGATACCAGGGATGGGTCCTGGAAGGCAGGTATGTGTCCCCATTATTTGGGCTGTGATCAATTTAAGGGGAACAACAGAATACAGTTTTGAAATACTCATGGGTTCCCACCCATGCAGGGTAGGGGGTTCTGGGAATAAAGGAAAAAAATTGGTTTGCAGTATCCCTATGATTATTTAGTCCTTCTATGGGACCTAGAGTCCTGAGCCTCTGAGAGCTTTTTGGTGGTAAATAGCCTCCAACCCAGTCTACGGGGAATGTGGTCCTGAAACGCCTGCAGGGAAGGACTGAAAAGGGCAGGAAGCAGTCAGCAGGTGCCTGTAACCCCAGGAGCAGACGGGGACTTTGGACCCTGTATTGGGCAAGGTTTATACTGGCGGTGAGCCATATCTTTGGTTTTGACTCACAAGTGTGGGGACTTTCTCTTTTTGTTCATGCTGAAGGAAGCTACTTTGTTTTGCCTGTTGCTTTCACCAACAGGGCTGGTTGGTTGGTGAACCCAAGCTCCCCCCAAATATTACATTGGATAAAGCTGACTGGTGGGATGTATATGTGGAAGAAACGAATTCAGGATTGAACAGACAGACATACATTCAGACGTGTGCTTTTATATCCATTTTTAATCAAATGTTCATATATCGAATACAGAAATGTTTTAAAACATTTAATACCACATTTATACAAATCTAATTGAAATAGCAAAATAGCTAAAAAGTCCCATTTAAAATGTAAAAAGAAGTCTCATCAAGTGTGATGTAAGGCAAGAACAGTTGCTTTTTTTCTGGTGGATCTTTCTTCTTTTTTTATGAAATAGAAATTCTTATTGGAAATATATTTTAACAATGTAACAAGGTAAAAAAAGAAAAAAACAAAATGGCAGTCAAGGTCAGCTGACTGCAGAGGCAATATGAAGGAGAGGTGTGTGTGTTCTGCAGCCAAACGTACCTGTCCATTGAAGGGATCACTGGGAATGTATATGGGGACATCAGTTTGTCCCCATATACATTCCCAGTGATCCCTTCAAACTTAAACTTATATAGTGTAATTAAATACTGCATAGTGTATCATGCATCTCAGTGCTGCTGATCTCCTACAGCCTTCTTGAACCGCTTCCTTTCTACATGTAGTCGCCGTAGTGTCACCTGCACATAATTGCTGCGACCTGGCTTCCTGAAGGTGGAAACCGTAAACCATGCCTGCATTATGTGCTACATGTAGCCTCCACTAGGGGCACGTGTGTCAGGGTGACAGCACAACAGCACAATTGGGTGACAGTTGTCACCCCAGTACTGGGACAAGGGGTGGGAAGGAGGGCCGACTGTCCTGGGCATTGTAGAATCATATGAAGTGTGTGTGGGGGGGGTGCTACAGGGAGATGGGGGGGAGGGGATTTGTGTTGGGAGGGGGAATTTGGGGGTAAGTATTGTCCTAGTTGGGGAGATTTAGGGGGGACTTCTAAGAGTGGGATTTGTGTTGGGAGGAAGAAAATTTGTGCTAGGAGGGGACATTTTAGAGGTGGAGGATTTATGCTAGGAGTGCGTTTTCTTTTGGGGGAGAGGGGGGGGGGCATAGATTTGCACTGACAAGGGGGATTTTAGCAGGAGGGTGGATTTGTACTGGGAGGAGGGGGAATTTATGCTTAGGGGTTAAGCATTAAAATTAGTGTTTTTGTGGGGGGATTTTTGTTGACACATAATGCTCATACATCTGGGGTGGGGGTGTGGGGGGCGCAGTGCAGTTTATCATGTTCGTCCTGGGCTCTTAATGACTTTGTCCTAGCACTGTGTCACCCCATAGCAGTAAGTTACATAGTTACATAGTTAGTCAGGTTGAAAAAAGACAATCCATCCAGTCCAAAAAAAAATATATATATATATATATATATATATATATATATATATATATATATATATATATATATATATATATCGTACAATACAATATACCCAATTCTATACCCACAGTTGATCCAGAGGAAGGCAAAAAACCCCTGCATGCTGCAGTTTGGTACAGCAGGGGAAAAAATTCCTTCCTGATCCCCCAAGAGGCAATCGGATTTTCCCTGGATCAACTTTACCTATAAATGTCAGTACCCAGTTATATTATGTACATTTAGTAAAGTATCCAGGCCTTTCTTAAAGCAATCTACTGAGCTGGCCAGAACCACCTCTGGAAGGAGTCTATTCCACATTTTCCCAGCTCTTACTGTGAAGAAACCTTTCCGTATTTGGAGATGAAATCTCTTTTCCTCCAGGCATAAAGAGTGCCCCCTTGTCCTCTGTGTTGATCGTAAAGTGAATAACTCAACACCAAGTTCACTATATGGACCCCTTATATATTTGAACATGTTGATCATATCCCCCTTATTCTCCTTTTCTCAAGAGAGAATAAATGCAGTTCCTCTAATCTTTCCTCATAGCTGATCTCCTCCATGCCTCAAGTGTAAGTGCCTGAACAAAGACCTTTATGGCAGGATCCTCAAGGATCATTTTAATAAAAGCTGCAGATTTACACAAATTTAAGCCAGCTTTTAAACCAGGGGTGCTCAACCTTTTCAAGAGAGAGGGCCACTTAAGTGATTTGGTAACCAGTTGTGGGCCATGATGAAATAAAATGGGTCAGAGTTTCACATTTTTTATTTAGAACAGTGCACACGTGAACAGGGTGGTGGGAGAAAGTGTCACACCGGGGATTAGAGCAGAGAGTACATGAGCCACGGGGGTGTAATGCTGACCGCAAACCCTCCAGTACCGCTGATAGGAGACAAGAGGTGTCCTTCTACAATGAAGAGCTGGGAGGAGAACAGAGAGAGATGTAGTACATGAGCCATGGGGGTGTAATGCTTACTGTGAACCCTCCAAAATTGCTAATAGGAGACAAGAGGTGTCCTTCTACAACAGTGATCCTCAACCTGGGGGTCGGGACCTCCTCGGGGGTCGAATGATGATTTGCCAGGGGTCACCGAATCCTAAGCTTTTTCTGAAGCCCGCACCGCTCTCCCAGCCTTTTTGTGGCCGCCCAACAGTGCTGTCCCTGGAGCCTGTGGCCAACCAGCTGGGCTGTTCCTGGAGCCCTCAGCTGCCCACTCAGCCTCTTTGCAGCCTCCCATTTAGTTCACAGCATGGCTGGGGGGCAGAGACTAGAGGTCAGCTGACTGGTGAGGAATGTGAAGTGGGAGGGGCTGGAGGAGACCCTATCTCCTGATTTTGGCATAGGTGTCACTGCTACGAGACACTACAAAGTCTGAGGCACAGTGATTAACACTACCTGTGATTATAGTTGCCATTAAAAGTCCCCACTACAGTTCTCAGGTCAGCAGATGACCTTGATCAAGAGCACCTAAGTTGGCTAATCAGAACTCCCCCACCACCACCACCAGCACTGCCACTCATCCCATTCCCCCCACCGCCCCCACCAAGGAGTAAGAGAGGGAATAAAAATAGAGAATACATGGAAGGGAGAGGAAAAGAGGGGGAGGAACAAAGAAAAGAGGCAGAGAAGGAATAAGAGAAAGAACAAGAAAGATGGCTATAGAGAGGGATGGGGGAAAAAAAAACAGGAAATTAGGATAGAGAGAGATAAAAGGGAAAGAAAGGAGAAAAAAGAGAAAGAGTGGTACATCCTAAAATGTACCATAAGGGGTTTTAATACTGTACGAGTGGAAGGGACTCGGGGAGCGCTAAATGTCCGTGGGTTAGGGGCGCAAATTACTCGTCTTGCCTTGGGTGCTGACAACCCACGCTACAGATATAATTTTACTGTTAGGGGTCCCCACAACTTGGGAAATTTTTATCAAGGGGTCACGGCACTAGAAGGGTTGAGAACCACTGGTCTACAATGAAGAGCTGGGAGGAGAACAGGGAGAGGATGTAGTACATGAACCACAGGGGTGTAATGCTGACTGTGAACCCTCCGGTACTGCTGATAGGAGACAATATGTGTCCCTCTACAATGAAGAGTTGGAAGGAGAACATAGAGATGTAGTAAATGAGCCTTGGGGGTGTAATTCTGGCTGTGAACCCTCAAGTACTGCTAAGAGGTGCCTCAATGAAGAGCTGGGAGGAGAACAGAAAGGGGTAGAGTTTGTTTCTTGATGGTGTGAAGATGTGTCCAAGAAGCCTTCAAAAAGGATGGATACATTAAATATATGTAGCAATAACTCTCGGTGGAGCTGCTGGTTTATTATTGGGCCTGTCCTCTATTCTCTTCACCCCTCTTAAGTTGTTCAATACCCTTGACACAGCTGTAGTGCAGTGTTGTAATGATATTAGTACCAACTTTAACCCACAATATACACTTATATTTATATTTAGCTCTACCTGGGTGCTTGTAGCTCCACCTGCAGGAGAAATAACAACATTGCAAACAAACTTCTGTAATAACCAAAATGACTTCTTTCTTTTGGTAAATTATATATTTTATATAGAAATTTATTACAGTGACTACACTATCACACCAACGTAGTGTAACAGTATAGTAAATAGTTATGACAATATTGATAACATACACAAAATATACGTAAATATATATTTATACCAGGGAGCTTCCCCTGCTCTAAACGGTAAAGTCACTACTCTTTGTAACTAGATGCAGGGCCCTGCAATAAAAAGAGATAGTCTTGACGTCGTCAATCTTCGCTAGCTAATAAATGGTAATTGTAATCCACAGAGAGTTCTTCTGAGGTGTTGCGCAGTGTAAGGTAATACACAAAGGCAATTGTAATCCAGCAAACTGATTAAGTGTTCTTATACGAAGAAGACAGGCATCTAGTGTCAGCTCTTCAATATTGTAGTCTATGCAAATGTAATATTCTCCAACTCAACTTGTTCCGTGGGACTATCTGTCCCAGCAACAATCTGTAAAAGTTCTAAGTGAGTGTGTAGTATTAAACAAACTTCCGGGTGTTAACCCTCTCACCACACGGGATCTGGGCAGATGGATGTCTCAGTTTCAGCAGTTCTCAGTCCGTATGGATCCACCACCACGCCGTCACACTGTTCCGTTCACTAACGACCAGGAGTCCTCGGTTACCTCCCCCACGGGTCTCCGGAACAATCACTTCTGCTGCTTCAGCACACAGTGACACGATGGCAGGATCCTTCACAAGGTAGGCAGCAACCCTGTGGGACACCCACACACCCACAGAGTCCTGCTGGCAGGCCACGCGTCCCAGGAACAAGAGACTTAAGATGGCCGCTCTCAGTCCTTTTATATCCTCCCACAATGCAGTTCAGTTCTCCTCTTGCCCAGGAGCATTGTGGGTAGGTCACAGTCAATGTTCAGAAGTAAACAATCAATCACTTCCATGTCACTTCTCTTATTCATGAAACATAAAAGTGTTGTACCTTTTCAATTGTGCACTAGATGGCACTAGATCAACTTATACCTTTATAACACACATTTGACTAAAAACAAGAGTTGTCAGCGCTACATATACAATATAAATAAAATAAACTAATATGTTTGTGATACTCTTCCAGTGATTAGACTCCAGGCTGTAAACTGTCACACATCTGGATTTCTTGTAATGCTCTGCATACTTAGCCGTCATGAACACCACCCTTCGAGAGAGAGTATCACTTTCTGTAGTAAAACAGAAATACAGAAACTGTGAACAAAAATAAGAAATAAGAAATAAGTAGGTAGTTTCTCGGTTTACCTTGTAGTTATGTAACTTTCAGGAAAGCAGTAAATCAGTGAAAGGATAGGGGGGGGGTCATGCTTGAGAGTCTTGCAGTGTTTTCTATATGGATTTGCACACGTTTTTCAGGTATTTTCAGAGTTGAGTGTTTTTGTTTAACCTCTTGACCTCCGAAAGGTTTTACCCTCCCTTCATGACCAGGCCATTTTTTTGCTAGACGGCACTGTGCTACTTTAAGTGGCAATTGCGCGGTCATGCAACACTGAACGCAAATTACATTTATATCTTTTTTTTTCACACAAATAGAGCCTTCTTTTGGTGGTATTTGATCACCACTGGGTTTTTTAATTTTATTATATTAACAAAAAAAGACTGAAATGTAAAAAAAAAAATATTTTCTACTTTCTGTTATGAAACATATCCAATAAAAAAAAAAAAAAAAAAAATCAAATTTCTTTAAAAATTTAAGTCGAAATGTATTCTGCTACATTTTTTTAGTAAAAAAAATCCCAGTAAGTGTATTGTGAAAGTTATAGCATGTACAAATTATGGTGTATATTATATAATATATATATATATATATATATATATATATATATATATATATATATATATATATATGTGTATATATATATATATATTTATGTATATATTTAACCACTTGCTTACAGGGCACTTAAACCCCCCTCCTATCCAGACCAATTTTCAGCTTTCAGCACTGACGCCGCACTTTGAATGACAATTGCGCGGTCATACAACACTGTACCCAAATGAAATTTTTATCATTTTTTCACCACAAATAGAGCTTTCTTTTGGTGGTATTTGATCACCTCTGCAGTTTTTACTTTTTGTTAAAATAATGTAAAAATCTGAATTAAAAAAAAAAATATTTTTATTTTTTTATATTTTGTTATAAAAAAATTTAAAACGGGTAATTTTTCTCCTTCATTGATGTACGCTGATGAGGCAGCAGTGATGGGCACTGATGGGTGGCAGTGATGGGCAGCGCTGCCAGGTGGCACTGATTGGCACTACAGGTGGGCATTGATAGGTGGCACTTGTGGGCATTTATTTATTTATTTATTTTATTTATTTATTTCAAGTACTTATATAGCGCTGTCAATTTACGCAGCGCTTTACATATTCATTGTACATTCACATCAGTCCCTACCCTCAAGGAGCTTACAATCTAAGGTCCCTAACTCACATTCATACATACTAGGGACAATTTAGACAGGATCCAATTAACCTACCAGCATGTCTTTGGAGTGTGGGAGGAAACCGGAGTACCCGGAGGAAACCCACGCAGGCACAGGGAGAACATGCAAACTCCAAGCAGGTAGTGTCGTGGTTGGGATTCGAACCAGCGACCCTTCTTACTGCTAGGCGAGAGTGCTACCCACTACACCACTGTGCCGCCCGGCACGGCATTGATAGGTGGCACTTGTGGGCACTGTTAGGTGGCACTTGTGGGCACTGTTAGGTGGCACTGTGGGCACTGTTAGGTGACACTATTAGGTGGCACTGATGAGGCAGATGTACCTCTTCCACTTGGGGAAAGTGTCCCTCACATCCGAGTCGGTGATCGGCTTTTTTTTCTACTCACGATGTCAGCGTGAGTAAAAAAAAAAAAACGATTACTGATCTTTTGTTTACATCATGTGATCAGCTGTCATTGGCTGACAGCTGATCACATGGTAAGGGGCCGGGACCAGCCGCTTACTCGGATCGTTGATCAGCCGAGCCTCAGTGACTCGTGATCACAGCGCGCCTGGCGCGCGCCCTGCATGGCGCGCGCAGGGAGCGTGCACAGGGGAGGCCGTCATATGACGGCCTCCTGGGAATTCAGGTTCGTGCTGTGGCCGTCATTCGGCCATAGCGCGAATGCGTAGTGGTTAAAAATTGGCCTCTCATGTCTTCATTTCAATAAATCTTTATTGAAACATTACAAAGCAAAGCAAAAGGAGACATACATAGCCAAACGGAGCATTATGAAGTATGTTGCAACCCTTAAAGCAGCCTTTTTGAACCAGGGTGCCCAGGCACCCTGGGGTGCCTTGAGATTTCTTCAGGGGTGCCTTGGCAAAATGCCTAAAAATTGATCAAAACTGGGATACAAGCCAGCAGGTGGATGAAGCCCGCCTTTTAGCCTCACAAAGCTATGGGTTTTCACTACGCACCATTACATCTTTCTAGACACTGGCATCCTAACAACCAATGACATCATCAGTTGATAAGGCTGATGTCTGTTGCCTCTACAGCATCCTCAGCACTGGGGTCACATTAGCTGACTGATGGAGAGAAATTGAGGGATAAGAGAAACATTGGCATACTAGTCAGTACCAGTGTGTAAAAGTGTATTTGCTTTGCAAGAATAAATTACCTCTAACGTTGGGTGTTCTACATGTGGATTTTGCTGCATTGCTGCTATAAAGCTATTAGAATCGTTTTTACATTTTAGAGTGGGGTGCCTTGATATTGTTTATCATTTTAAAGGGTGCCTGGACTGAAAAAAGGTTGAGAAACACTGTCTTAAAGTATAACTAAAGGCAAAACTGTTTTTTTTTAGTTTTAGATAATGTGGAGCGGGATTAGAACGTTTGTCAATTTTTATTGCTGTCTGTGTCCCCATTGGGGAGAATCCACCCTCTCTAGTTGTCCTGTTTACCAATATCATTGAAAGTGAAAGTAAAAGAAATCCCCACATTTTGGGTTGTGCCCAAAAAAAGTATTAGAGGGGAAATCTTCCAAATGGGGACATTAGTTCTGGTGACCTCGGGGTCCCCAAGGAATTCCCTTAATTTACAGCGATTTTCTCTCACTTTCTGTTTGGCTACGGGACAGGAAGGGAAGCGAAATCTCCACAATTGGACACAGATGGTGAAAAAAAAAAGTTTTGCCTATAATTCTACTTTAAAGAAGGTTAATTCACCAGAATGAGAAGGCATGCACAGCAAAGGTTAGAGCACATTCCATAAGTGGCATCGTTCATAACATTTAAACAATCAATACCAATAATAACAATAATCAGTAATCAAGAAGCTGCATTTTTGGAAAGCTATTCCATCCAAGGGTGCCACATTGCTGCGGCATCCAAGTAGGTGCTATTGATACCAACAACGTGCAAAACCATTTACAACTCTGACCCCAGCTACATCACCAACCTCATCTCAAAATATCACCTAATTCATCTACTTCGCTTCACCCAAGACTACCTACTAGTTAGCTCCCTCATCATCTTCTTCCATGGTCACCTCTTTGACTTCTACAGAGCCTCTCCCATCCTCTGGAACTCCCTATCCCAAATTGTCTAGATATCGCCTATTTTATCCATCATTAGGTGATCCCTGAAAAATGGTCTCTTCAAGGAAACCCACCTCATCTCAAAATATCACCCAATTCGTCTACTCTGCTCCACCCAAGACTTCCTACTAGGTAGTTCCCTCATCACCTTCTTCCATGGTCACCTCTATGACTTCTACAGAGCCTCTCCCATCCTCTGGAACACCCTATCCCAAATTGTCTAGGTATCGCCTACTTTATCCATCATTAGGTGATCCCTGAAAACTGGTCTCTTCAAGGAAACCAACCTCATCTCAAAATATCACCCAATTCGTCTACTCTGCTCCACCCAAGACTACCTACTAGGTAGTTCCCTCATCACCTTCTTCCATGGTCACCTCTATGACTTCTACAGAGCCTCTCCCATCCTCTGGAACTCCCTATCCCAAATTGTCTAGATATCGCCTATTTTATCCATCATTAGGTGATCCCTGAAAAATGGTCTCTTCAAGGAAACCCACCTCATCTCAAAATATCACCCAATTCGTCTACTCTGCTCCACCCAAGACTTCCTACTAGGTAGTTCCCTCATCACCTTCTTCCATGGTCACCTCTATGACTTCTACAGAGCCTCTCCCATCCTCTGGAACACCCTATCCCAAATTGTCTAGGTATCGCCTACTTTATCCATCATTAGGTGATCCCTGAAAACTGGTCTCTTCAAGGAAACCAACCTCATCTCAAAATATCACCCAATTCGTCTACTCTGCTCCACCCAAGACTACCTACTAGGTAGTTCCCTCATCACCTTCTTCCATGGTCACCTCTATGACTTCTACAGAGCCTCTCCCATCCTCTGGAACTCCCTATCCCAATTTGTCAAGGTATCGCCTACTTTATTCATCATTAGGCGATCCCTGAAACTCATCTCTTCAGGGATACCCTACCCTGCCTCTACCTAAGCGCTATATTTTGACCTTCTCCATCACCTAATTTCCCACAGCCATTTCCTTTTGTTCCACTTTGTTAGATTGTGTAAGCTTCACAGGCAGGACCTTCCTAAACTCTCTTGTATCATATGTATTTTGTAACAATCTACCTTTTCTTTGTATAGCACTGCACAAACTGTTGGTGTTATATAAATCCTGAATATCAATATTAGGAGGACAAGCCTAAAACATCCATTAAATTTGATCAAAATGTGTAGGACCTTACCAAATACTAAATAGCTATTGGTAGAACAAAAGGAGATTATACATTTAGATTGTAGAGCATATAATCAGCTTACGTCTGATTGGACTAAGCAGTAATTGGCATTTCCCAGTAGATTGAGAGTACCTGTTCTCCATCCCTATAGATCTCACAGCTTCATTCAGTGCAAGGCATCCAGTGACTCGGGGCTCTCGGCATCTGGATCGGAAACCAATTCCAGTAGATCCTCTCGCCATGCTCTGCCCATCTGGAACGGGCGACATCCGCTGTTCAGACTGCAACAGAATGAACAATAGTATATGGAATGCCTATTTAAGAAACATTTCTATCAAGAACATAATGTTTATGTATTTGCACAGTTTTGGTATTAATGTTAACTGAAAAAA